>CM053032.1:78161972-78377480 GCA_028564925.1 Lithobates sylvaticus
CTTTTGGGAGGGGGTTTCCCCGGGGGAAAAAGAAAAAAAAAAGAAAAGTTGAGGGGATTAGCTCCACAGCTGAGGGGAATTATAGGTAGTCCCACACAGCTCTGAGGGGATTATAGCAAGTCCCACACAGCTCTGGGGGGATTATAGGTAGACCCACACAGCTCTGAGGGGAATTATAGGTAGTCCCACACAGCTCAGAGGGGGATTATAGGTAGTCCCACACAGCTCTGACTGGGATTATAGGTAGTCCCACACAGCTCTGAGGGGGATAATAGGTAGTCCCACACACATCTGAGGTGGATTATAGGTATTCCCACACAGCTCTGAGGGCGATTATAGGTAGTCCCACACAGCTCTGAGGGGGATTATAGTTAGTCCCACACAGCTCTGAGGGTAATTATGAAATTTGAAAAAAAAATAATAAAAAAAAAATAATAATAAAAAAAATAAAAATAAAATAATTTAAGAAAAAAAAATGAAAAATTGGAAATTTGAAAAAAAATACTTTTTTGAAAAAAAAAATAATTGTAGAAAAAATATATAATATAAAAAAAATAAATACTAATTAAAAAAAATCATTAAACAAAAAATAATTTTTGAAAAAAATATTTTTTATAAAAAAAAAAAGAATCAATAATTTTAGAAAAAACAATGAAAATTTAGGAAATTTGAAAAAAAAAAATTCAATTTTTGAAAAATAAAAATTTTTGAAAAAATCAAAATATTTTTGAAAAAAAATTATTTTTGAAAAAAAATTTTTTTTGAACAAAAAAATTTTTTTTGTCTCAAAAAAATATTTTTATAAAAAAAATCACTCATTTTAGAAAAAAAATGAAAATTAGGAAATTTGAAAACAAAAAAAATGTAAAAAAAAAAAAAGTATTGAAAAAAAATAATTTTGAAAAATGTATTTTTAGAAAAAATAGAATAAACATCTAAAAAATCATTTAAAAAAAAATCAATAAAAAAAAAATAATTATTTTTTAAAAAAATAAATAAATGTTTAGTTACTCAAGCCACACCACCCAGTTTCTCCGCCCACTCCAGTAGGTGGTGGCAAGAACACGTCACACAATTTCCCCATAAATTGTATTTTTTCTAGTTATTATTATTATTCTTATTATAGCCAAATTTTGCACGCTAACTCCTCCCACAGTTTTTACGCTACATATACCGTATATATACCAAAACGTGCGGATTGTTCCCGAATGGTGTGCTATTACTTTGTGGAACATTTTTCCGAATGGTTCACGAAATATCGTCATTTTTGCAGCGAAATTTGTCCCATAGGAATGAATGGATAAATGTTCAAAACTAGAGTGGGAGGTGACAACAGCTCTGAGGGGAATTATAGCTCCTCCCACACAGCCCTGAGGGCAAATATAGGTAGTCCCACACAGCTCTGAGGGCAATTATAGGTAGTCCCACACAGCTCTGATGGGAATTATAGGTAGTCCCACACAGCTCTGACTGGGAATATAGGTAGTCCCACACAGCTCTGACTGGGATTGTAGGTAGTCCCACACAGCTCTGAGGTGGGATTATAGGTAGTCCCACACATCTGAGGTGGATTATAGGTAGTCCCACACAGCTCTGAAGGCGATTATAGGTAGTCCCACACAGCTCAGAGGGCGATTATAGGTAGACCCACACAGCACTGAGGGCGATTATAGTTAGTCCCACACAGCTCTGAGGGGTAATTATGAAATTTGAAAAAAAAAAAAATTAAAAAAAAAATAATAATAATAAAAAAAATAAAAAAAATAAAATTAATTTTAGAAAAAAAATTAAAATTAGGAAATTTGAAAAAAAATAATTTAAAAATTTTAGAAAAAATATAAAATAAACAAAAAAAAAAAAATAATTATTAAAAAAAATCATTAAAAAAAATAAATTTTGAAAAAAATAGTTTTTATAAAAAAAAAAAAAAAAAATCAATCATTTTATAAAAAAAATGAAAATTTAGGAAAATTGAAAAAAAAAACATTTTTAAAAAAAAAATCATTTAAAAAAAAAACATAAATAATAAAAAAAAATTATTTTTGAAAAAAAAAAATACATTTTTGAAAAAAAAAAAATTATTTTTTGAAAAACAAAAAATTTTTATAAAAAAAATCAATCATTTAAGAAAAAAAATGAAAAATTAGGAAATTTGAAAAAAAAATTGAATTTTTTTGAAAAATGTATTTTTAGAAAAAATTGAATAAAAATCTAAAAAATCATTTAAAAAAAATCATTAAAAAAAAAAAAATTATTTTTTAAAAAAATAAATCAATGTTTAGTTACTCAAGCCACTCCACCCAGTTTCTCCGCCCACTCCAGTAGGTGGAGGCAAGAACACTACACACAATTTCCCCAGAAATTGTATTTTTTCTAGTTATTATTATTATTCTTATAGCCAAATTTTGCACGCTAACTCCTCCCACATTTTTTATGCTACATATACCGAATAAATACCAAAACTTGCGGATTGTTCCCGAATGGTGTGCTATTACTTTGTGGAACGTTTTTCCGAATGGTTCACGAAATATCGTCATTTTTGCGGCGAAATTTGTCCCATAGGAATGAATGGAGAAATGATCAAAACTAGTGGGAGGTGACAAAAGCTCTGAGGGGAAGTATAGCTCCTCCCACATAGCTCTGAGGGCAATTATAGGTAGACTTCGTCGTTTCACCGAATGGTTTACGAAATATTGTCATTTTTGCGGCGAAATTTGTCCCATAGGAATGACTGGAGAAATGATCAAAACTAGAGTGGGAGGTGACAAAAGCTCCGAGGGGAATTATAGGTAGACCCACACAGCTCTGAGGGGAATTATAGGTAGTCCCACACAGCACTGAGGGGGATTATAGGTAGTTCCACACAGCTCTGACTGGGATTATAGGTAGTCCCACACAGCTCTGAGGGGGATTGTATGTAGTCCCACACAGCTCTGAGGGGGATTATAGGAAGTCCCACACATCTGAGGTGGATTATAGGTAGTCCCACACAGCTCTGAGGGCGATTATAGGTAGTCCCACACAGCTCTGAGGTCGATTATAGGTAGTCCCACACAGCTCAGAGGGGGATTATAGTTAGTCCCACACAGCTCTGAGGGGAATTATGAAATTTGAAAAAAAAATAATTAAAAAAAAAAATAAATAATAATAAAAAAAAACAAAAATAAAATAATTTTAGAAAAAAAAATGAAAATTAGGAAAATTGAAAAAAATTATTTTAATAATTTTAGAAAAAAAAATATAAATTTTAAAAAAAAAATAATAATAATTAAAAAAACTCATTAAAAAAAAAAATAATTTTTTAAAAAAATATTTTTTATAAAAAAAAAAAAAACACTCATTTTAGAAAAAAAATTAAAATTTAGGAAATTTGAAGAAAAAAACATTTTTAGAAAAAAAAATCCTTTAAAAAAATATAATAATAATTAAAAAAAAATTATTTATTGAAAAAAAAAAATATATTTGTGAAAAAAAAAATATTTTTGATAAAAAAAAATATTTTTGTAAAAAAAAATTTTTATAAAAAAAATCCATCATTTTAGAAAAAAAATAAAAATTAGTAAATTTGAAAAAAAAATGTGAAAATTTATTTGAAAAAAATAATTTTGAAAAATTTATTTTTAGAAAAAATTGAATAAAAAACTAAAAAATCATTTAAAAAAAATCATTAAAAAAAAAAAAAAATTATTTTTTGAAAAAAATAAATAAATGTTTAGTCACACAAGCCACTCCACCCAGTTTCTCCGCCCACTCCAGTAGGTGGAGGCAAGAACACGTCACACAATTTCCCCAGAAATTTTATTTTTTCTAGTTAAGTGTTCTTGCATAGCAAGATCACTTATTGTTATCTCACATATATATTATTATTATTCTTAAAGCCAAATTTACCACCCTAACTCCTCACACAGTTTTTACGCTACATATACCGAATATATACCACAACGTGCGGATTGTTCCCGAATGGTGTGCTATTACTTTCTGGAACGTTTCGCCGAACGTTTCACGAAATATCGTCATTTTTGCGGCGAAATTTGTCCCATAGGAATGATTGGAGAAATGTTCAAAACTAGAGTGGGAGGTGACAAAATCTCTGAGGGGAATTTTAGCTCCTCCCACACAGCTTTGAGGGGGGTTATAGGTAGTCCCACACAGCTGAGGGTTGTTATAGTTAGTCCCACACAGCTGAGGGGGGTTATATGTAGTCCCACACAGCTCTGAGGGGGGATTATAGGAAGTCCCTCACAGCTCTGAGGGGAATTATAGGTAGTCCCACACAGCTGAGGAGAATTATAGGTAGTCCCACACAGATCTGAGGGGAATTATAGCTTCTCCCACACAGCTCTGAGGTGAATTATAGGTAGTCCCACACAGCTTTGAGGGGAAATATGAAATATGAAAAAATAATAATAATAATAATAATTTTTAGTAAAAAAAAAAGGAAATTATGAAATTTGAAAAAAATATGAAAAATTAGGAAATTTGAAAAAAAAAAAAATGAAAAATAGGAAATTTAAAAACAAAATTTTTTTGAAAAAAAAAAATATATTTTAGAAAAATAAAAATATAATTTGAAAATAAAAATATATTTTGAAAAAAAAATAATATTATTTTGAAAAAAAATCATTTTTAGAAAAAATATTTTTGGTAAAAAAGTCATTTTAAAAAAAAATATAATAATTAAAAAAAAAATCATTAAAAAAAAATGGGGGAAAAAAATAATTTAAAAAAAATTAATTTTGGAAAAAAAATGTCATTCTTGAAAAAAAAAAAATATTATAAAAAAAATCAATAATTTTAGAAAAAAAATATTTTTTGGAAAAAAAAAAATCAATAAAAAAAAACACAGCTCTGAGGGGGGATTATAGGTAGTCCCACACAGCTGAGGGAAATTATAGGTAGTCCCACACAGCTTTGAGGGGAATTATGAAATTTAAAAAAAAAAAATAATAATAATTTAAAAAAAAAATAATAATAATAAAAAAAAAGTAAAAAAAATAATTTTAGAAAAAAATATTTAAAAAAAAAATAATTAAAAAAAAAATCATAAAAAATTTTTTTTTAGAAAAAATAAAATTTTTTTGAAAAAAAATAAAAAAATGTCATTCTTGGAAAAAAAAATAATTTTACAACAAAAAAATCAATAATTTTAGGAAAAAAAGGAAAATTAGGAAATTTGAAAAAAAAAAATCATTTTAGAAAAAAAAATCATTTAAAAAATAAAATCATTAAAAAAATAATCAGGTAGGTAGTCCCACACAGCTCTGAGGGAAATTATAGGTAGTCCCACACATCTCTGAGGGGAATTATAGGTAGTCCCACACATCTCTGAGGGGGATTATAGGTAGTCCCACACAGCTCTGAGGGGAATTATAGGTAGTCCCACACAGCTCTGAGGGGAAATATAGGTAGTCCCACACATCTCTGAGGGAGATTATAGGTAGTCCCACACATCTCTAAGGGGGATTATAGGTAGTCCCAACACAGCTCTGAGGGGAATTATAAGGTAGTCCCACACAGCTCTGAGGGCGATTATAGGTAGTCCCACACAGCTCGAAGGGGGATTATAGGTAGTCCCGCACAGCTGAGGGGGATAATAGGTGGTCCCACACATCTCTGAGGGGAATTATAGGTAGTCCCACACAGCTCTGAGGGGAATTATAGGTAGTCCCACACAGCTCTGAGGGAGATTATAGGTAGTCCCACACATCTGAGGGGGATTATAGGTAGTTCCACACAGCTCTGAGTGGAATTATAGGTAGTCCCACACATCTCTGAGGGGAATTAAGGTAGTCCCACACAGCTGAGGGAAATTATAGGTAGTCCCACACAGCTGAGGGGGATTGTAGGTAGTCCCACACATCTCTGAGGGGAATTATAGGTAGTCCACACATCTCTGAGGGGAATTATAGGTAGTCCCACACATCTCTGAGGGAGATATAGGTAGTCCCACACATCTCTGAGGGGGATTATAGGTAGTCCCACACAGCTCTGAGGGGAAATTATAGGTAGTCCCACACAGCTCTGAGGGCGATTATAAGTAGTCCCACACAGCTCGAAGGGGGATTATAGGTAGTCCAGGGGGTTTATAGGTAGTCCCACACAGCTGAGGGGGGTTATAGGTAGTCCAACACAGCTGAGGGGGATAATAGGTGGTCCCACACATCTCTGAGGGGAATTATAGGTAGTCCCACACAGCTCTGAGGGGAATTATAGGTAGTCCCACACAGCTCTGAGGGAGATAATAGGTAGTCCCACACATCTCTGAGGGGGATTATAGGGAGTCCCACACAGCTCTGAGGGGAATTATAGGTAGTCCCACACAGCTCTGAGGGGGATTATAGGTAGTCCCACACAGCTCTGAGGGAAATTTTAGGTAGTCCCACACAGCACTGAGGGGAATTATAGCTCCTCCAACACAGCTCTGAGGGGAATTATAGGTATCCCACACAGCTCTGAGGGGAATTATAGGTAGTCCCACACAGCTCTGAGGGGAATTATAGTAGTCCCACACAGCTCTGAGGGGAATTTATAGGTAGTCCAACACAGCTCTGAGGGGGATTATAGGTAGTTCTACACAGCTGAGGGGAATTATAGGTAGTCCCACACAGCTGAGGGGATTATAGGTAGTCCCACACAGCTCTGAGGGGGGTTATAGGTAGCCCCACACAGCTCTGAGGAGAATTAAAGGTAGTCCCACACAGCTCTGAGGGGAATTATAGCTCCTCCAACACAGCTCTGAGGGGAATTATAGGTAGTCCCACACAGCTGAGGGGAATTATAGGTAGTCCCACACAGCTGAGGGGGATTATAGGTAGTCCCACACAGCTCTGAGGTGGGGTTATAGGTAGTCCCACACAGCTCTGAGGGGGATTATAGGTAGTCCTACGCAGCTCTGAGGGGAATTATAGGTAGTCCAACACAGCTCTGAGGGGGAATATAGGTAGTCCCACACATCTCTGAGGGGGATTATAGGTAGTCCCAAACAGCTCTGAGGGGGAATTATAGCTCCTCCAACACAGCTCTGAGGTGAATTATAGGTAGTCCCACACAGCTGAGGGGGGATTATAGGTAGTCCCACACAGCTGAGGGGGATTATAGGTAGTCCCACACAGCTCAGGGGGATTATAGGTAGTCCCACACATCTCTGAGGGAGATTATAGGTAGTCCCACACATCTCTGAGGGAGATTATAGGTAGTCCCACACATCTCTGAGGGAGATTATAGGTAGTCCCACACATCTCTGAGGGAGATTATAGGTAGTCCCACACAGCTCTGAGGGCGATTATAGGTAGTCCCACACAGCTCTGGAGGGAATTATAGGTAGTCCCACACATCTCTGAGGGGTAATTATAGGTAGTCCCACACATCTCTGAGGGGAATTATAGGTAGTCCCACACATCTCTGAGGGGAATTATAGGTAGTCCCACACAGCTCTGAGGGAGATTATAGGTAGTCCCACACATCTCTGAGGGAGATTATAGGTAGTCCCACACATCTCTGAGGGGGATTATAGGTAGTCCCAAACAGCTCTGAGGGGAATTATAGCTCCTCCAACACAGCTCTGAGGGGAATTATAGGTAGTCCCACACAGCTGAGGGCGGTTATAGGTAGTCCCACACAGCTGAGGGGGATTATATGTAGTCCCACACAGCTGAGGGGGATAATAGGTAGTCCCACACAGCTCTGAGGGGAATTAAAGGTAGTCCCACACAGCCCTGAGGGAGATTATAGGTAGTCCCACACATCTCTGAGGGAGATTATAGGTAGTCCCACACAGCTCTGAGGGGATCATAGGTAGTCCCACACAGCTCTGAGGGAAATTATAGGTAGTCCCACACATCTCTGAGGGGAATTATAGGTAGTCCCACACAGCTGAGGGGGATTGTAGGTAGTCCCACACATCTCTGAGGGAAATTATAGGTAGTCCCACACAGCTCTGAGGGCGATTATAGGTAGTCCCCACACAGCTCGAAGGGGGATTATAGGTAGTCCAGAGGGTTTATAGGTAGTCCCACACAGCTGAGGGGGGTTATAGGTAGTCCCACCAGCTGAGGGGGATTATAGGTAGTCCCACACAGCTGAGGGGGATAATAGGTGGTCCCACACAGCTCTGATGGGAATTATAGGTAGTCCCACACATCTCTGAGGAGATTATAGGTAGTCCCACACAGCTCTGAGGGGAATATAGGTAGTCCCACACATCTCTGTGGGGAATTATAGGTAGTCCCACACAGCTCAGAGGGCGATTATAGGTAGTCCCACACAGCTCGAAGGGGGATTATAGATAGTCTAGGGGGTTTATAGGTAGTCCTACACAGCTGAGGGGGTTATAGGTAGTCCCACACAGCTGAGGGGGGTTATAGGTAGTCCCACACAGCTGAGGGGGATTATAGGTAGTCCCACACAGCTGAGGGGGATAATAGGTGGTCCCACACAGCTCTGAGGGGAATTATAGGTAGTCCCACACATCTCTGAGGGAGATTATAGGTAGTCCCACACATCTCTGAGGGAGATTATAGGTAGTCCCACACAGCTCTGAGGGGGATTATAGGTAGTCCCACACAGCTCTGAGGGGAATTATAGGTAGTCCCACACATCTCTGAGGGGAATTATAGGTAGTCCCACACATCTCTGAGAGGAATTATAGGTAGTCCCACACATCTCTGAGGGGAATTATAGGTAGTCCCACACAGCTCTGAGGGGAATTATAGGTAGTCCCACACATCTCTGAGGGAGATTATAGGTAGTCCCACACATCTCTGAGGGGGATTATAGGTAGTCCCACACAGCTCTGAGGGAGATTATAGGTAGTCCCACACAGCTCTGAGGGGGATTATAGGTAGTCCCACACAGCACTGAGGGGAATTATAGGTAGTCCCACACATCTCTGAGGGGAATTATAGGTAGTCCCACACATCTCTGAGAGGAATTATAGGTAGTCCCACACATCTCTGAGGGGGATTATAGGTAGTCCCCACACAGCTCTGAGGGGGAATTATAGGTAGTCCCACACATCTCTGAGGGAGATTATAGGTAGTCCCACACATCTCTGAGGGGGAATTATAGGTAGTCCCACACATCTCTGAGGGGATTATAGGTAGTCCCCACACAGCTCTGAGGGGAATTATAGGTAGTCCCACACAGCTCTGAGGGGAATTATAGGTAGTCCCACACATCTCTGAGGGAATTATAGGTAGTCCCACACATCTCTGAGAGGAATTATAGGTAGTCCCACACATCTCTGAGGGGAATTATAGTAGTCCCACACAGCTCTGAGGGGGAATTATAGGTAGTCCCACACAGCTCTGAGGGGATTATAGGTAGTCCCACACAGCTCTGAGGGGATTATAAGTAGTCCCACACAGCTCTGAGGGGGATTATTGGTAGTCCCACACAGCTCTGCGGGAATTATAGGTAGTCCCACACAGCTCTGAGGGGATTATAGGTAGTCCCACACAGCTCAGAGGGGGGATTATAGGTAGTCCCACACAGCTCTGAGGGGGATTATAGGTAGTCCCACACAGCTCTGAGGGGGATTAAAGGTAGTCCCACACAGCTCTGAGGGCGATTATAGGTAGTCCCACACAGCTCTGAGGGGGATTATAGTAGTCCCACACAGCTCTGAGGGCGATTATAGGTAGTCCCACACAGCTCGAAGGGGGGGATTATAGGTAGTGCCACACAGCTCGAAGGGGGATTATAGGTAGTGCCACACATCTGAGGGGGATTATGAAATTTGAAAAAAAAAATAATAAAAAAAGAATAATAATAATAAAAAAATAAAAAAAAAATAAAAAATAATTTTAAGAAAAAAAAATGAAATTAGGAAATTTGAAAAAAATAATGTTTTGAAAAAAGAAATAATTTTAGAAGAAAAAATCATTAAAAAAAATAATAATTTTTAAAAAAAATAAATAAATGTTTAGTTACTCAAGCCACTCCACCCAGTTACTCCGCCCACTCCAGTAGGTGGAGGCAAGAACACGTCGCACAATTTCCCCAGAAATTGTATTTTTTCTATTTTTATTATTATTATTCTTATAGCCAAATTTTGCACCCTAACTCCTCCCACAGTTTTTACGCTACATATACCGAATATATACCAAAACGTGCGGTTTGTTCCCGAATGGTGTGCTATTACTTTGTGGAACATTTTTCCGAATGGTTCACGAAATATCGTCATTTTTGCGGCGAAATTTGTCCCATAGGAATGAATGGAGAAATGTTCAAAACTAGTGGGAGGTGACAAAAGCTCTGAGGGCAATTATAGCTCCTCCCACACAGCCCTGAGGGCAATTATAGGTAGTCCCACACAGCTGAGGGGGATTATAGGTAGTCCCACACAGCTGAGGGGGATTATAGGTAGTCCCACACAGCTCTCTGAGGGGAATTATAGGTAGTCCCACACAGCTCTGAGGGGAATTATAGGTAGTCCCACACAGCTCTGAGGACAATTATAGGTAGTCCCACACAGCTCTGAGGGGAATTATAGGTAGTCCCAACACAGCTCTGAGGGGGATTATAGGTAGTCCCACACAGCTCTGAGGGGAATTATGAAATTATGAAAAAAATATATTGTTTTAGAAAAAAAAATGAAAATTAGGAAATTTGAAGAAAAAAATAAAAAAGAAAAATTTTTGAAAAAAAAAAAAAAATTTAGGAAAAAAAAAACATTTAAAAAAAAAATAATAAAAAAAAAATCATTAAAAAAATAATAATTTTTTGAAAAAAAAATCATTTAAAAAGAAAAATCATTTTTTGAAAAAATTTTTTTTTATAAAAATAAATAAATCAATCATTTTAGAAAAAAAATTAAAATAAGGAAATTTGAAAAAAAAATATATTTTTTGAAAAAAAAATATATTTTTTTTTGAAAAAAAAATATATATTTTTTGAAAAAAAAATATTTTTTTAAAAAAAATATATTTTTTTAAAAAAAAATATATTTTATAAAAAAAAAATTTAGTAAAAAAAAACCATTTAAAAAAAAAAAATAATATAAAAAAATAATTTTTGAAAAAAAAAAATCATTTAAAAAGAAAAATCATTTTTGAAAAAAAATGTTTTATATAAAAATAAATAAATCAATCATTTTAGAAAAAAAAATTAAAAAAAGGAAATTAAAAAAATAATAAATTTTGAAAAAAAATAAAATTTTTTGAAAAAAAAATGATATATATTTTTGAAAAAAAAATATATTTTTTTGAAAAAAAAATATATTTATTTTGAAAAAAATAAAAATATTTTTTGAAAAAAAAATTTAAATAAATTTTTAAAAAAAATAAATAATTAAAAAAAAAAATGGAGAAAATAATCAAAAAAAATCTTTAAAAAAAAATGAATAACCCCATAAAAAAAAAAAAATTTGGAGAAATCATCAAAACTAGAGTGGGAGGTGAGAAAAGCTGACAACCCCATAATCAGCCAAAACATTATGACCACCCCATGAAAAAAATCAAAAAAAAAAATTAAAAAAAAATATGACCACCCCATGATCAGCCAAAAAAAAATGACCAAAAAATGTTTGAAAAAATAACCTAACCTCCTAATATATTACCCAATCCCAACCTAACCTCCTAATCTCATCTAATCCCGACCTAATCTCCTAATATATCACCCAATCCCGACCTAACCTTCTAATATATCACCCAATCCCGACCTAACCTCTTAAGGGGCAGCACAGTGGTGTAGTGGTTAGCACTTTCACCTAGCAGTAATAGGGTCGCTGGTTCAAATCCCAATCACGACACCTTCTGCCTGGAGTTTGCATGTTCTCCCTGTGCCTGCGTGGGTTTCCTCTGGGTACTCCGGTTTCCTCCCACACTCCAAAGACATGCTGGTAGGTTAATTAGATCCTGTCGATAGACCTAATCTCCTAATATATCACCCAATCCCGACCTAATCTCCTAATATCACCCAATCACGACATAACATCCTAATATCACCCAATCCTGACCTAATATCAGCCAATCCCGACCTAACCTCCTAATATCACCCAATCCTGACCTAACCTCCTAATATCAGCCAGTCCTGACCTATATCACCTAATATCACCCAATTCCAACAAAACTTCCTAATATCACCCAATCCTGACCTAACCTCATAATATATCACCCAATCCCAACCTAACCTCCTAATATCATCCAACACAGCTCTGAGGGGAACTGTAGCTTCTCCCACACAGCTCTGATGGGAATTGTAGCTCCTTCCACAAAGCTCTGAGGGGGAGGAATTATAGCATTATTGCTCATCCCACACAGCTCAGAGGAGAATTATAGCTCCTCTCACACAAGTCTGAGGTGAATTGTAGCTCCTCCCACACAATGCTGAGGGGAATTGTAGCTCCTCCCACAAAGCTCTGAGGGAAATTATAGCATTACTGCTCCTTCCACACAGCTCTGAGGTGAATTATAGCTCCTTCCACAAATATCATCATGCCATCTAAAGGAAAGAGATCTAAAGCTGCAAAGATACGCTGGACTAAACTGGACCTTTCAGGCACACACTTTTGGGATCCGGATCCCCACAACAGCATAGTGGAAATGGAGGTTAGTGACAGTGAATGTGCCCAGGAGGTACAAACTGAACCTGTGGTGTCATTCCCATGTTCAACTCAGTGTCAAGTTCAAGAGAACAGTGACAGTGTGATGGGCACTTCTGAAAACCATGGCATACAAGAACCATGTGTACCAAGTGAGATATCTGTGCAGGCATCATTTCATCAGGGTCATCATGGTTATGGAAGGTTAAGGAACAAACAGTGTACATGCATGGCTCTGACATTTTTGGCATACCACAGTGAGCTTGATGATGTGAGGAAGGATGATCTTGATCAAATACTGAAGAAGGGCAACAGCTTGTATGGCACAACAATAAAACAGCTAAAACTAATAAATGTCTATCAGCACCAACACTTGACAATGGAAGAAGTGCCTCTTAGAGTCAGCACTGACAAATATGAGTATAACGTTGTTAAATCTCCAGTGTTATCAGGATGTGTTAGAGCCACGGTAGACAGTGACAACCAAGGTTGGTTTGTTGACCTCTCCACAAGACTTCAGTGCCTCAATGCAGATGTTACGCATGCACTTTTTATAGTAGTGCCATATTGCATTGCATTGTTCAGAGACAAGTCTGGGAGATATGGACTGTTTGATTCTCATAGTCGAAATAAGGATGGACTTCCTGCCACTGGAAAAGGAAAAGCTGTTATGATCACTTTTACACATTTGAGTGATATGGGGGCAAGGATTTATAAATTGTATGAATTTCTCCTTACAGACACCAGAGGCCCTATTGATGGACTGCAGTATGACTTCATGCCAGTCTCATTTCATCGTGCAAGACGTCTGTCAGATGGTTTGCTGTCCCCACCGGTGCAATCTGACAAACCACATAATGGAAAGCATGTGGAGAACAAAGTGACACAGATGACCAAAGATGCAACACACACTGGATTCCCAGCCAGCAAGCATTCTCCACGGTCACTTGATGCAAAATCCTCACAGGGCATATGGAAGGACAGTAAGGCATTTTCCAAATTAAATGCACAACGACAACAAAAACTGAAGACAAGACACAGAAATGAAAGAAGGCGTGATTTCAAGGCTACAAAGATGTCTGTCACCAATAAGAAGATGACATACATCACCAGCCGATACAAAGCAGATGCTGATTTTAAGTTGAAGCAGAAGCAATACACAACCAGTAAATATGCAACTGATGCCAATTTTAACTTCAAGAAAAAGCAATACATCACCAGAAAATATGCGACAAATGCAGATTTCAACCTGAAGCAGAAGCAATACATCACCAGAAAATATGCGACAAATGCAGATTTCAACCTGAAGCAGAAGCAATACATCACCAGAAAATATGCGACAAATGCAGATTTCAACCTGAAGCAGAAGCAATACATCACCAGAAAATATGCGACAAATGCAGATTTCAACCTGAAGCAGAAGCAATACATCACCAGAAAATATGCGACAAATGCAGATTTCAACCTGAAGCAGAAGCAATACATCACCAGAAAATATGCGACAAATGCAGATTTCAACCTGAAGCAGAAGCAATACATCACCAGAAAATATGCGACAAATGCAGATTTCAACCTGAAGCAGAAACAATACATCACCAGAAAATATGCGACAAATGCAGATTTCAACCTGAAGCAGAAGCAATACATCACCAGAAAATATGCAACAAATGCCGATTTCAACTTTAAGCAGAAGCAATACATCACCAGAAAATATCATAATGATCCTGCTTTCAGAAAACGTCACTTGCAACATTGCATGAGTTACATGAAAATGAAGCGTCACACTCAAGCAGATTTTCGCATAACCCATAAGATGCAATGTGCCTTCAAAATAAGAATGAAATACAGACGGACTCGTGTCATGCGGGAATGCAGTCAACCAGTGGACAACAGCCTAATGCAGACAGCTATATCCACTTTCCATGAATGCATTAAAGCTGGGCCAACTTTTGTGTGCACGATGTGTCATCGCACCCTTTTCCCTAACCAAGTGAAACATTGCATTCACAGCAATTACAAGAAGAACGTACACATTGTTGCTGCCTGTTTGACAGGGAAATATGTCCATATGTGCAACAATCACTGTCAAGGCCCTGAACAATGCACCGTACCAGATGAAAGGACCAATGAATGGATTTGTCACAACTGTGATTCACATTTAAAAGCAGGACACAAGTCATCCATCGCTGTGGCTAACAACATGGAGCTGGCGCCCATTCCCCCAGAGCTCTGCGATTTGAATGTGCTGGAAAGACAACTTTTGGCCAAAATACTGCCATTTGCCAAGATCATCACACTTCCCAAAGGTCGACAGGCAGCTATACATGGAGCTGTAGTGTGTGTGCCATCCGAGGTGGAAACAACAGTCAATACTCTACCAAGATCGCACAGCACATCCCAGTTACACAGAGTGAAGCTTAAAAGACGTCTGACTTACAAAGGCCACCAGCTGTTTCACAATGTCAACATGAGAAATGTAGTAGCAGGTCTGTCAAAACTCATTGACACACACCCCGATTACAGCGACATTTTAATCAGAGTGGATGAGACAATCACTGATGATGATGATGCTGATGATGGGATGGAACTCGACGGTTGTGATGAAGCTGAAATGATGGAGATACTTGAACGCATCGAAAATTGTGATCCATCAAAGGTACAGTCTGCATGTTTACCAGCTGCTTCTGAGCAACAGGAAGGCCATGACCAACAACCCCCCAATGCAGAGGATGAGAAGGATGCACTAAGACCTGGAATTGGCCTAGACAGTTGTTTGCAGCCATCTGACCTTGGAGAGGAAGCACTGACACACGGTGATGGGATATTCAGCATTGCACCTGCACAAGGAAACACACCTGTCAGCTTCTTTAAAGTTCCTAGGCTTGAGGCAATGGCTTTCCCTGTTCAGTTCCCTACTGGACAGAATACATTGGACCAGGCAAGACAAGTCAAACTGTCCCCGAGCATGTATTTCAATGCAAGGCTTTTTTGTGTTGATACTCGTTTTGCAAGAGACACAAGCTACCTCTTCTTTGCGCAGTTTGTCACAGAAACACACATGGCCAAAAGCAGCATGTCCATCCAGTTAAGGAAAGGAAAACCCAATACCAGGGATGGACGGAAAATATCCAACAAACTGCTACAGGACAAGCGTGAGGTTGAGAGGTTGGTGCGAAACCGAGATGCCACAAGGTTCATGCAACCACTGAGAGGGAGTCCAGCTTACTGGGATAAAAATCTGAAGAATTTGCTAGCCATGGTCAGACAATTGGGTAAGCCAACATTTTTTCTTACCTTCTCTGCTGCAGAATTCAGATGGCCAGAGGTAATAACGGCAATAAAGGCACAACAAGGTCAAAAGGTGGATTTTGCAGGGCTAGACTGGGCTGAAAAGTGTGACATTCTTCGAGGCAACCCAGTGACCACCATGCGCATGTTTGACAAACGAGTTGATGCTCTGATGCGAGAGCTGCTGTTGGGTCCTGCACAGCCAATCGGTGAAGTTATTGATTACTTTTACCGGGTTGAATTTCAGGCAAGAGGGAGCCCTCATATACATTGTCTCTGTTGGGTAGCAGGAGCTCCTATATTTGGACAAGACAGTGATGACAAGGTGTGTGCCTTTATAGATCATAACATCTCATGCCAGCTGCCTGATGAAGCCAAACATGCCTTACTTCACAGATTTGTAACAGAACTTCAAATACACAGCAGATCTCATTCAAAATCGTGCAAGAAAGGTAACAGAGTATGCAGATTTGGATTTCCAAAGCCACCAATTAGAAAAACAAGGATAACTTACCCGATGCCAGAAGAACAAGGAGATTGTGCAATGAAACCACAAGCAGCCAAAAACAAACTGAAACCAGTCTGGGATTTGCTTAATAACCCAAAAGTGCAGCTTGAAGACATGTCACAGCTACTGGCACAGTGTGATATGACATTGAATCAGTACAACTCGTACATTGAGGCATTGACCTCCTCAAGCGTGATTCTAATGAAGCGTGATGTCAAAGACTGCTGGGTGAACAACTACAATCCACATTTGCTGATGGCCTGGAACGCCAACATGGACATCCAGTACATTCTTGATGAGTATGGTTGCATCATGTACATGTTGTCCTACATATCCAAGCCAGAACGTGAGATGAGTGACTATCTCAAAACAATAGTCAAAGAAATGAGCCCAGAAACAGAGACAGAACGAGAAGAAATGAAAGAAGTTCTTCAGGCCTATTCAAAACACAGAGAGGTCAGCGCCCAGGAGTCTGTGGCCCGTACGTGCAGCCTGAAAATGAAGTCTTGCTCACGTGAGGTTGTTTTTCTGCCAACTGGTGACAACGCACTGAAAATGAGTCTCCCGCTCAGTGCATTGCAGAACAAACCAGCCGATTCTCTTAATGTGTGGATGACGAGTTTTGTCGACAAATACAGATCCAGACCCGAAACACCAGAGTTTGAGTCCATGTGTCTGGCAGACTTTGCATCCCATTACAGGATTGTCTATGGCAAGCAGAAGGAAGATGGCAAGCAAAAGGAAGACGGCAAGCGTGTCAGCCTATTGAATGAAATGGGAATGATTCAAAAACGCACGAGAGGGAAGCCTGCAATCATCAGGTACGCACGCTTCTCAGAGAAGAAGGACCCCGAAAACTACTATGGCAGACTGCTTAAACTCTACCTCCCCCACCGTTCAGAGTCATCACTGAAAACTGTAAGGTTCCCAACACACCAGGATTTTTACAAAGGTGCCTGTGTGAGCTTACCCGGAGAAGAAGCAATCCGAGCAGTGTCTGCAATTGTTACCAGCAACCAAAAGAAGTTTGAACAACACAACAAAATTGTGGAACAAGTCTTGGATGACTTTGTAAAAAACGGCCCTGTTGAAGATGCTTGGAATACCTTTGCCCCAGAAGCTGAGTTGGATAGGTTGGAATGTATAGAGGAACGCAAAGAAGGGGAGCCACTTCATGAGAATGAACAAGATGATGTTCCGGAGTATACACATCACAAACAAACAGGTGGAATTGCTCTTACTGTGAAGGCCCCACAAATGTGCCCTGATTTCCTTCGGAAAATGTACAGAAACCTTAACCAGACACAAGCTCAGACATTCTACTCAGTTTGTGACTGGTGCACTAACCGTGTGCGTGGCCTAAATCCTGACCCATTCTATTACTTTGTCACTGGTGGCGCAGGAACAGGCAAATCACACCTGATAAAGTGCATCTATGCTGAGGCGACAAAGATACTCTGTAAACTTACCAGACTACGTGAGGAAGCAGACATATCCATGCCCAGCGTTTTACTAACTGCATTTACAGGAACAGCAGCTTTCAACATTTCAGGCAACACTTTGCATTCTCTGCTAAAGTTGCCAAGAAGCTTGAAGCCACCCTACCAAGGACTTGGAAACCTCATAGATGAAGTGAGGGCACAGCTGTCAAATGCGGAGATCATTGTTATTGACGAGGTGTCAATGATTTCAAAGCCCCTGTTTGCCTACATCAACTGGAGATTACAGCAAATCAAAGGCAGTAAGAAACCTTTTGGTGGTATGTCAGTACTAGCAGTAGGAGACTTTTACCAGGTCCCCCCGCTGGGAAAAAGTAAGCCACTCTGTGTGTTTGAGGAAAATACCAATGACGTCTGGAAAGACTACTTTCAGATGATCACGCTGACAGAGATCATGCGACAGAAGGATGACATTTCATTTGCTGAGCTTTTGAATAGAATCAGAGTCAAGCAGAAGACTAGCACCTTAAGCAATGATGACAAAGCTCTGCTTTCTCAGGCGTTGACAGATCCCATCCACTGCCCTAATGACGTGCTGCACATCTTTGCCACCAACAAAGAGGTTCACAAACATAATGCCGCAACTGTGTCTGTTCTCCATTCAAACGTCACCAACATAGATGCCGACGATTACAGAAAAGACCCTAAAACAGGAGTGATGCTGAGGCAACACCAACCTTTCAAAGGACACAAAGACAATCTGATTGATACACTGCAAGCAGCTGAAGGTGCCCGTATCATGATCACAAGAAACATTGATGTTGAAGATGGGCTTGTTAACGGGACATTTGGCAAGATTGCAAGAATAATCATTCAGACTGAGAATGGTGCTACTACGGTAAACAAGCTTGGGCTTGTGCTGGACAATCCAAATGCAGGACAGAGATACCGTAACAAGTCGTCTTGTGATGCTGACAACTTAGTGTACATAGAAAGGGTAGAGGAAAACCTGAGACAGAAAGGAGTTGTTCGTAGGCAGTTCCCCCTGAAGTTAGCTTTTGCATGTACGATTCATAAGTGTCAGGGGATGTCGATACAGTCGGCAGTGGTCTCATTGAAACGGGTCTTCCAACCGGGAATGGCCTATGTTGCTCTGAGTAGAACGACTACACTGCAAGGACTGCACATAACCGACTTTGATGAGAAGAAGATCTTTGCTGATCCTGAAATCACAGCCTCCCTGGACTCAATGAAGAATGCATCACTGGAAAGTGTTATGCCCCTCTTAAAGTTTCTACAGACAACAGACAAACAGCAAACATTAACAATTATCCATCACAACACGGAAGGATTACCAGCTCATATTGAAGATATCAAATCTCACCACGAGTTGACTCTTGGAGATGTTTTATGTTTCACTGAAACTCATCTCTCAGGCTCTTCTGTTGCTGAAAGTCTTCAGCTGGAGGGCTACAACCTGTTCAAACGCAACAGACACCTCTCGTACACGAACCATCCTGACATTGCAAGTAAAAGTGGCGGAGGTGTCGCCTTGTATGTCAGAAACCATTTCAAGGCTTTTGAAAAGCAGTATCATTACAATGTGGCTGATTTGGAGTTCTTGGTTGTCAAACTGGAGACCCCTGTACAAGCTTTGATAGCTGTTGTTTACAGGCCACCGGATTACAGTATTGGCCAATTCCTTACTAACCTACTGGGCCTCTTGGAATCTTTGGAAAGAATGGATTGCCAACCTATAATACTCTGTGGAGATTTCAATGAAGATTTCCTGTGCAGAGCAAAGAAGCCAATATCTGACCTTCTTCACTCAAGAGGATATACCCAACTGGTCGGTGCTGCCACCACAGAAAAAAACACACTGTTGGATCACATTTACATCTCCAGGGTGCAGCACTGTCTCCAGTCAGGAGTACTGCACACTTATTACAGCTATCATGATCCTGTGTATTGTGTTTTGAGCAGTGGTTGTGAACACACTTAGAGCCTGCAGAAACAGGGCATGAGCGTTGCCAGGAAACAGTGGTTGTGAACACGGATTATCAAACAGATTTCACACCTTCACCTCCATTATACATCAATATGCTGAGACCATCCAAATGCATGTGGTCATACCTTCATCTGCTAGGCTTGATAATACTGCTAATGTTTTTATTAATGTATGTTTTTTTGTTTTTTTTTTAGTCTAGGTGGATAGCCCTGTATAATGTATGTTTTAGTGTAACTTTGTAAGAAAGTGCTATATGTGAAATGTGCTATATAAATAAAATAACATTTTGTTAAAGTTGAAATGCATTTCTCACTCTATCAAGCTTGTCATGTGCACTTTTTAAATTTGATCAATCAATTGGTTAGTGTAATGTTTACTATCTTTACTCACTCCAAACACTCCACACAGTTACTCTGCCCAATCCAACTTTTCCACAGTTACTCCAGCCACTCCAACCACACAACAGTCACTCAAGCCACTCCAGTTGTAGACTACTGGTGGAGGCAAGAACACGTCACACAATTTCCCCAGAAATTGTAGCTTTTCTAGTTAAGTGTTCTTGCATAGCAAGATCACTTATTGTTATCTCACATATATATATTATTATTATTATTATTATTATTATTATTCTTATAGCCAAATTTTGCACGCTAACTCCTCCCACAGTTTTTATGCTACATATACCGAATATATACCAAAAACGTGCGGATTGTTCCCGAATGGTGTGCTATTACTTTGTGGAACGTTTTTCCGAATGGTTCACGAAATATCGTCATTTTTGCGGCGAAATTTGTCCCATAGGAATGAATGGAGAAATGTTCAAAACTAGTGGGAGGTGACAAAAGCTCTGAGGGGAATTATAGCTCCTCCCACACAGCTCTGAGGGGATTATAGGTAGTCCCACACAGCCCTGAGGGGATTATAGGTAGTCCCACACAGCTCTGAGGGCAATTATAGGTAGTCTTCATCGTTTCGCCGAATGGTTTACGAGAAATGATCAAAACTAGAGTGGGAGGTGACAAAAGCTCAGAGGGGAATTATAGCTCCTCCCACATAGCTCTGAGGGCAATTATAGGTAGTCCCACACAGCAGAGGGGATTTATAGGTAGTCCCACACAGCTCTGAGGGGGATTTTAGGTAGTCCCACTCAGCTCTGAGGGGGATTATAGGTAGTCCCACACAGCTCTGAGGGGGATTATAGGTAGTCCCACACAGCTCTGAGGGGGATTATAGGTAGTCCCACACAGATCTGAGGAGGATTATAGGTAGTCCAACACAGCTCTGAGGGGAATTATGAAATTATGAAATTTGAAAAAAAAAAAAAATAAAAAAAAAATAAAAAATAAAATAATTTTAGAAAAAAAAAGAAAATTAGGAAATTTAAAAAATATCTTTTTTGAAAAAAAAATTTTTTTGAAAAAAAATATCTTTTTTGAAAAAAATCTTTTTTGAAAAAAATCTTTTTTTAAAAAAAAAAAAAAAAATAATTTTAGAAAATTAATAATTAAAAAAAATAATTTTTGAAAAAAAAATTTATAGAAAAAAAAATATTATTATTTTAGAAAAAAAAATTAGTAAATGTGAAAAAAAAAAAATTTTTTGAAAAAAATAATATTTATTGAAAAAAAAAAAGTAATTTTTTTTGAAAAAAATTAAATAAAAAAAATCAAAAAAAATCATTAAAAAAAATAAATAATCATTTTTGAAAAAAATAAATAAAGGTTTAGTTACTCAAGCCACTCCACCCAGTTACTCCGCCCACTCTAGTAGGTGGAGGCAAGAACACGTCACACAATTTCCCCAGAAATTGTATCTTTTCTAGTTAAGTGTTCTTGCATAGCAAGATCACTTATTGTTATCTCACATATATATTATTATTATTATTATTATTATATCTATTATATTATTATTATTCTTATAGCCAAATTTTGCACGCTAACTCCTCCCACAGTTTTTATGCTACATATACCGAATATATACCAAAACGTGCGGATTGTTCCCGAATGGTGTGCTATTACTTTGTGGAACGTTTTTCCGAATGGTTCACGAAATATCGTCATTTTTGCGGCGAAATTTGTCCCATAGGAATGAATGGAGAAATGTTCAAAACTAGTGGGAGGTGACAAAAGCTCTGAGGGGAATTGTAGCTCCTCCCACATAGCTCTGAGGGCAATTATAGGTAGTCTTCGTCGTTTCGCCGAATGGTTTACGAAATATCGTCATTTTTGCGGCGAAATTTGTCCCATAGGAATGAATGGAGAAATGATCAAAACTAGAGTGGGAGGTGACAAAAGCTCAGAGGGGAATTATAGGTAGTCCCACACAGCTGAGGGGAATTATAGGTAGTCCCACACAGCTCTGAGGGGGATTATAGGTAGTCCCACACAGCTCTGAGGGGGATTATAGGTAGTCCCACACAGCTCTGAGGGGAATTATAGGTAGTCCCACACAGCTCTGAGGGGGATTATAGGTAGTCCCACACAGCTCTGAGGGGAATTATAGGTAGTCCCACACAGCTCTGAGGGGGATTATAGGTAGTCCCACACAGCTCTGACTGGGATTATAGGTAGTCCCACACAGCTCTGAGGGGGATTGTAGGTAGTCCCACACAGCTCTGAGGGGGATTATAGGTAGTCCCACACATCTGAGGGCGATTATAGGTAGTCCCACACACAGCTCTGAGGGGGATTATTAAATTTGAAAAAAAAAAATAATTAAAAAAAAATAATAATAATAAAAAAAATAAAAAATAAAAATAATTTTAGAAAAAAAAATGAAAATTAGGAAATTTGAAAAAAATTCTTTTAATAATTTTAGAAAAAAAATATAATTTAAAAAAAAAAATAATAATAATTAAAAAAAATCATTAAAAAAAAAATAATTTTTGAAAAAAAAATATTTTATAAAAAAAAAAAAAAAAATCAATCATTTTAGAAAAAAAAAAAAAAATGAAAATTTAGGAAATTTGAAGAAAAAAAACATTTTTAGAAAAAAAAATCATTTAAAAAAAAATAATAATAATTAAAAAAAAAATTATTTTTGAAAAAAAAATTATTTTTGAAAAAAAAAAAAATATTTTTGAAAAAAAAATTATTTTTGAAAAAAAAAAAATTTTATAAAAAAAATCAATCATTTTAGAAAAAAAATGAAAATTAGGAAATTTGAAAAAAAAAATGTGAAAAATTTTTTGAAAAAAATAATTTTGAAAAATTCATTTTTAGAAAAAATTGAATAAAAATCTAAAAAATCATTTAAAAAAAATCATTAAAAAAAAAAATTATTTTTGAAAAAAAAAAAAAAATTTAGTTACTCAAGCCACTCCACCCAGTTTCTCCGCCCACTCCAGTAGGTGGAGGCAAGAACACGTCACACAATTTCCCCAGGAATTGTATTTTTTCTAGCAAGATCACTTATTGTTATCTCACATATATATTATTATTATTATTATTATTATAGCCAAATTTTGCACGCTAACTCCTCCCACAGTTTTTATGCTACATATACCGAATATATACCAAAACGTGCGGATTGTTCCCGAATGGTGTGCTATTACTTTGTGGAACGTTTTTCCGAATGGTTCACGAAATATCGTCATTTTTGCGGCAAAATTTGTCCCATAGGAATGAATGGAGAAATGATCAAAACTAGAGTGGGAGGTGACAAAAGCTCAGAGGGGAATTATAGGTAGTCCCACACAGCTGAGGGGAATTATAGGTAGTCCCACACAGCTCTGAGGGGAATTATAGCTAGTCCCACACAGCTCTGAGGGGGATTATAGGTAGTCCCACACAGCTCTGAGGGGAATTATAGGTAGTCCCACACAGCTCTGAGGGGGATTATAGGTAGTCCCACACAGCTCTGACTGGGATTATAGGTAGTCCCACACAGCTCTGAGGGGGATTGTAGGTAGTCCCACACAGCTCTGAGGGGGATTATAGGTAGTCCCACACAGCTCTGAGGTGGATTATAGGTAGTCCCACACAGCTCTGAGGGCGATTATAGGTAGTCCCACACAGCTCTGAGGGGAATTATAGGTAGTCCCACACAGCTGAGGGGAATTATAGGTAGTCCCACACAGCTCTGAGGGGGATTATAGGTAGTCCCACACAGCTCTGAGGGGGATTATAGGTAGTCCCACACAGCTCTGAGGGGGATTATAGGTAGTCCCACACAGCTCTGAGGGGGATTATAGGTAGTCCCACACAGCTCTGAGGGGGATTATAGGTAGTCCCACACAGCTCTGAGGGGAATTATATGTAGTCCAACACAGCTCTGAGGGGGATTATAGGTAGTCCTACAGAACTCTGAAGGGAATTATAACTAGTCCCACACAGCTCTGAGGGGAATTATGAAATTTGAAAAGAAAAAAAAAATAATAAAAAAAAAAAATAAAATAAATAATTTTAGAAAAAAAAAAAAATGAAAATTAGGAAATTTAAAAAAAAAAAAAAATTCTTTTTTGAAAAAAAAATCTTTTGGGAAAAAAAATATTTTTTTTTGGGAAAAAAATATATTTTTTTTCGAAAAAAATATTTAAAAAAAAAATAATAATAACTTAAAAAAAATTATTTTTTTTTTTTTTTATAAAAAAAAAAAATCAATCATTTTAGAAAAAAAAATGAAAATGAGGAAATTTTTAAAAAAATAATCTTTTTGAAAAAAAAAATTTTTTTTGAAAACAAAAATAAATTTTTTTAAAAAAAAAAAACTAATTTTTGAAAAAAAAAATAATTTTTGAAAAAAAAAAATAATTTTTGAAAAAAAAAAATACGTTTAGTTACTCAAGCCACTTCACCCAGTTACTCCGCCCACTCCAGTAGGTGGAAGCAAGAACACGTCACACAATTTCCCCCAGAAATTGTATCTTTTCTAGTTATTATTATTCTTATTATAGCCAAATTTTGCACGCTAACTCCTCCCACAGTTTTTATGCTACATATACCGAATATATACCAAAACGTGCGGATTGTTCCCGAATGGTGTGCTATTACTTTGTGGAACGTTTTTCCGAATGGTTCACGAAATATCGTCATTTTTGCGGCGAAATTTGTCCCATAGGAATGAATGGAGAAATGTTCAAAACTAGTGGGAGGTGACAAAAGCTCTGAGGGGAATTATAGCTCCTCCCACATAGCTCTGAGGGCAATTATAGGTAGTCTTCGTCGTTTCGCCGAATGGTTTACGAAATATCGTCATTTTTGCGGCGAAATTTGTCCCATAGGAATGAATGGAGAAATGATCAAAACTAGAGTGGGAGGTGACAAAAGCTCAGAGGGGAATTATAGGTAGTCCCACACAGCTGAGGGGAATTATAGGTAGTCCCACACAGCTCTGAGGGGAATTATAGGTAGTCCCACACAGCTGAGGGGAATTATAGGTAGTCCCACACAGCTCTGAGGGGAATTATAGGTAGTCCCACACAGCTCTGAGGGGGATTATAGGTAGTCCCACACAGCTCTGAGGGGAATTATAGGTAGTCCCACACAGCTCTGAGGGGGATTATAGGTAGTCCCACACAGCTCTGACTGGGATTATAGGTAGTCCCACACAGCTCTGAGGGGGATTGTAGGTAGTCCCACACAGCTCTGAGGGGGATTATAGGTAGTCCCACACATCTGAGGTGGATTATAGGTAGTCCCACACAGCTCTGAGGGCGATTATAGGTAGTCCCACACAGCTCTGAGGGTGATTATAGGTAGTCCCACACAGCTCTGAGGGGGATTATAGTTAGTCCCACACAGCTCTGAGGGGAATTATGAAATTTGAAAAAAAAAATAATTAAAAAAAAAAAAATAATAAAAAAAATAAAAATAAAATAATTTTAGAAAAAAAAATGAAAATTAGGAAATTTGAAAAAAAAACATTTTTAGAAAAAAAATCATTTAAAAAAAAATAATAATAATTAAAAAAAAAAAAATTTTTGAAAAAAAAATTATTTTTGAAAAAAAAAATTATTCTTGAAAAAAAAAATAATTTTTGAAAAAAAAAAAATAATTTTTGAAAAAAAAAAAAATAATTAAAAAAAAATAATAATAATAAAAAAAATAAAAATAAAATAATTTTAGCAGTATCATTACAATGTGGCTGATTTGGAGTTCTTGGTTGTCAAACTGGAGACCCCTGTACAAGCTTTGATAGCTGTTGTTTACAGGCCACCGGATTACAGTATTGGCCAATTCCTTACTAACCTACTGGGCCTCTTGGAATCTTTGGAAAGAATGGATTGCCAACCTATAATACTCTGTGGAGATTTCAATGAAGATTTCCTGTGCAGAGCAAAGAAGCCAATATCTGACCTTCTTCACTCAAGAGGATATACCCAACTGGTCGGTGCTGCCACCACAGAAAAAAACACACTGTTGGATCACATTTACATCTCCAGGGTGCAGCACTGTCTCCAGTCAGGAGTACTGCACACTTATTACAGCTATCATGATCCTGTGTATTGTGTTTTGAGCAGTGGTTGTGAACACACTTAGAGCCTGCAGAAACAGGGCATGAGCGTTGCCAGGAAACAGTGGTTGTGAACACGGATTATCAAACAGATTTCACACCTTCACCTCCATTATACATCAATATGCTGAGACCATCCAAATGCATGTGGTCATACCTTCATCTGCTAGGCTTGATAATACTGCTAATGTTTTTATTAATGTATGTTTTCTTTGTTTTTTTTTTAGTCTAGGTGGATAGCCCTGTATAATGTATGTTTTAGTGTAACTTTGTAAGAAAGTGCTATATGTGAAATGTGCTATATAAATAAAATAACATTTTGTTAAAGTTGAAATGCATTTCTCACTCTATCAAGCTTGTCATGTGCACTTTTTAAATTTGATCAATCAATTGGTTAGTGTAATGTTTACTATCTTTACTCACTCCAAACACTCCACACAGTTACTCTGCCCAATCCAACTTTTCCACAGTTACTCCAGCCACTCCAACCACACAACAGTCACTCAAGCCACTCCAGTTGTAGACTACTGGTGGAGGCAAGAACACGTCACACAATTTCCCCAGAAATTGTAGCTTTTCTAGTTAAGTGTTCTTGCATAGCACACACACACACAGCTCTGAGGGGGATTATAGTTAGTCCCACACAGCTCTGAGGGGAATTATGAAATTTGAAAAAAAAAAATAATTAAAAAAAAATAATAATAATAAAAAAAATAAAAATAAAATAATTTTAGAAAAAAAATTAAAATTAGGAAATTTGAAAAAAATTCTTTTAATAATTTTAGAAAAAATATATAATTTAAAAAAAAATAATAATAATAATTAAAAAAAATCATTAAAAAAAAAATTATTTTGAAAAAAATATTTTTTATAAAAAAAAAAAAAAAATCAATCATTTTAGAAAAAAAAAAATGAAAATTTAGGAAATTTGAAGAAAAAAACATTTTTAGAAAAAAAAATCATTTAAAAAAAAATAATAATAATTAAAAAAAAATTATTTTTGAAAAAAAAAATTATTTTTAAAAAAAAAAATTATTTTTGCAAAAAAAATGGAAAATTTATATCAAATACTTACCGTAATTTTCCTTTCCTGATGGACTCCATGGCAGCCTACGTATGGGTTAATCCCGCCTCTCCTACCTCATAGGACCCCACTCCCATAAATCTTTGCTCCTAGCCAGGTACCGTGTTCCATAACTTAGCCTACTCCAGCAATGGGAGGGAACTCCTGCTGCCATGGAGTCCATCAGGAAAGGAAAATTACGGTAAGTATTTGATATAAATTTTCCATTTTCCTGACAGACTCCATGGCAGCCTACGTATGGGAAATAACTAGCCATACACTCCCGGGTGGGAAATATTGCTGGTTTAAAGAAAAAAGGTTTAATTGGCACCGTCAACAGATAAGACATTCAAACCAAAATTAACTGAGGAAAGAGCCGCTGGCTCAACACAATAGTGTGTCATAAATGTATTTATCGATGACCACGAGGCCGCTTTGCAAATCACTTCTGCCGACACGTGACGGGAAGCTGCCCAAGACGTTGAGACACTCCTAGTTGAGTGAGCCGTCACTGCCTCCGGAGGAACCAGACCCTTAGCCGTATACGCCCTTTGAATAGCCTGGACGATCCAGGCTGAGATGGATCTGGAGGAAGCACGTAATCCTCTGTTCTTCCCTTGGAAGTAGATGAAAAGGTAATCCGATTTCCGGAAGGGAGCCGTTGCTTCCAGATAGACTCTTAGGATTTCTCCGACATCTAGAGGATGGATACTAGAATCATCAGATGAATGGAATGTTGGGAGAACTATTTCTTGATTCTCATGAAAGACGGACGTCACTTTGGGATTTGATCCCAACATAGGGATCAAGACCACCCTATCAGGAAAAAAGGTGATAAACGGTTCTTTGAAACCCAGAGAGCTGATCTCAGATACCCTCTTGGCAGATGTTATGGCCACCAGGAACACCGTCTTGAGAAAAAGATCTTTGATGGACAATTGATCCGTTTGTCGAAAATCTTCTCCTGAAAAGAAGTCCAAAACGAGGGGAAGATCCCACTTGGCAAATCTTGGCCTCCTTTGAGGTCTAAGTCTTGTTGCACCTTTAAAGAATTGCCTGACAAGAGGATGTTTTGCCCAAGCAATGCCTGTGAATGCAGAAATTGCAGAGACCTGAACTCTAAGAGAGCTAACGGCCAAGGGCAACTCCAGGCCTGTCTGCAGGAAACTCAGAATGTCCGATATTCTTGGGTCCTTAAATGAACCTCCAACAGTAGGGATGAAACTCACGAATCTTGCCCAGATTCTTTGGTACACTCTATTAGTACCCGCTCTCCTGGCACTCATCAAGGTTTCAATTGCTGTGTCAGGACACCCTAAGGCCGTCAACCTTTCCCTTTCAACCACCAGACCATCAGGTGGAGATGGGATGGACATGGGTGAAGCGATGCTCCCTGTAGCAGGAGATCTGGCCTGGGAGGAAGAGGGACTGGGTCCCGACAACTGAGCTGCGTCAGGAGAGGAAACCATGGCCTGTTGGGCCAATATGGAATTACCGCTATTACTTCGGCTTCCTCCCAGCGGAGTCTTGACAGAAAACGGAGAATGACCGGTACTGGGGGAAAGGCATACGCCCTGAGAAACCTCCACTGGTCCGTCAACGCATCTATCCCATAAGCTTGGGGACAACGATTCCTCGTGTAATACTTCTCGAGTTTCGCATTGCAGGGTGATGCAAAGAGGTCCACTTCCGGTGTTACTCCTAGAGACAGAATCCAATTGAACACTTCTATGTGGAGGGACCACTCGTTGTTGTCCAATGCCACTCTTGAGAGGAAGTCCGCCTGGACATTCTGGACTCCGGGGAGGTAAACAGCCGTTAGATTCGACAAATTCGCCTGGGCCCAAACCATAATCGGACTGACCTCCTCTAGTAGATCTAGACTGCGTGTACCCCCTTGTCTCTTGATGTAGGCTACCGCGGTCGTGTTGTCCAACCTCAACAGAACCGAAGCTCCTAAAATCAGGTGACGGAAGGCTTGAAGAGCTTGAAAGGCAGCTCGGAGTTCCAAGACATTTGACACTATCCCTTGAGATGGGAAGTCCCATTTCCCTTGGGCTATTTCTGATAGACAGAGGGCTCCCCAGCCGCTGTTGCTGGCATCCGTCGTCACCACAATCCAGGAGATTGGTGCAATAGAGTGGCACTTGAGGAGATTCTCCTGACGAAGCCACCATGGAAGACACTCCCTCATGGACGGGGTCATTCTGACAAAGTGATCTTGAGACTCTGGGATCCATTGCTGAAGAAAACCCTTTTGGAAGGGTCGCATCCTCCACTGTGCCCATTTTACCATGGGAGCTGTGGCCACCATGGTGCCGATAACTCTGAGGCAATATGATGCCCTGAGGCGAGGACATGCCAGGGCGATCCGAATCCTGTCTTGAATTACCGGGCTCTTCTCCATGGGTAAGGAAATGGTACTCTTTACCGTGTCGAACTGCGCCCCTAGGAATATCAGGGACTGGGTCGGATCCAACTGACTCTTCTCCCTGTTCAACAACCAGCCGAACTCCGTCAAGACCGAGATGACTTGGTCCCGATGTAAACAAAGCTGGTCTCTGTCCTGCGAGAGCAGGAGTAGATCGTCCAGGTAGTGGTGTAACCGGACACCTTTGACCCTGATTAGGGCTACCACTGCCAGTAATACTTTTGAAAACACTCGAGGCGATGTTGTCAGCCCGAAAGGAAGACAGGTGAACTGGAGATGTCTCTGCTCCACTGCGAACCTGAGATATTGCTGAAAATTCCTCGCGATTGGCACATGAAAATATGCGTCCTTCAAGTCCACTGAGACCATCCAATCGCCTGGCTGAATTGTTTGACTTATGGTCAAGAGAGTCTCCATCTTGAATCTTTCCTTCTGGATGAAGGAATTCAAATATGTTAGGTCGATGACTGGCCTCCATGACCCGTTCTTTTTGAGAACCATGAAGAGGGGGGAATATACCCCCTGAAATTTTTCCTCCACTGGTACCGGAATGACGGCCCCTTGAGATATCAGGGAGTCTGTATAGGATAAGAGAATTTCTTTCTTCTCTTCCGATCTCGGTAGAACTGTGGGAATGAAGCGGTGTGTGGGTGGGTTGGTGAAAGTCCAGGTGTGACCTGTAGAGATGGTTTTGATTGTCCAATAATCTTGGACCGAGGCTGCCCAGACGTGCTGGAAATGGAGTAACCGTGCTCCTACCCGCTCCACCTGGACAGGCTCCATATCAAAAGGACTTAGTCGCATCACGACCCCCGGAAGACGTGGCCTTAGTGGACTTCTGACCTGAAGGTTGGTTTCTTTTCCAGTTTTTTCTGAATTCCCTACCAGGTCTGTATCGCCGTGCGTCCCTAGCACGCTCCTGATCCTGTCTGGGTTGGGTTCTTCTCTGGCTCAAGAGACGACGATCCTGGGGTAGAAAACCCGACTTACCCCCAGTAGCGCGTGTGATGGCCGAGTCCAGCTTGTTCCCAAAGAGGGAAGAACCCTCAAAGGGAATCTTGCACCATGCCTGTTTGGAGGCAGGATCCGCTGCCCATGGACGTAACCATAGAGCACGTTTAGCTGTGACCGAAGATAGCATGACACGCGATACTAACCGGATAATGTCCAGGGATGCTTCCCCCAGAAAAGCCGATGCCATCCTTAATTCATGTACTGGAGAATTCCTAAGCACATCTTCGGATATACTTCCCAGGATTGCACCCACGTCATCTGTCCAGGTTTCCATGGCTTTTGACAAGGCCGCAAGAGCCAAGGCCGGCTTGCAGGCCATCCCTGCGGTGATATATACTCGTTTGAGATCAGTATCGATCTTCCTTTCCAGACCGTCTCTGAATGACACTGTGTCTTCCAGTGGAAGCGTAACATGTCTCACCAATCTCATCAGTGCAGCATCAATGAGGGGGGCTGAATCCAGGTATTTCACCTCCTCACTCCTGAATGGGTACATTTTCGCTACTTTGGTGATCAAAGAGTTCTTTCTTTCAACCTTCCCCCATTCATCAGATATGATTTCACCTAGCTCCCCCAAGAAGGGGAAATTCGGGCGCTCTTTTTTCAGATGCTTGAAATACTTTTTCTGTTTGGAGGGCATCTCTATTGGGTCTTCCCATTTCAGCGCGTCTTTAACTGCCCTGACCAGATGAGGAACCTGGGAGAAGTCGAACCCCGCTCCATATTCATCCACCTCAACCTCACTATCGGAGGATCCATTTGATGAAAAATTGTCGTGAGAAGGACCTGGAACTTCAAGATCCACTACGTCCGCGGCTGAGGCTGGTGCTGAGGGAGGAATGGCTGTGTGGGCTGAATCCGTCCTATTCAGAGATTCCTGTACCACCTTTCTAACCAGTGCTTCCACCTGCTGGTCTCCTGCACCTCTCTCCCTCACAGCCTTGGAGTAGCATGCTTCACATAGGGATTTGTCCTCCGGGACATGAGCCCTACACCCCCAGCAGGCTTTTTTCTCTGAGCGACCAGAATGGCGGTGGGAATCACGTTTAGATCCGGACCTTGACCTATCCGTATGATGTCTAGAAGAAGACTTTGATTTTGATTGGTCACGCTGTGACCTAGATTTTTCTTCACGTGCTACTGAATGATGATCGGACCTAGAAGGGCTGAGGAAACAACAGGAAAGAAATATACTTTATAATTCCCCAATCCTCAAAAACCCATGCAAAACAGGCAGAGGGAAAAAAATATTCCGTCCTACCTGCGGCATAAGGGCTGACCACTAGGCGGCGACGACACATCCATGGCAACAGAACAGCAGAGACTGCAGGTGAAATATAGACCATAAACATTCAAGCACAGTATAACCACAGAAACTCATAGCATATGAATAGAAAGCACCCAGCCTACCTTCCACAAGTATTGTCAGTACAAGAACCGGCGTCTGCAGTGTCTGTATGAAGCCAGGGCATAGCTGTATCTGACAGCTATTTGAATTTGCCGCCTGGATGACGTCACGGCGCTCCGAACGTCGTCGCACGCCGCCCCCCGACGTCCGCGCGCATGCGCGGCCACCGCTGACCCGTCGAACCGCGCAGGCGCAAACCAAGCCTCGATCTGGATCGAGGCCGTGCGCACGCGCAGTAGGAACGAGCAGCGGCGGACTGGAACGCAGATGCGCTCCAGCCGCCATACCAGGAAGACAGAAACACACACAGAATACACACAGGCTGCCATGGAGAAACAAGTAAACATACGATACCCATCCAGCACGAAGATGATCCGACCTGACCCTCAAGCGCCTCCTAAGCGACCGTGACCGGGTATCGATGGGGGGGGGAGGCCTCCTGCTAATAGCGAGGACGATTGGCCAAACTGCCGCTTGCCAGTCAATGACTGGATAGTAAGCTCTTCAGGGCACCACAACATCACCCGTATCCACCCTGCTAATAGCTGGGTAACTGGACTGCAACACCGCCATTCTTCCATCGCCAACGCAAGGGGAAACGCCAGGCCTGGATCAACTACTCCTTAAGGTAAGAACTACCTCTTTAGTCCTAAGGAGGAGGACAAAAAAGGAACACGGTACCTGGCTAGGAGCAAAGATTTATGGGAGTGGGGTCCTATGAGGTAGGAGAGGCGGGATTAACCCATACGTAGGCTGCCATGGAGTCTGTCAGGAAAAATTATTTTTGAAAAAAAAATTTTTATAAAAAAAATCAATCATTTTAGAAAAAAAAAAAAAATTAGGAAATTTGAAAAAAAAAATGTGAAACATTTTTTGAAAAAAATAATTTTGAAAAATTTATTTTTAGAAAAAATTGAATAAAAAAAATTTAAAAAATCATTTAAAAAAAAAAAATCATTAAAAAAAAAAAAATTCTTTTTGAAAAAAATAAATAAATGTTTAGTTACTCAAGCCACTCCACCCAGTTTCTCCGCCCACTCCAGTAGGTGGAGGCAAGAACACGTCACACAATTTCCCCAGAAATTGTATTTTTTCTAGTTAAGTGTTCTTGCATAGCAAGATCACTTATTGTTATCTCACATATATATTATTATTATTATTATTATTATTATTATTCTTATAGCCAAATTTACCACCCTAACTCCTCCCACAGTTGTTACGCTACATATACCGAATATATACCAAAACGTGCGGATTGTTCCCGAATGGTGTGCTATTACTTTGTGGAACGTTTCGCCAAATGGTTTACGAAATATCGTCATTTTTGCGGCGAAATTTGTCCCATAGGAATGAATGGAGAAATGTTCAAAACTAGTGGGAGGTGACAAAAGCTCTGAGGGGAATTATAGCTCCTCCCACATAGCTCTGAGGGCAATTATAGGTAGTCTTCGTCGTTTCGCCGAATGGTTTACGAAATATCGTCATTTTTGCGGCGAAATTTGTCCCATAGGAATGAATGGAGAAATGATCAAAACTAGAGTGGGAGGTGACAAAAGCTCAGAGGGGAATTATAGGTAGTCCCACACAGCTCTGAGGGGGATTATAGGTAGTCCCACACAGCTCTGAGGGAATTATAGGTAGTCCCACACAGCTCTGAGGGGATTATAGGTAGTCCCACACAGCTCTGACTGGGATTATAGGTAGTCCCACACAGCTCTGACTGGGATTATAGGTAGTCCCACACAGCTCTGACTGGGATTATAGGTAGTCCCACACAGCTCTGAGGGGGATTGTAGGTAGTCCCACACAGCTCTGAGGGGGATTATAGGTAGTCCCACACATCTGAGGTGGATTATAGGTAGTCCCACACAGCTCTGAGGGCGATTATAGGTAGTCCCACACAGCTCTGAGGGCGATTATAGGTAGTCCCACACAGCTCTGAGGGGGATTATAGGTAGTCCCACACAGCTCTGAGGGGAATTATGAAATTTGAAAAAAAAAAAAAATTAAAAAAAAATAATAATAATAAAAAAATAAAAATAAAATAATTTTAGAAAAAAAAATGAAAATTAGGAAATTTGAAAAAAATTCTTTTAATAATTTTATTTTAGAAAAAAAATAATTTTTGAAAAAAATAAAAAAATTAATATTTTTTATAAAAAAAAAAAAAATCATTTTTTAGAAAAAAAAAAAATGAAAATTTAGGAAATTTGAAGAAAAAAAATTTTTTTGAAAAAAAAAATCATTTTTTGAAAAAAAATAATAATTAAAAAAAATTATTTTTGAAAAAAAAAAAAAAAAAAAATTTTTTATAAAAAAAATCAATCATTTTAGAAAAAAAAAAAATGAAAATTAGGAAATTTGAAAAAAAAATGTGAATTTTTTTTTGAAAAAAAATAATTTTGAAAAATTTATTTTTAGAAAAAATTGAATAAAAATCTAAAAAATCATTTAAAAAAAAAATCATTAAAAAAAAAAATTATTTTTGAAAAAAATAAATAAATGTTTAGTTACTCAAGCCACTCCACCCAGTTTCTCCGCCCACTCCAGTAGGTGGAGGCAAGAACACGTCACACAATTTCCCCAGAAATTGTATTTTTTCTAGTTATTATTATTATTATTATTATTCTTATAGCCAAATTTTGCACGCTAACTCCTCCCACAGTTTTTATGCTACATATACCGAATATATACCAAAACGTGCGGATTGTTCCCGAATGGTGTGCTATTACTTTGTGGAACGTTTTTCCGAATGGTTCACGAAATATCGTCATTTTTGCGGCGAAATTTGTCCCATAGGAATGAATGGAGAAATGTTCAAAACTAGAGTGGGAGGTGACAAAAGCTCTGAGGGGAATTGTAGCTCCTCCCACACAGCTCTGAGGGGATTATAGGTAGTCCCACACAGCTCTGAGGGGATTATAGGTAGTCCCACACAGCTCTGAGGGGATTATAGGTAGTCCCACACAGCTCTGAGGGGATTATAGGTAGTCCCACACAGCTCTGAGGGGATTATAGGTAGTCCCACACAGCTCTGAGGGGATTATAGGTAGTCCCACACAGCTCTGAGGGGATTTTTGGTAGTCCCACACAGCTCTGAGGGGATTATAGGTAGTCCCACACAGCTCTGAGGGGATTATAGGTAGTCCCACACAGCTCTGAGGGGATTATAGGTAGTCCCACACAGCCCTGAGGGAATTATAGGTAGTCCCACACAGCTCTGAGGGGATTATAGGTAGTCCCACACAGCTCTGAGGGGATTATAGGTAGTCCCACACAGCCCTGAGGGGATTATAGGTAGTCCCACACAGCTCTGAGGGGATTATAGGTAGTCCCACACAGCTCTGAGGGGATTATAGGTAGTCCCACACAGCTCTGAGGGGATTGTAGGTAGTCCCACACAGCTCTGAGGGGATTATAGGTAGTCCCACACAGCTCTGAGGGGATTATAGGTAGTCCCACACAGCTCTGAGGGGATTATAGGTAGTCCCACACAGCTCTGAGGGGATTATAGGTAGTCCCACACAGCTCTGAGGGGGATTATAGGTAGTCCCACACAGCTCTGAGGGAATTATAGGTAGTCCCACACAGCTCTGAGGGGATTATAGGTAGTCCCACACAGCCCTGAGGGGATTATAGGTAGTCCCACACAGCCCTGAGGGGATTATAGGTAGTCCCACACAGCCCTGAGGGGATTATAGGTAGCCCCACACAGCTCTGAGGGAATTATAGGTAGTCCCACACAGCTCTGAGGGGATTATAGGTAGTCCCACACAGCTCTGAGGGGATTATAGGTAGTCCCACACAGCTCTGAGGGGGATTATAGGTAGTCCCACACAGCTCTGAGGGAGATTATAGGTAGTCCCACACAGCTCTGAGGGGATTATAGGTAGTCCCACACATCTCTGAGGGGGATTATAGGTAGTCCCACACAGCTGAGGGGGATTATAGGTAGTCCCACACAGCTCTGAGGGGGGTTATAGGTAGTCCCACACAGCTCTGAGGAGAATTATAGGTAGTCCCACACAGCTCTGAGGGGAATTATAGGTAGTCCAACACAGCTCTGAGGGGGATTATAGGTAGTCCTACACAACTCTGAGGGGAATTATAACTAGTCCCACACAGCTCTGAGGGGAATTATGAAATTTGAAAAGAAAAAATTAAAAAAAAAAAATAATAATAAAAAAAAAAAAAAATAATAATTTTAGAAAAAAATATGAAATTAGGAAATTTAAAAAAAATAATTCTTTTTTGAAAAAAAAATTATTTTAGAAAAAAATATCATTTAAAAAAAAATAATAATAATTAAAAAAAATCATTAAAAAAAAAAATATTTTGAAAAAAAAAATAATTTAAAAAAAAATAATAATAAAAAAATAAAAAATAAAAATAATTTTAGAAAAAAAAATGAAAATTAGGAAATTTGAAAAAAAAAATCTTTTTTTGAAAAAAAAATATTTTTGGGAAAAAAAAATATTTTTTGAAAAAAATATCATTTAAAAAAAAAATAATAATAACTCAAAAAAAAATTAATTTTTTTTTTTTTATAAAAAAAAAAAAATCAATCATTTTAGAAAAAAATGAAAATGAGGAAATTTTAAAAAAAAAAAATAATCTTTTTTGAAAAAAAAAAACATTTTTTGAAAAAAAAAAAAAAAACATTTTTTGAAAAAAAAAAAACATTTTTTGAAAAAAAAAAAAAATTTTTGTAAAATTTTTTTTTTTTTAAATAATTAAATAAAAATAAAAAAAAAAATCATTTAAAAAAAATCATTAAAAAAATAATCATTTTTGAAAAAAATAAATACGTTTAGTTACTCAAGCCACTTCACCCAGTTACTCCGCCCACTCCAGTAGGTGGAGGCAAGAACACGTCACACAATTTCCCCAGAAATTGTATCTTTTCTAGTTATTATTATTATTATTATTATTAAGTGTTCTTGCATAGCAAGATCACTTATTGTTATCTCACATATATATTATTATTATTATTATTATAGCCAAATTTACCACCCTAACTCCTCCCACAGTTTTTACGCTACATATACCGAATATATACCAAAACGTGCGGATTGTTCCCGAATGGTGTGCTATTACTTTGTGGAACGTTTCGTCAAATGGTTCACGAAATATCGTCATTTTTGCGGCGAAATTTGTCCCATAGGAATGAATGGAGAAATGTTCAAAACTAGAGTGGGAGGTGACAAAAGCTCTGAGGAGAATTATAGATCCTCCCACCCAGCTCTGAGGGGATTATAGGTAGTCCCACCCAGCTCTGAGGGGTTTATAGGTAGTCCCACACAGCTCTGAGGGGATTTTAGGTAGTCCCACACAGCTCTGAGGGGATTATAGGTAGTCCCACACAGCTCTGAGGGGAATTATAGGTAGTCCCACACAGCTCTGAGGGGAATTATAGGTAGTCCCACACAGCTCTGAGGGGAATTATAGGTAGTCCTACACAGCTCTGAGGGAAATTATAGGTAGTCCCACACAGCTGAGGGGAATTATAGGTAGTCCCACACAGCTGAGGGGGATTATAGCTAGTCCCACACAGCTCTGAGGGGGATTATAGGTAGTCCCACACAGCTCTGAGGGGGATTATAGGTAGTCCCACACAGCTCTGAGGGGAATTGTAGGTAGTCCCACACAGCTCTGAGGGGGATTGTAGGTAGTCCCACACAGCTCTGAGGGGAATTATAACTAGTCCCACACAGCTCTGAGGGAATTATGAAATTTGAAAAGAAAAAATAAAAAAAAAATAATAATAAAAAAAAAAAAAAAATAATAATTTTAGAAAAAAATATGAAAATTAGGAAATTTAAAAAAAATAATTCTTTTTTGAAAAAAAAAATATTTTAGAAAAAAAATATCATTTAAAAAAAAAATAATAATTAAAAAAAATCATTAAAAAAAAAAAAACATTTTTGAAAAAAAAAATAATTTAAAAAAAAATAATAATAAAAAAATAAAAAAAATAAAATAATTTTAGAAAAAAAAAATGAAAATTAGGTAATTTGAAAAAAAAAATATTTTTTGAAAAAAAAAATATTTTTTGAAAAAAAAATATTTTTTTGAAAAAAATATCATTTAAAAAAAAAAATAATAATAACTCAAAAAAAAAATTAATTTTTTTTTTTTTATAAAAAAAAAAAAAATCAATCATTTTAGAAAAAAATGAAAATGAGGAAATTTTAAAAAAATAATCTTTTTGAAAAAAAATAATTTTTGAAAAAAAAAACATTTTTTGAAAAAAAAAATAATTTTTGAAAATATTTTTTTTTTTAATAAATAAAAAAAAATCAAAAAAAATAATTTAAAAAAAATAATTAAAAAAATAATAATTTTTGAAAAAAATAAATACGTTTAGTTACTCAAGCCACTTCACCCAGTTACTCCGCCCACTCCAGTAGGTGGAGGCAAGAACACGTCACACAATTTCCCCAGAAATTGTATCTTTTCTAGTTATTGTTATTATTCTTATAGCCAAATTTTGCACGCTAACTCCTCCCACAGTTTTTATGCTACATATACCGAATATATACCAAAACGTGCGGATTGTTCCCGAATGGTGTGCTATTACTTTGTGGAACGTTTTTCCGAATGGTTCACGAAATATCGTCATTTTTGCGGCGAAATTTGTCCCATAGGAATGAATGGAGAAATGTTCAAAACTAGTGGGAGGTGACAAAAGCTCTGAGGGGAATTATAGCTCCTCCCACATAGCTCTGAGGGCAATTATAGGTAGTCTTCGTCGTTTCGCCGAATGGTTTACGAAATATCGTCATTTTTGCGGCGAAATTTGTCCCATAGGAATGAATGGAGAAATGATCAAAACTAGAGTGGGAGGTGACAAAAGCTCAGAGGGGAATTATAGGTAGTCCCACACAGCTGAGGGGAATTATAGGTAGTCCCACACAGCTCTGAGGGGGATTATAGGTAGTCCCACACAGCTCTGAGGGGAATTATAGGTAGTCCCACACAGCTCTGAGGGGGATTATAGGTAGTCCCACACAGCTCTGAGGGGAATTATAGGTAGTCCCACACAGCTCTGAGGGGGATTATAGGTAGTCCCACACAGCTCTGACTGGGATTATAGGTAGTCCCACACAGCTCTGAGGGGGATTGTAGGTAGTCCCACACAGCTCTGAGGGGGATTATAGGTAGTCCCACACATCTGAGGTGGATTATAGGTAGTCCCACACAGCTCTGAGGGCGATTATAGGTAGTCCCACACAGCTCTGAGGGCGATTATAGGTAGTCCCACACAGCTCTGAGGGGGATTATAGTTAGTCCCACACAGCTCTGAGGGGAATTATGAAATTTGAAAAAAAAAAAAATTAAAAAAAAATTATAATAAAAAAAATAAAAATAAAATAATTTTAGAAAAAAAAATGAAAATTAGGAAATTTGAAAAAAATTCTTTTAATAATTTTAGAAAAAATATATAATTTAAAAAAAAATAATAATAATTAAAAAAAATCATTAAAAAAAAAAATAATTTTTGAAAAAAATATTTTTTATAAAAAAAAAAAAAAAAATCAATCATTTTAGAAAAAAAAATGAAAATGTAGGAAATTTGAAGAAAAAAAAATTTTTAGAAAAAAAAATCATTTAAAAAAAATAATAATAATAAAAAAAAAAAAATTATTTTTGAAAAAAAAAATTATTTTTGAAAAAAAAAAATTATTTTTGAAAAAAAAAAATTTTATAAAAAAAAAATCAATCATTTTAGAAAAAAAAAGAAAATTAGGAAATTTGAAAAAAAAAATGTGAATTTTTTTTTGAAAAAAATAATTTTGAAAAATTTATTTTTAGAAAAAATTGAATAAAAATCTAAAAAAAATCATTTAAAAAAAATCATTAAAAAAAAATCATTAAAAAAAAAAAAATTATTTTTGAAAAAAATAAATAAATGTTTAGTTACTCAAGCCCCAGTTTCTCCGCCCACTCCAGTAGGTGGAGGCAAGAACACGTCACACAATTTCCCCAGAAATTGTATTTTTTCTAGTTATTATTATTCTTATTATAGCCAAATTTACCACCCTAACTCCTCCCACAGTTTTTACACTACATAGACAAGTAATATACCAAAACGTGCGGATTGTTCCCGAATGGTGTGCTATTACTTTGTGGAATGTTTCGCCGAACGGTTCACGAAATATCGTCTTTTTTGCAGGGAAATTTGTCCCATAGGAATGAATGGAGAAATGTTCAAAACTAGAGTGAGAGGTGACAAAAGCTGACAACCCCATAATCAGCCAAAACATTATGACCCCCCCATAATCAGCCAAAACATTATGACCCCCCATGATCGGCCAAAACATTATGACCCCCCCCATGATCGGCCAAAACATTATGACCCCCCATGATCAGCCAAAACATTATGACCCCCCATGATCGGCCAAAAAATTATGACCCCACCATGATCGGCCAAAACATTATGACCCCCCATGATCGGCCAAAACATTATGACCCCACCATGATCGGCCAAAACATTATGACCCACCATGATCGGCCAAAACATTATGACCCCCCATGATCGGCCAAAACATTATGACCCCCCATGATCGGCCAAAACATAATGACCCCCCATGATCGGCCAAAACATTATGACCCCCCATGATCGGCCAAAACATTATGACCCCCCATGACCGGCCAAAACATTATGACCCCCCATTATCAGCCAAAACATTATGACCCCCCATGATCGGCCAAAACATTATAACCCACCATGATCGGCCAAAACATTATGACCCCCCATGATCGGCCAAAACATTATAACCCCCCATGATCAGCCAAAACATTATGACCCCCCATGATCAGCCAAAACATTATGACCCCCCCATGATCAGCCAAAACATTATGACCCCCCCCCATGATCAGCCAAAACATTATGACCCCCCCTGATCAGCCAAAACATTATGACCCCCCATGATCGGCCAAAACATTATGACCACCCCCCCATGATCGGCCAAAACATTATGACCCCCCCCCATGATCAGCCAAAACATTATGACCCCCCATGATCGGCCAAAACATTATGACCCCCCATGATCGGCCAAAACATTATGACCCCCCCCATGATCGGCCAAAACATTATGACCCCCAGTAGGTGGAGGCAAGAACACGTCACACAATTTCCCCAGAAATTGTATATTTTCTAGTTATTATTATTAAGTGTTCTTGCATAGCAAGATCACTTATTGTTATCTCACATATATATTATTATTATTCTTATAGCCAAATTTTGCACGCTAACTCCTCCCACAGTTTTTATGCTACATATACCGAATATATACCAAAACGTGCGGATTGTTCCCGAATGGTGTGCTATTACTTTGTGGAACGTTTTTCCGAATGGTTCACGAAATATCGTCATTTTTGCGGCAAAATTTGTCCCATAGGAATGAATGGAGAAATGTTCAAAACTAGAGTGGGAGGTGACAAAAGCTCTGAGGGGAATTATAGCTCCTCCCACACAGCTCTGAGGGGGATTATAGGTAGTCCTACACAACTCTGAGGGAGATTATAGGTAGTCCCACACAGCTCTGAGGGGATTATAGGTAGTCCCACACAGCTCTGAGGGGATTATAGGTAGTCCCACACATCTCTGAGGGGATTATAGGTAGTCCCACACAGCTCTGAGGGGAATTATAGGTAGTCCCACACATCTCTGAGGGGAATTATAGGTAGACCCACACAGCTGAGGGGGATTATAGGTAGTCCCACACAGCTCTGAGGGAGATTATAGGTAGTCCCACACAGCTCTGAGGGAGATTATAGGTAGTCCCACACAGCTCTGAGGGGATTATAGGTAGTCCCACACAGCTCTGAGGGGATTATAGGTAGTCCCACACATCTCTGAGGGGGATTATAGGTAGTCCCACACAGCTCTGAGGGGAATTATAGGTAGTCCCACACATCTCTGAGGGGAATTATAGGTAGACCCACACAGCTGAGGGGGATTATAGGTAGTCCCACACAGCTCTGAGGGGGGTTATAGGTAGTCCCACACAGCTCTGAGGGAGATTATAGGTAGTCCCACACAGCTCTGAGGGGATTATAGGTAGTCCCACACAGCTCTGAGGGGATTATAGGTAGTCCTACACATCTCTGAGGGGGATTATAGGTAGTCCCACACAGCTCTGAGGAGAATTATAGGTAGTCCCACACAGCTCTGAGGGGAATTATAGGTAGTCCAACACAGCTCTGAGGGGGATTATAGGTAGTCCTACACAACTCTGAGGGGAATTATAACTAGTCCCACACAGCTCTGAGGGGAATTATGAAATTTGAAAAGAAAAAATTAAAAAAAAAAATAATAATAAAAAAAAAAAAAAAAATAATAATTTTAGAAAAAAATATGAAATTAGGAAATTAAAAAAAAAAAATTATTTTTTGAAAAAAAAATTATTTTAGAAAAAAAAATATCATTTAAAAAAAAAACATTTTTGAAAAAAAAAATAATTAAAAAAAAAATAATAATAAAAAAATAAAAAATAAAATAATTTTAGAAAAAAAAATGAAAATTAGGAAATTTGAAAAAAAAAAATCTTTTTTGAAAAAAAAATCTTTTTTGAAAAAAATATCATTTAAAAAAAAAATAATAATAACTCAAAAAAAAATAAAATTTTTTTTTTATAAAAAAAAAAAATCAATCATTTTAGAAAAAAATGAAAATGAGGAAATTTTAAAAAAATAATCTTTTTGGAAAAAAAAATAATTTTTGAAAAAAAAAACATTTTTTGAAAAAAAAAAAAATTTTTGAAAATATTTTTTTTTTAAATAATTAAATAAAAATAAAAAAAAATCATTTAAAAAATAATCATTTTTGAAAAAAATAAATACGTTTAGTTACTCAAGCCACTTCACCCAGTTACTCCGCCCACTCCAGTAGGTGGAGGCAAGAACACGTCACACAATTTCCCCAGAAATTGTATCTTTTCTAGTTATTATATATTATTTTTAAGGTAATTTACTATATTTTCAAAAACTGTACTCAAGCAGGTACATGGGAGAATGACGTGAGCGCCCTTGAGGGGGAGCAGTGGGAAGAGGTGTTCCAGGCAGTACGAATGGCCTCCCTAAAATGTAGCACAGCGACTATCCCAATTATACATTATACTTAGGGTCCACTACACGCCTGCCAAGCTGGCCAGAATGGGGGTCAGATCAGACTCGATGCGCAAGAGATCTCTATGGCGCTGCCCCAAGCTACATCTATACTGGGCAGGGGTCATGAATACTATTAACAATGTTTTTTCAGTTTCCATCCCGACCGACCCCAAACCATGCCTCCTGGGCATCCTAGATGACCTCCCCCTGGAAGATACCCTAAAACCACCCATTGCAAGAGCCCTGTTCCAGGCACGCCTGCTCATTCCCCCGAAGGTGGAGGGCATCAGAGCCCCCCATGGTTAGAGAGTGGATAGGACAGATGGGCGACACCTTAAGGCTGGAAAAGTTTATATTCCAACACAGGGGACAACCGAGCAAATTTGAGGCTCAGTGGTCGCATTGGCTGAGCTTGCCGGGCCTATCCCCGGTGGATCTTATTCTAGATAGATTACTGGGCTGCTAGATTACAAAAGGTAACACGCAAGGTCATGAGGAGGGTCAGCAATGAGAGCAGTGGGCCCAGAGGAGCAAAGGCGACATAAATAACCTGTAAGCTGTAGTCATGCTATCCTAGAAAGTGGTGTTGAAGTGTGAAAAAAATTACTGTACACAGAATTTATTGTTGGAACCGGAATTTATTGACATTATTTGTAAACTGAGATGTTCAATAAAACCTTTTTTTTCTGAGAAAAAAAAGAGGCCAAAGGCTCCATGCACATTAGCATTTTTTATAAGCTAATAAAAAGTTAGAAAGAAGCGTTGCCTGAAAAATGGTTCTAGTAGTGTTTTAGTAGCTTTTAGAGGCTTTTGCAATACATAAAGAAAAAAAAACTGCTTAAAAAAGGTTTTTTTTTTCTGCTGGGAAAACGCTCCCAGAAACTCTACAAAAACAAAGCAGGAGAATGTGACCAGCTCTCTATGGATCCAGTTCACATGTCTCTGGGGCAGCTGCGGAGCGCACTGCACAGAAACGATGTGTGTCTTTGCCTCCGTTTCAGGCCCTAATTCAGGCAAAGATTCTGCCCTGATTTATCTCTGCAATGGAGAACAGGGACAGACAGGCTTTCTGTGTGATCTTTGGCCGGTTTGGGTGTGAACCGAGCCTGAAGGAAGGAAGCAGTGAGGGAGTAGAGTTTGATCCAAATATTGTGCTGAAAGGAAGGGTCTTCAGGGTCTGGGAGCCATAGGAATCAGGGACGTGCGGTAAATTCAGTGGCTGGTGAGGCACTGGCTAGTATCAGAGCCAGATACACACAGGTTATACATACGTGAGAACAATAATTCTAACACTAGACCTCCTCTGTAATTCTAAACATGTAACCTGTAAACATTTTTAAAGCATCGCCTATGGAGATTTTTAAGTACTGGAGTATGGTGCCATTCCTCATGTGTGTGCAATTTTAAAGCTTGTCATGTTTGGTATCTATTTAATCGGCGTAACATAATCTTTCATAGTATACAAAAAAATCAGGCTTTTTCTTTTATTCATAAAACAGCTTCTTTCCAAAAAAAAATGTGTTTGAAAAATTGCTGCGCAAATACCATGTAATATAAAAAATTGCAATGACCACCATTTTATTCCCTAGGGTGTCTGCTAAAACATTATATATAATGTTTGGGGGTAATTTCTAGCAAAAAAAAATGGATTTTTACATGTAGGAGAGAAGTGTAATGTGGCGTACACACGGTCGGAATTTCCGATGGAAACAGTCCGATGGGAGCTTTTCATCGGATTTTCCGACTGTGTGTATGCCCAGCTGTCTTTTTCTGTTGGAATTTCACAAGGACTTTGAATTGAGAACCTGTTCTCAATTTTTCTGATGGAAAACCTTTCTATCGGATTTTCCGAACGTGTGTATGCAATTCCGACACGCAAAATTCCGACGCATGCTCGGAAACAATTCGACGCATGCTCGGAAGCATTAAACTTCCCTTTTATAGTGCTGTCGAACGTGTTTTAAGCAGCTGTGTTATTGACCGTCGGAATTTGGTGTGATCGTGTGTAGGCAACACAGCTTGAGCGGAATTCCGTCGGAATTCTGTTGGAAAAACCGTCAGAGTTTTTTCCGACGAGAATTCCGATCGTGTGTACACGGCATTAGAATTGGCCTGGGTGGCAAGGGGTTAATTACCATAAGTAATATACAAATAATTATTATATATTATTTTTAAGGTAATTTACTATATTTTCAAAAACTGTACTCAAGCAGGTGGCTTAATGGACAAATTACTGAAGTTTGAAGTTATATCTTCAAACCAGTATCTCCAAACCAGTATTTTCACAGTAAATAGATAAATAATGAATTATTATCTTATAACATAAAGCATAATATATTATTTAGCTTGTACCTTTTCAGCAGCAGCAGATTCTCATTCTCCCTCTTAACTGTGTGAGATAAACATGGGAATATGGATAAACCTTATACCCATAAACCCATGTTTTTTCCTTGTAGTTAAGAGGGCTGGGCTGGAAGGGAGCATGTGTCTTTTAGATGCATTTTGATTGGACAGCTTGGGCCAATGGAACTTTACCATTGGTCCAAGACTCCAAGCTATCCATTGAGCTCAGTGCCTCTGACAAGAAGTGAGGAGAGGCACTGTGAGCTCATCCTCTCAGTCTGCTGCAAACAGAGTGTGCCAGCTTTTATTTAAACTGGCTGCTCTGTATGTAGCTTCAAGGAGCCCTGTATCTCTGAAACCATAGATGATAGGAGCCCCAAATTTTGACCAGTGGTGGGGTAGGACTTCAGCTACCTGTCATGATTCTGCCGTAATGTTCATGTCAGTCTGTCTGCTTACCTCTCTGTTGTGTTCAGCTTGGAGACGGATCGTTGTTCACATTTGTGCTTAAGTAATCTTCCCTCAAGTATGGCTCCACCCCAGCCTCTAACAGGAAACACTATATTAACCTGTGCACGGCAAGCCAAGCCTTGCTGATCAATATTGTGTGTTTGGCTTCCTGTGTGCTTCTTGCCGCATGCTCTATGTCTGATTCTGTTTACCGCCCATGGCTTGTTTTTTGACTATCCCTGTCTGCCTGATATCCCGATCTTTGTGTGTTTTCCTGTCCCTCCCTGTCTGCTCGTTCCCCTAAACTTTGGCTTATCCCCTGACTATCCCTTGTTGTCCTGGACTGCTACTTCCGTTCTGTCCACCCGAACCGGTCCATGAGCCTGAGCTGAGTGACTCCGTTAAAACGATAACGAAAATACCCGAAATTCAGACGAAAATGCATTCAGACGAAAACGAATGCACATGTCTAGCAGTCAGCCATAGGGTCCACTACCTTTGCGGTGCACTCCTGACCCCAATAGTGTGTATCCGTCTCCTGGCCTCAGGGGACCTGACACTACCTACCCCCCAAATTCTCTGTGACCCCCAGGTCGCCGAGCTAGGACCCTATTTGTTTAATTTTTTTTTTAATGTTCATGGCAGGTGAGGCTCTGGCTCACCTGCCTCCCCTGACTGCACATTCCTGATAAGAATGCACCACGGTCCTGGAGCTGAATAGCACCCTGCAGCTGACTACACTCAATTTCACTCAGTGCCAAGGTGAACGCTCAGCAAGATTCTTTGCACAAAGCAACATTACATTGTCCTCACAGCTTGGGGTTCAGGTATGGTTTCTGAGATATTATCACACTGGGCCGCTGCATACAAGGCATTCTCAGAAACGACAAGGTAGAGTTTGTAACATTACTGTCCTTCCTTTCTCTTCACCTCGTCTGATTAGAGCAGGGGTGTCCAACCTTTTGACCTTACTGGGCCACATTGGAAGAAGAGGAATTGTCTTGGGCCACACGTAAGATACACTAACAATAAGGATAGCTGATGAGCAGAAAAAGTATGGAAGATCACATGTTAATGATCACTGATGTAGATAATGTACCTGAGTAATAAAACTTTATTTTTTTGTAATATTTTTTATTATAAAAGTAAACAAGTGCAACATAAAATTATTGAGATATTTGACACTGTTTTTGATTAACGCATCAATATCTGGTTTGATGGATGTAGTAGCAATTTTCAATGAATTCTCAAGGTGCTCGTCAGATATTTTGGTACTAATTTTGCCCTTCGGATGCTTCATACTTGAAAATAGTTGCTCGCAAATATACAGTAGGTGCTGCCGTGTTAGCTAAGTGTAACTGCATTTTTTGAAAGATTCCCCCCCACCCCCTCCAAAAAATCAAAATTTTTAAGTTAGTTTATGATTTTGTGTTGGGCCACTTTCATTGCTCCCCTGAATTAGAGAATGCCACTGAAAAAAAATACAAGACATACAGTAAATGGCAGCAGTGCCAGGGAAATAACCCCCTCTGTGGTCAGTGTGCATTGGGCAGCTGCTCAGCACAGGACATATTGGATTGTAGTGGTCACTGTAGTAGCACTGACTACTACAGTGATTGTCAGCTTTTATAACAGTCCCTCTTGTATGAAACATGCATACTTTTTTTTTTAACAGATAAGATATATGCATACTTTATGTCCAAGCTGTATCAGAGTAAATATGCAATACAGATCATACTCTGAGTTCAGTTTTAAAAAATAATTAAAAATATGTTGAAGGCAGCAGGGTATGGTACCTTGTACGCTGCTTGATCATCTGCGCATGCACACACAGATGCAGTTACAGTGTACACTACACTTCCCATGTGTGTCTGCATATACAGTTGTGCTCAAAAGTTTGCATGAAATTGTGAAATTTTGGCATTCATATTGAAAATATGACTGATCATGCCAAAAAACCTGTCTTTTATCTAAGGATAGCAATCACATGAAGCCATTTATTATCTATGGGTCCTACGTCCTGTTCCCATACCGTTTTGGCCTTGTGAGAAATAGCAGCTGCACCCCGTTGTCTGTTTGTGTAATACAGGTGTGCTATAAGCTTGGAGGGGTCATCTCCCAAAACTATATTCAGCACAGGGGGGAGGGGGGGCTCCATCCCTACATCTAGGCCCAATAGCTGGGTTCTAAGTGCGTGACTGAGTTTCAGGTATTTAAACGCTAGTTGGTGCAGGAGGGAAAACTCCTCTTTAAGGGTCTGGAACTGCTTGAGCCCGGAGGTGGACAAGACCTGATGGAGATACAGTATTCCATGTCTAGCCCAAACTATCAAGTCTGAAATTGTTTCCAGTTCCGGCATATGACTATTAAGCCACAGTGGGGCGTGAGAACGAAATTGCCCCACATTCTGCTTTTTAAGAGATATTTCCCATATTCTTTGGTGGTGCATCAACATCCCGGAGTTGTACCGTGCAGTGGGACCTGGTGCTTTTCCCCCGCGAAGGATAGCCTGAACGGGTGTATACGTTGGGTGTCCCGGTTTATCACAAACCAAGGATCTGTAGCGCTGCATTTCCAACATGTGGAAGTGGTACATGTGGGATAAGTTGCGAGGCTAGGTAGTAGTCTTGTAGTTCTGGGAGGGATACACCGCCCATATCTGTGTTTTTTTTTAAGATTTGCCAAGCTAGTTTGTGTCTACTATTACCACAGACAAACTTCCATCTGCTTAAAGAGTTTTAAGGGAATGTATAGGGGGGCATGCCACACCAGATATAGAATCTTGGGCAGTATGATCATTTTTATTAAATTTACGTGCCCCATCACCCCCAATGGCAATCTAGACCACGCCTGCGTTTTGCTTTTTAGTGAGTTAAACAAAGACGCTACATTCAGGGCTGTGTAGTCAACCAGGTCCCTAGTTACCTCCACACCCAAGTATTTAATCTCGGATACCCTAGCGAGTGGTAGCGGAGGGGGGGGGGGGGTTGTGAAAGGGGGAGGAAACACATTGATTGGAAGAATCTGGGACTTGTCCCAATTTATACGCAGGCCTGAGTATACCCCTATTTGTTCAATAAGTCTTAACGCAGCTTGGAGTGATGGTCCCTGGTCTGCTAGGTATAATATGGTGTCATCGGCATACATTCCTATTTTGTCGAATGTGGTGCCTCGGCGCAGACCCTGAATATCAGGGTGTGCTCTGATGGCAATGGCCAGTGGTTCAGCAGCCAGCGCATACAGTAAGGGGGAGAGGGGACACCCTTGTCGGGTACCCCTCTCTAATGGAAACTGCTCCGAGAGCCATCCATTCACAGAAATTCTTGCCCTGGATGTCTGATATAGGAGCTGTACTCCATTTTATGAAACGTGACCCAAAACCATAGTTATGCAGACATTCCCACAAATATGGCCATTCTACAGAATCGAAGGCCTTAGCTGTATCTAACGCCACCACCACCCTCGTTCCTGAGTTATCGTGTCGAGCTTGGATATTCATGTACAGTCGCCTGATGTTGAAGCCATTTATTATCACAGTTTTTTGGATTCTTTTTAAATCATAACAGAAATCACCCAAATGGCCCTGATAAAAAGTTTACATACCCTGGAATGTGTGACCTTGGTACAGACACAGAAGGTGGCACACACAGGTTAAAATGGCAATTAACCACTTCAGCCCTGGAAGGTTTTACACCCTTCCTGACCAGAGCACTTTTTACAATTTGGCACTGTGTCGCTTTAACTGGTAATTGTGCAGTCATGCAATGCTGTACCCAAACGTACATGCATCCTTTTTCCCCCCACAAATAGAGCTTTCTTTTGGTGCTATTTGATCACCTCTGTGTTTTTTTTTTTTTGCGTTATAAACAAAAAAAAAAAAAGCGACAAAATAAAAGCGACAATTTTGAAAAAGAAAAAACTATTTTAAATATCCCCAAAAAAATGTTTTTAAAAATCAAATTTCTTCATCAGTTTAGGCCAATATATATTCTTCTACATATTTATGGTAAAAAAAAATTGCAATAAGCGTATATTGATTGGTTTGCGCAAAAGTTATAGCGTCTACAAACTATGGGAAAGATTTATGGAATTTTTATCTTTTCTTTTTTTACTAGCACTGGCGATTTTTAGCAGTACTGCGACATTGCGGTGGACAGCGATAAGTGCTATAAAATTGCACTGATTACTGTGTAAATGTCACTGGTAGGGAAGGGGATAACACTAGGGGGTGATCAAGGGGTTAAATGTGTGTTCCCTCAGTGTGTTCTAACTGTATGGGGATTGGACTGAGTAGGTGAGGAGACATATTGCTGTTCCTATTTACTAGGAACAAACTACATGTCTCCTCTCCTCTTACAGCACAGGGATTTGTGGGTTTACACCCACAAATCCCTGTGCTGGTGCTCATGCATGCGATCGCTGGCCAAGTGCATTGGTACCCCCGCCGCGCAGTGGGCGAGCGCGCGCCCCTCTGGCTCTTAAAGGAAACCCCGTACAGGTATGATTCATGCAGGGGAACCATTTTGCCCCCGTAAATAGACGTAAGCCGGTCATAAACTGGTTAAAGGTTAATTTCCCACATTTGTGGCTTTTTAAATCACAATTAGTGCCTGTGTAGAAATAGTCAATGCTTGTGTTATCTCTCACATGGATGCACTAAGCAGGCTAGACACTGAGCCATGAGGAGGTAGAAAAGAACAGTCAAAAGACCTGCGTAACAAGGTAATGAAACATTTCAAAGATGAAAAAGCCTTGAATATGCTAGTCATTAATTGATTGAACAGTACATTCAATCACTTAATAAGAAGTGAAAAATTTGGGGATCTCTTGATACGAAGCCACGGTCAGGTAAATCAAGAAAGATTTCAGCCACAACTGCCACAGGAACTGTCCGGAATACAAAGAAAAACCCACAGGAAACCTCAGGAGAAATACAGGCTGCTCTGGAAAAAGATGGTGTGATTGTTTTTAAGGAGCACAATACAATGATACTTGAACAAAAAAGAGCTGCATGGTCAAGTTGGCAGAAAGAAGCCTTTACTGTACAAGTTCCACAAAAAAGCCTTGTTACAATATGCCCAACAACACCTTGACATGCCTAATTGGCTTTTTTGTGGCATTGGCACAGTAAAGGCTTCCTTCTGGCAGCTCAACCATGCAGCTCTTTTTTGTTCAAGTATCGTTGAATTGTGCTCCTTAAAGCGGTTCTGCACACATTTCATTAGTAAATCTCTTTGCCTTCCAAATCAGGCAAAGAGTACTAAATGAAATGTGTTTTTTTTTTTTTCACTTACCTTGTAATCGATGACTTCCTGTCTTCTGTCTCTTCGGGGGTGGGCGGGGTCTGTGCGGGGATCCTCGTCACGCCGCACTGTCTCCTGGGATCTGGTGTCATTGATCCCAGAAGTCTGTGCGGGCATCTTCCGAAATCTCGCGAGATTTCGGCCACATCTTCCGAAATCTCGCGAGATTTCGGACACATCTTCCGAAATCTCGTGAGATGTCGGCAGATGTGCCGTTACTGCGCACGCGCGAGTAACGGCGGTGCATGCTGGGCCATCTATAGTGCCTGTGGGGTTTCACATGCCCACAGGCAAGATGGCCCCCAGCACAAAAGAAGAAGATGAAGAATTTTATCGGAGGAAAACCGGCTACGATCGAGATGGAAGATGGAACAGGTAAGTCCCCCAATTTAGCTAGAAGGCCTTGGCATATCCCCCCCCCCCAAAAAAAAAAGCAGTGCAGAACCGCTTTAAAAACAACTACACCATCTTTTTGGAGAGCAGCCTGTATTTCTCCTGTGGTTACCAGTGTGTATTTCTTTGTATCTTGAGCAATTCTTCCACCAGTTGTGGCTGCAATCTTTCTTGGTCTACCTGACCTTGGCTTGATATCAAAAGAGCCCCTAATGTTCCACTTCTTAAGTGATTAAACAGTACTGACTGGCATATTCAAGGCTTTGGATATTTTTTATATCCTTTTCCATCTTTGTAAAGTTTCATTACCTTGTTACGCAGGTCGTTTGACTGTTCTTTTCTACCTCCTTATGGCTCAGTGTGTAGCCAAACATTCCAGGGTATGTAAACTTTTTATCAGGGCCATTTGGGTGATTTCTGTTATCATTATGATTTAAAATGATCCAAAAAACAATGTGATAATAAATGGCTTCATGTGATTGCTATCCTTAAATAAAAGACATTTTTTTGGCATGATCAGTTATATTTTCTATATTAATGCCCAAATTTCACAATTTCTGCCAGGATATGCAAACTTTTGAGCAAGACTGTATCATACGCATCTAGTGAGTACTGTGATATGATTTGTTTGACAGAACACAATGTGCTCAATGCATAAGCTTTAGCAAATTGTGTCACATCTGTATTCATAAATAGATGATCTCAGAAAATGTGGTAATAAACTCAAAAGCAAACATTTATTCTGTTGCAGCTTACCAATTCTTAGATGTGATGGCTGCATTCATTTTCCTTTTAAGGCTTTCTTTCTTCTATTTTCATCTGGTGATCCAGCCAGCAAGTCTGTTTTTCAAAAGCTCTCCAGCAGAATGTATCAGTTTACATGGATGCAACAAACCATTTAACGCTGACAGGGGTGTATAAAATGATCAGCATTTATTTATTCCTGGAAAACCTTTATCCCAAAGGGGAAAGAAATGTTTTCTGTAACAGATTATAATGTGTGAGCTAGAGTTTGGCTTCAATTTGTTAGTGTATTAAAATCTGGTACATTTACCACTACCCCCAACAACAACTGACAATGCTGCTGTCTGCTGTGCCACCTGTTCTCATTCATCCAGAATGTTGTCTCACAAATACAGAAGGTGCGTTACTGGCCAGATCACTGTGTGAATACAGAGGGGAAAAGCCAAAGGAAAGAAACCAGATGCAGCCACCACATCTACTGACTGGTTTGGGGTTTAATACCTCTTTAAACCATTCAAAACTCAAAAAAGTTCCTGTTGGAAATAAATGTAAATAAATGTAATGTAAGTATAGCAACAGTGTTGTAATACAGTGGTGTGCCCCTCACCACTGTGGAGTCATTAATATACAGTATATATTTATTTGCACTGAGATTTTTTTTTTGTGGTTTAAAGCGGAGCTCCATCCGCACCAAAAATATTAAAAGTCAGCAGCTAAAAATGCAGCTGCTGACTTTTAATAAATGGACACTTACCTGTTCCAGCGGTGTCGGCAGAATGTGACGAGCGACCGCTCGTCTCTCGGCTGCCCCGCCGCCATCCTCTGTCAGGGAATCAGGAAGTGAAGACGCAACGTCTTAACTGCCCGGTTCCCTACTGCGCATGCGCAAGTCGCGCTGCACGTCTCTATTGGTCCCCGTTGTGTCCTGGGAACTGTGTTTCCCAAGACACAACGGGGCATCCTCGGATAGGGGAGGGGATGTATTATACAGGTATCTGCACCCCCCTAACCCCTGAAAGGTGCCAATTGTGGCACCGGAGGGGGAGAGAGGAATCTGATGAGCAGAAGTTACACTTTAGGGTGGAGCTCTGCTTTAAGCTTGGGTTGTCAGGGCTCAGAGCTGGCTCCATTTTCTAGAGCTGGGACAGAGATAATTAACATTTTTAGATGAGTCCCAGAATTAGAGTGGAGCTAGATCTGAGTTTCTGGAGCTGAAGCAGGGCTGAAAATAGAACGGAGCTGAGCACTGGTGTCTTGAGCTGGAGCTGACATTCCATACCTCTTTCTGTGCTACTTTCTGCAATTAAAATAACAAATGGCATAACAAAATAATTTTAAAATTGCAAAGTCTTAGTAGTGGAATAAGAATACAAAAATGTTTTTTCTTAAACATATTTTTGACTATGATCTTGGTGAACATTTAGGGGTTTATTTATGAAACATTTTGGGTCAATTATGTGTACGGTATTGTGTGTGTGGAGATTTTCTTTTTTTTTTTTTTTCTATTGTTTTAACTAGATGGATTTGTGTCAATTTCAATGTAATGTTGTACGATTGTCAAACATTTGGCTGAATGAAACTTCCCCATATTTTTGTAGAAGATTCATTCCTGTATTTTCAGCTCTATCTAGTGGACAAAATGCAATATAGCTTTCTGAAATACCTAAAGTAGAGTTCCAGTCATTTTTGTGTTTATTAAAAGTCAGCATCTACAAAAAGTGCTGACTTTTAATAAACAACCACTCACCTGTCCCACTATCCAGTGGTGCACTCACCACAGCCGTTTTCACCCTGTGTCCTCCCTCTGCGATGCCAGCTTCTTTACTTTGGGCACCCGACTGTGACAGCTTGCGGCTTTCACAGCTGGGTGCCTACTGAGCATGCGCAAGTGGCGCTTCACTCTGTGACTGGTCCCGAAGTCTTCTAGGACCTGTCATATGTTCCAGAAGACTTTGGGAGGGAGTGGGGAAGGAGAACTTCCGCTTATGATTGCCTAAGGCCTGTCATAATCGGGTACCCGCTCCCCCCCCCTCCCCAAAAGCTCAGTTTCACAAACAGGAGCTGGGGAGGAGGCCTTAAAGCGGAACTTCTCCTTTTGGGTGGAGCTCTGCTTTAAAAAGAATATATACCACATTCTGGCAACTTCGTTGACAGCATTGATGATATAGGAATAAAGTACCGTTGAACAAATAGAAATGGTGCATTTTTCTTTAGGCAATATTTTAATTTTATTGACATTTGTGGTCCTTCAGTATATCTTTTAGGTGTTTCAGGAGGTCACAAATTTGAGTACTTTAAACAAAACGGAAAACTACAATCTTCTATCGTGATACATCTTGGCTAAATCATCATAAACCACTTTGTGTTTTCCTTCCTGTTGGAAACATTGCTTTACAGCATTTAGAATGAGGCCCAGTCTTCGATCAAGGGCAAAAAGATGAGGCTCTGATAAGATGGGCGGGAGAGGGTCTGCAGACAGAGACTCACGCATGACATCGCTCAATAGGTAAGGATCGGTACCAAGGAGTTCAAGCCTCTGCAAAGTTGACTTCTTGATCCTATTATGAAAGAAACAGTATGTTACAACCTTTATATTATGCATATGTATCTTTTTCAGTAACTCTTTACAGATTGCATTTTCTTTTATCACATTTGTTTTTATCACAATAAACAAACTGTATTGCTTTAAAGCAGAGCTCTGGCTTATTAAAAAAAAAGTCTAGGGAGAACAGTGCTGAAGAGAAAGTGAGCATGTGTTTGCTTGCTGGCCTACCTTGCAAACTAAAGTTCTAATTTTAATGCAGTTGAGAACAGTGAGTTGGGGACCTGGTAATACTCTTTGGCATGGTTGAGTAAATATTAAGAGTACCTGATCAGAATTACAAATCATTTGACAAGTAAAATATGCATTGGAAGGAGCTTACATTGTGAAATTATCACGGTTGGGGATGACACATGCACTGTATCAGCAAGTTTGCAATGTGGTGTGGCACCCAGTGACACATGTACATTTGATCCTTTAGTGCAGAGTGGACACTACAACATGATAATGTGATTGATTCCAATGTTTTTTTTTTTTTTAATAAATCTTTTTATTAAGTATAAGACATACAAGCAAACAACAACAGTAAACCTGCCACAGCATTGGGACTAGACCCACGCAGGAGTCAGTGCCAACTGGCCATTGGGCTGCTTCCAGCATTAGTGTCATACAGCTGTAGCAAGTCAAGAAAAAAAAAAAAAAACACAAAAGCAAACAAACTAACAACCTAGTGCGGTATTGGCTCCTGCTCAATTAAGGTAGGTCAGGATCAAATCTATCAGTCGAGACCCAAGGGACAATAATAGAAATCAAATAATTCCATAACGGAGATTACAATGCCAAAAAAAATGCATCAGTATCACTTTCTCCCGTAGAGTGGTATTATGTACATGTTCAATCAGTCTGCTGTTGCCGTGGAGGCCTCAGCTAACCACTTGGCCCACACTCTATCGTATTTTTTGGGGCATCCCCTATTTTGGTAGGTTTCCTTATAGAGTGGTAGTACTTTATTTATATGTGTTTTCCAGAACAATATGGATGGCGGGGCGCGTTTTTTCCAGCAGAGAGTGATCATTTTCCTGCCATAAAAGAGAAGAAGTCCTATGAGTTTTCTCGCTGCTATAATTGATTCCAATGTTTTATTTACCTGGTATATTTTAGAGTACTTGTCAAACACAAGGCCCGTGGGCCGAATCTGGAATGCCAGGCCTTGTCATGTGGCCCTTGCACCTAGTTTTGCAGCCAGAACATGGCAGGGTATTTGTGGTTGCACACTATGCATAGTGCACCCCTTAACCCTGCACTCTGTACACAGTGCAATCCCAAACTCTGTATTATGTACATAGTGCACCCCTGAACGCTGTACTCTGTGCATAGGGCACCCATGGAACTGCACTCTGTAAATAGCGCACCCCTGTACCCTGCACTCTGTAAATAACGCACCCCTGTACCCTGCACTCTGTACATAGCGCACCCCTGCACTCTGTACATAGCGCACCCCTGTACCCTGCACTCTGTACATAGCGCACCCCTGTACCCTGCACTCTGTACATAGCGCACCCCTGTACCCTGCACTCTGTACATGGCACACCCCTGTACCCTGTACATAGCACACCCCTGTACCCTGCACTCTGTACATAGCGCACCCCTGTACCCTGCACTCTGTACACGGTGCACTCCTGTACCCTGCACTCTGTACACGGTGCACTCCTGTACACTGCACTCTGTACACGGTGCACTCCTGTACCCTGCACTCTGTACATGGCGCACCCCTGTACCCTGTACATAGCACACCCCTGTACCCTGCACTCTGTACACGGTGCACTCCTGTACCCTGCACTCTGTACACGGCGCACCCCTGTACCCTGCACTCTGTACACGGCGCACCCCTGTACCCTGCACTCTGTACACGGCGCACCCCTGTACCCTGCACTCTGTTCACGGCGCACTCCTGTACCCTGCACTCTGTACACGGCGCACCCCTGTACCCTGCACTCTGTACACGGCGCACCCCTGTACCCTGCACTCTGTACACGGCGCACCCCGTACCCTGCACTCTGTACACGGCGCACCCCTGTACCCTGCACTCTGTACACGGCGCACCCCTGTACCCTGCACTCTGTACACGGCGCACCCCTGTACCCTGCACTCTGTACACGGCGCACCCCTGTACCCTGCACTCTGTACACGGCGCACCCCTGTACCCTGCACTCTGTACACGGCGCACCCCTGTACCCTGCACTCTGTACACGGCGCACCCCTGTACCCTGCACTCTGTACACGGCGCACCCCTGTACCCTGCACTCTGTACACGGCGCACCCCTGTACCCTGCACTCTGTACACGGCGCACCCCTGTACCCTGCACTCTGTACACGGCGCACCCCTCTACCCTGCACTCTGTACACGGCGCACCCCTCTACCCTGCACTCTGTACACGGCGCACCCCTGTACCCTGCACTCTGTACATAATGCACCCCTCTACCCTGCACTCTGTACATAATGCACCCCTCTACCCTGCACTCTGTACATATCGCACCCCTCTACCCTGCACTCTGTACATATCGCACCCCTCTACCCTGCACTCTGTACATATCGCACCCCTCTACCCTGCACTCTGTACATAGCTCACCCTAACTCCAAATGGCCCCTTTGAGGGCAACCTTACTGTTGATGTGGCCTGCAATGAAATTGAGTTTGACATCCCTGTTTTAGAGACTCATTTATCGCTATGAGTTTTCCCTAATCCTTTGTGCCTCTTTTACTGGGATTGATGTGGAGCCTGTGAAGGAAGGAGTGATCTCAGAGCTCCAGAGGGAATAAGTTCAGTGCTCGCAACCTATCTTCATAACTAATATCCTCCAGACCATTTATTATCTTTGTTGCCGTTCTCTGTACTCGCGCCATTTCCAGTACATCCTTCCTGAGAACTGGTGCCCAGAACTGGACAGCATACTCCAGGTGCGGCCGGACCAGAGTCTTGTAGAGTGGGAGATGTATCACTTTATCTCTTGAGCTAATCCCCATTTTAATGCATGCCAATATTCTGTTTGATTTATTAGCAGCAGCTTGGCATTGCATGCTATTGCTGAGCCTATTATCTACTAGGACCCCAGGTCCTTTTATATCCTTGATTCCCCAGAGGTTCTCCCCCCAGTGAGTAGATTGCATTCATATTTTTGCCACCTAAATGCATTATTTTACACTTTTCCACATTAAATCTTATTTGCCATGTAGTTGCCCACCCCATTAATTTGTTCAGATCTTCTTGCAAGGTTTCCACATCCTGCGGATAAGTTTTTGCCCTGCTTAGCTTAGTATCGTCCACAAATACAGAGATTGAACTGTTTACCCCATCCTCCAGGTTGACCCCACCTGTTTGAATAACTTAAGACCCATCTCCCTGCTCCCATTTGCCACCAAGCTCATCGAACGCCTTGTCCATGACCAAATGAGTTGCTACCTCACGGACAAAAACCTTCTCAATCCCCTACAGTCTGGCTTTCGTCCACAACATTCCACTGAAACTGCCCTACTAAAACTCACCAATGACCTACTAACTGCTAAAACCAATGGCCATTACTTCATACTCATACTCTAAAGCCCCATACACACGGTCGGATTATCGCATGGATTCTGTCCGATCGGACAATGTTGTTGAAAAATCCGACCGTGTGTATGCACCATCGGACAGTGTACGTCGGATTGTCCGACGGACAAAGTCCTATCTCCTGCTGGATAGATTTTTTGACAACACGGTCCGATCACACCAAATCCGATCGTGTGTAGCGTTGTCCGACGGACAAAGTGCTACGCATGCTCAGAAGAAATTCTGTGACGGAAGCGCTCGGTCAGGTAAAACTACCTTTCCTAATCGACACAGCAAATTCGTCACGCTGCAATGTTAAAATGTCTTTAATGCAGCGCATTCTCTTTTTCTTTACAATGCAAGAAGAATGACATGTTTTAGCTGCTCCTATTCACCCGCACTTCTCACAAACTTAGTTCTTTATTACTTTTCACGATTTCTACACTACATGTTTATTTTTACTCAGATTGTAAAAGAATCTTTGTTATATTTTTAGCATGATTTGTCTTTTATTTATTTTATTTTTTTGGAAGACATATTTGAAGGAGATTTTGTTATTTTTTTTGGAGGGGGGTTGTGTGTCTCAACTTATCAAAACCACATTATTAACATTTGTATTTGTTGCTTAAATTTACTATGAGTTTGTTGGTTGTTGGTGCCCCTTGTTAATAATACTTTATGATTAGTGAAATGTACCTGCCTACTTACAATTAAACTGTCATTGTAGAAAAGTAAAACACAATAGGCAATGATTATTTCAAATCAAAAAGACCTTTACTTCGGTCTCAGCAACAAAACAAAGAGGAACGCAGCCATGGTGAAACTTGGGGATTTTGCAAAGCCTTGGACCCCCATGGCAACCATCATTTTTCAAGCTTAGAAAATTGGGGGCCTGAGGAGTACGTATATTAAGGGGAGTGCAATCTGGCCCTGAAGTCCAAAACATCCGGAACTGCAGCAGATGCCATCTAGGTCCCCAGGCTCTGGTACTACGAGAGGCTCCATCTTCTCTCAGACCAGACTGAATCCAGGTCGTCACTCTCAGGTCTTCCTTCCACGCTTCCTTGCACGCTGTGGCTGTCGTGCTGGTGGGGTGGCAGAAGGAGGAGGAGGAGGAGGCGGAGCATGGTCACTATGGCAAACCTGTGTGAGTGGGGTCATCTCCCAGCCATCCCCTTATTTAGGACATGGAGGATGAGCCCCTCACACATGTTGCATTGCCTCACCTCCATACCCTTCATTTTAGTGACAACCACGGAGCCAAAGGTCTCCTCGTCGGTGGGTGTGGCATGTAGGGAGGCTGAAGCCTCTCTGATCATCCGGAGCGCTGACTCTCCTGCATCACCCCCCCTTCTCGCCCTTCTGTACGGAAGGCGGAGGGGAGGGATTTGGGAGTCAGTCAGGCTCCGAGGCCTAGCCCCCTCTTGGCTGCCACTACCCACCTCTTGGCTGCCACTAACCCCTGCCTCCTCCTGACTGCCACATTCCACAGCCACCTCCTGGCTGAGGTCTTCCTGTGTATGAAAAAAGAACATAGTTTCAGTTATTTGTTCATCAAACACACACAATTTTCATCTACTGACTGTTGCAAAATGTTTACAAATAGAAAACCATACAATTCTCAGCCCTGCAGTTTAGATTCTTGCCCCAAATGTATCCAACACTACTGTCTGTTGATATGTCAAACACGTTAGGAACTAAGCAATTGGTGATCCTGAATTCAGTGAACATCATTCCTTTTTCACAAAAATGGTTCCCAAACTACTATACCTGGAACAAGCTGGGCTCCTCCACCTCTTCCAGACTGGAAGGCCCAGGTTGCTCCTCGGAAGCCTCATCAGGGGTGGCCTGCGCGCAAGGAAGCATGGAAGGAGGAGTCGAGAGTGACTCCGTGACATCAGTCTGGTCTTTGAGAAAATGGAGCCTGTCATAGTACCAGAGCTTGGGGGCATAGACCTCATCTGCTGCAGTTGCAGTTTCTTCAGACTTCAGGACCTTCTTGCGCTCCCTGATATACGCACTCCTCAGGCTGCCAATTTTCTTTCTTATATCATCAACAGTTGCCGTGGGGAACCTTGGCTTTACAAATTCCACAAGTTCCAGCAGGGCTGCGTACCTCTTTGTTTTGATGCTGTAATGGGGGTTCTCAATGAAGAGGGGGAGAAAACTCATGTCGTTGAATCCCTGCATAATCTCTGCAAGACACAACACCACACAAAACACTATAAATTATGTCAGGCTAAACTCTCCTCCATAAAGAAGCCTCAAGGTCGAATCAGTCTAGGCTAGTTATGTACCAACGTCAAATTGTACCTTCGTTTATAGCGATCGTCTCGTGCGTGAGCTTTCTCTCCCCTCGTCTCCCAGATCGTGGCTACGACACAGGCGTGTGACATTTTATATACAGTGCGCATGCGTCAAACTCCGCCCGCCCCTGACGATCTTTCTCGTCTATTCCCCACCCCTTCTCTTTACGGCGCAGTGGGGAGAGCACATGGCGGGGACACAGCAGGTGCGCCCGAAATATCCCACCAACGAGGAGGAGGACGAGGAAAGTCCGGAGGCAGAAACGTCCCGATCCCGGAGCCTGAAATTCAAGGCCTCCAATATGTCATTTGGAGAAATGTTGGAGATGGTGGACATATTAAAGAGGAGCGACTATGATGGAAAGTATGGGCCTTACCTCAACCCCAATGTCCGCAAGGCCAAGATCATGTCTAAAGTTGTGAGGAGGCTGTACAATCATTTTGGGGTACAACGATCCAAGGAGCAACTGAGGAAACGCTGGTCAGACCTGAAACTGAGGGAGGCCGATCAGTACAGAAAGATCAAGCGAGTTCTTCAAAAAAGTAAGTAGTTGTGTTTTGTGTTTGATTTCTTGCTTGCATACTGCTCCATGTGTTTGGATTTTTACAAAGTTGTACATTCCAAAATGGCCACTTTCAGGTTCGTCTGTGCATTCGATCGTACTCAACCTCGATCTTTCTGCCACTGTCATGTTCGTGTGTGTGTGTGTGTGTCCATTCGATCGTACTCAACCTCGATCGTTCGGCCACTTATAATACGATGTTTGTTGTTTTTTGGGGGGAAAGGAAGTTTGTTCTCTCTAGAAATGTCATCAAGACTGTCCAGCCAATTTATTCAATGTAAAGGAGACGTCACCCAGTAGCTGTTTACCCATCTGGACTCTAGAGCACTAGTGCTGGGACACCTAAACCCCCTTTTTATTAGGCTTTTCCACACATGTGCTCCAGTGGATACTAGAGGGGGGTCTCCATCACCCAAACGTCGACCAAAAAGCTATAAGTTTAGGACCTTTACAAAGTGACTACATTCATGTTGGTGTCATTTGTAACTGGACACCCAAAAATATTGTCCCTCACTTTCAAGCAATGTTTGTCATTTCCTATTTCTGCCCTCAATAGATTGTGTTGCTAAATCTTCCTTTTGTACATTCTCATAGGGGAGCGAAAACTTGGGACGTCTGAGGAAACCCCAAAAACAACACCTCCCAAAAAAGGGGAAAGAGCAGAAGCAGAGGAGGAGGAGGAGGAGGAGGAAGGAGAGATCAGAGAAATTGGAGAACTTGTCACCACAACAGGTGAGTGTGGGAGAACACAGCTACTGGTAAGCTAATCAATGTATGGCTGCCTCATTTCCAAGACCCTATTTTTTTTTGTGTTTGGTTTTTAGGTGACGTGGATGTTGTGGAAGAAAAATCGCACTTTACCACAGAGAGTGCCCACGTACTCATCGGGGAGATAATGGTCTGCAATAGAGATCTAGATTACATAAAGCAAAACATCAATGATGTTCAACAAAAATTGAAGAACATCATTGATGTTTTAGGAAAAATCTGAAAACGCACCAAGTAATTAACACACATTTGTGGCTGCTTCTGACCACATTTGCAAGTTAAGAACTGTGTGAAATTTGGAACATGCACACATTGTGTCCACATGTGCTAGCTCCCATCATGGTGGATGAATGACAACGTTTTTTTGGGGGTGCAACCACTTTACGAACTACTAAAGTGGTTGTGGTGAAGGGGTTGCACCCCCAAAAAATTCATCCCCATGATGGAAAATGGCACTTTTGAAGATTCCAGGCATGTGTTTTAACATATAATGACCATTTTCACACCCAAATTGTGTGCATGTTCTAAATTTCCACTTTCCAGGGGTGACCCCCCCATGTGATGAAGGCAAGATCAAACACACTTTGAACATATAGTCATGTCTGATCTTGTCTTCACTTTAGAAAGTTGAACTTTCCTAGTTCCTAGGTTCTGTTTTGCTCCATGCCTGGTTTTACAAAATGCGGAATGTTTGTAAACAATGTTGTAAATAACCAAGATGTTGTCAGTTTGGGCAAGAAGTTTGTAAACGCACTTGTGAATGTTTTGCAAGTAAACTTTTTTACTTTTCTCAATGTGTGGCTTCCTTATTTAAAAAACAAAATGCATTATGTAGGTCAAATGTAAAGGATTTGGGGGGCAATGGGTGTTATTTACTAAAGGCAAGTCCAGTTTGCACTGCAAGTTTCTTTTCAAGGGCACTTTTTCACTGCACTTGTAGAGCATACTGGATTTGACTTATGTAAATGACACCCACAGTGCTTTGTACGAAAACACGGAGCACAGCATTTTTGTGAATACACACATGTCTGACCTGGTGATGAAAAGGAGTATTTTGGGTGTCAGTTATGCACTACAAACCTTCTCTAGACCAAAGATTAGGTATCAAACACACAACATGAGAATAATCTTTTTGGGAAGAAGAGACTGTTACCTCCTTTTGCCCAGAAAGTGCATTCCCACTGTCAAAGGCAAAGGGAAAAAATTTCACGGTAAAATAAGCTAAAAAGAATAAGGAAATTACAAGAAATCATAGGTTGGTTGAAAAATAATACTTATTTCAAAATGCCTCTCACACATCGTCAGGCAGAGCAATGGCCCCCCTACCCACAAAGTAGTCCATATATTGCTCGCGGACCGCGCGGGCATTTAGAGGGGGCAAGCCTGGACGTGCCACTTGAAGGGCTGTGAGGTCAGCATTTGGAGGGCCCTCCACATCTGGGCCAACGGTCACCACATAGTTCCTGTTATGTCTTTTGAGGAAGTTGTGCAATATGCAACAGGCAAGAACTATGTGGTTCAGTTTGTATTCCGCCAAGTTAATTGCCGTCAAGAACAGGCGGAAGCGGCTGGCCAGGATGCCAAAAGTGTTCTCCACAACTCTTCGGGCTCTAGACAGCCTGTAGTTGAAGACCCTCTGGTCTGGGGTGAGGGTCCTCATCGGGAACGGCCTCATCAGATGGGGAGTCAACGCAAACGCTTCATCTGCGACAAAGACAAAGGGGAGTCCTTCTGCATTCTCCTCTGGAGGTGGCAAGCACAGACTGCCACTTTGGAGACGCCAGTAGAACTCCGTGTGCGCAATGGCACCACCATCCGAGATCCGGCCATTCATCCCCACGTCCACATACATAAACTCATATGTCGCCGACACCACCGCCAACATCACTACACTATTAAACCCCTTATAATTATAATAGTAGGACCCCGAGTTGGGCGGTGGCACGATGCGGACGTGTTTCCCATCAATTGCCCCTCCGCAGTTAGGAAAGTCCCAACGGCTGGCAAAGTGGGAGGCCACAGTCTGCCATTCCTGTGGCGTGGAAGGGAACTGTGGAGTGAAACCAGAAAAAAAATTAGTCACTTTGCACATAAACATTGCAAGCAGATTAGACAATCAACATCTTGGAACAAGAGCAGTGTTTAAAATTGGAGGCTGGAAAGTATTTGCACAGAAAAGGCAAGGCTCCCCTTCACAGATTAATCACCCCCCATCAATCCCCCCACTTATGATGGGCCATTGGCAATAACTAGGGTTTTGGGGGGGGGGTGTTGGACAGGTAACCCTCTGCACTTCATTGATTGGCAAATGGCTCAATAATGTGTGCTAGTTTGGCCAGACCCTCTGTACTTAACACTATTGGCAGCCCCCAGGAAAGCTAAACTAACATTTCAACCCCCCCCCCCCCCCCCAAAAAAAAAAGGAACGCACATTGTGACATTCTGAAATTACCAAGCAAGCTAATAGGAGGGAAAGAACACAAAAAAAGAGGAAATGGAAAGTAGGGAGACAGCCCCTTGCACTACATGCTTTGCTGAATTCATCCTAAAGATGCCCACTATAAAGAGGTAAGTATATAGTGTGTATTGACCCTGGGAAAGCCAGCAGATAGAGGATTGGTACCATCTGACAGAGCAGTTGGGGGAGGGGGTTCCTAATGAGTTTGTCCCCCCCCCCCACAAAAAAAAAAGGGGCTCTACATGAAGTAAACCACACAGCAAACATTAGTGCATATTTTAGTGGGTGTTTGGGGGCAAACAACCCTATGCAGCAGACAAAAGACATTGCTTAAGTGACTAGGCCATAGGTGTCTATTGGGGCAGAAGAGCATGCTGGGGAGGTAAGTGAAGGGAAAAATGCATGAAGGAGAAAAGGGGCACAGCATATTAGAGCATTTTGCAATCATGGTAATTAGGGAAGGAGGTCAAAAATACAAGACATTAGCAAACAGAGCATGCATAGAAGGGAATAGTAAAGGAGAAATGTTACCTTAATATAGTCCTCCTGCAGGACCTCGATGATGGCAGAACAGGTCTCTGGAATAATGATTCCCAGGGCCTGGGGAGAGATACCTGAAGAGAACTTCAAATCCTGAAGACTTCTCCCTGTCGCCAAGTACCTCAACGTGGCAACAAGCCTCTGCTCCGGAGTAATGGCTTGTCTCATGCAGGTATCCTGCCGGCTGATAAAAGGGGTCAGCAAAGCCAAAAGACGGTGAAAATCGGGGTCCGTCATCCGGAGAAAGTTCCTGAAATCATCAGGATTATTCTCCCGGATCTCACGAAGCAAAAGCATGTGCGAGAACTGATCACGCTGAAGCAACCAATTCTTGGTCCACATACTCCTCGTCACTCTGTTCATGGACGGGTCTTGGGTCAAAGCTAAAAGCCCGACACCAATTCCGCGTACAGCACGAACTCGGCGACGAGTACGCACGGGAAACATCGCTCACAAGGTCACAAAAGGTCGGCTGGTCAGAACGGACAAACAGAAAGCACCGATAAACAGCAAGGCCTGAAAGAACGAAATGAATACCAGAAACGAGCAGACAATAAGCAGTGCAAATCAAAGCGTCCTATATCAAGATATAGGCCGCAATGACCAACAAATGCGAACTGACTACACGCACTAATAAACAGATACGCACGACAAGCACAAACTTAAGAGCAGTAACGATCTGAGTCAGAAAACTGAGAAGCGCGAATCTTAAGTCACCAAACTTCGACTAACTCGCGATAAACACGGGATCAGCAGAAGGAGCCCAACGGGTGCCTGACGTGGTGCTGAACTTCCCTTTTCTAGTCTCGTGGAAGACGACTTACGTCACGACGTTCTTGCAGACCGGATATTCCGACAACGTTGTCCGACCGTGTGTACGCAAAAACAACATCGGACAAAGTACGACGGACAGGATCCGACCGACCTGGTCCGCGGATAATCCGCGCGTGTGTATGGGGCTTTAGACCTCTCTGCTGCCTTCGACACAGTTGACCACCTGCTCATCATCAACAAACTACACTCCCTTGGCTTCCGTGATGCTGCTTTATCCTGGTTCTCCTCCTCCCTATCTCAGCGCACTTTCAGTGTCACTTACAACTCAATCTCCTCTGCTCCTCTTCCTCTTTCTGTTGGGGTACCCCAAGGCTCCGTCCTTGGGGCCCCTCCTATTCACGCTCTATACCTCTTCCCTGGGCCAGGTGATAACCTCCCATGGCTTCCAATACCACCTCTACGCTGATGACACCCAAAGCTATCTCTCCACTCCTCAACCCCCTCGATCTCCTTACAGATCTCAAAATTAGTAAATGACATATCGGTATGGATGTCATACCACTTTCTCAAACTCAACCTTTTTAAAACTGAGCTTGTTATATATTTACCTCACTAACTGATCCGTGACTGCTGCTCCCTTTACTGGCTTCCCCTACATTCAAAATGCTAACCACAACATACAAGGCCATCCACAACATCGCCCCCAGATACATCACCAACCTCATCTGCATATATCGCTCCAAATCATCCCCTCCGGACCTCTTACTCTCCAGCTCCCTTGTTACCTCCTCCCATGCTTGCCTTCAGGACTTCTCTAGAGCCTCTCCCATCCTCTGGAACTCCCTGCCCCAGTATGTCCGATAATCCCCTAACCTGTCCACCTTTAGGAGATCCCTGAAAACTCACTTATTCAGGGAAGCCTATCCCACACCCACCTAACAACTGTTCTCGAGCCACCCCCATCAAATCATTCCCTGCATCTATTACCTTTTGTACCACCACCCCCTCCCTTTTAGAATGTAAGCTCTATTAGCAGGGCCCTCCTGTCCCTTCTGTATTAAACTGTACTGTAATTGTGCTGCCCCCCTTCTACATTCTATAATGCTGCGTAAACTGTTGGCGCTATATAAATTGTGTATAATAATATAATAATAATAATTAGCACTTCATCTTGCTCGGCTCTCTGTGTGGATCTAAGCAAGCCTTTCTCAACCTTTTTAACATGTAGGATGCCTTGAAATAACTTTGTGGTTCCAGGGAATCCTTTTAATCATATTCTAAATCTAAAGTTCACAGTACATTAGTGTATTATGATCACTGGGAACAATGCTCCTTACAGATAGCTAAAAAGATCATTTGTGTCAGTGGTTACTTATCTGAGCAGCAGGCTCAAGGAACCCCTAGCAACTTCTGGAGAAACCCTAGGGTTCCACGGAACACAGGTTAAGAATGGCTGATCAAAGAACTTAATGGATAGAAATGCAAGTTCCTTAGCAGATAACAATGCTCCTGTATATGTAGTACATCTATGCATTTAGATCTTAGCCTAGGGTTCAGCTTTAAAGTGGACCTAGACTCATGCAACCTAATTCACCAAACAGTGTGAGACAAGTCAATTGAGGGACTTATTGTTTTTTTATCTGTGGAACATCTCTTTCTCTTTGCTCTTTCAGACCCCATCCCTTGATAACACATCAATGTAATCTATTTATTATAAGTAGGGGAGGACAGGCTATGCCTATTGTGGCAGAGCAAGGCTCTGTCCCTTTGAAAATGGGGTTAAAGTGGACACAGAGTCTGCATATCAGCTGAGTGCAGAACTACAGAGCGTAGATTTGAAACAGAGAAAAGTGCTCTGGCAGTTTTCTCAGGATCTTGCTATTTCTGGAAGGAGTTCTGTAGTTTGGAGATCCTTCAGAGTCTTGGGTGGAATGGGATCTCCAACCCTGTGTCCCGGTCTTGTGGACAGCCAGCAGGGTGTGTGCCCAGGTGCACACAGCCTATATATATAACGAGGGTCTGGTGAGAGCAGAAGGGGGAAGGAAGGTAGAGCAGTGGCTGCTACTGAGTGTCTCTGTGTGAGGATAGATGCTGTGTGCGTCTAAGAAGCTTAAAGCTGTGTGCATTGAAGGGCTTCAAAGCTGTGTGCGTCCAAGAAGCTCAATGCTGTGTGTGTCCAAGGGCTTCAAAGCTGTGTGCGTCCAAGGAGCCCAAAGCTGTGTGCATTGAGGGGCTTGAAGCTGTGTGCGGCCAACTTCCAAGGAGCCTAAGACTGTGTGCATCCAAACAGCTCACCCCAATGTCACATGTGGTGTTCGAATGCGGGCATGTAGACGGTGGAATCCAGGTCCTTGCTCCATGGTGAGTCGCATCAGGAACTACTGCTAGCTGTGTGTGGCAGCCAGGCGAACAGCATTGCACAGTTTATTTGATGGACTCTATTGCATGCAGGTTGTGTACCTGTGAAAGAAGAATCAAACAGTTATTTTTTTCCCCTCTGCTTGAGAACTGTTACAAGTTGCTGTGTGCAAGATCGCAAGGATGGGGCGGTCAAAACAGAAAAAGGAAGCAATCCTTGCTGAAGCAAGAGAAAGGGTTCTATGGCTAGAGGGTATTTCACCACATGCTCCAGCCATGCCAGAGAATTTGTCCAAGTCTGAAATCTCTGTGACCTGGGGTAAATTAATCATGTCAACTCCAGTTAAAAGGGAAGTGAAAGAGGTTGCCCCTGGCAACAGGAAGCCAGGTGGACAACAGCATGTGGAAAGGAGGAACATGGTCATCTGTGGAAGCAACGTCCAGGCCAACAGGGATGTCGGGGATCCAAGGAGTCTGTCTGCTGATGGTGGTGACCAGTGGAGTCCTCGAGAGTGGTTTCCAATGGCAACAGAGAGCCAGGTATTGAGGAGATGCCAAAAAAGTAAAGTTCAGCGTCCAGTACCATGCTTGGAATGTGGTCAAGTGGGGCATGGAATTTTTATTTGCCCAAGGTTCTGGAACACCGCTGAGGAGTCTGGAAAGGCTGCAGTGTCATCCTGTGGCCACACAGAGGAAGTAGCTGGTATGGATGCAGCTGAGAGACAGTGCACTCAAGTGAAGGGTATGATGCCAGCCACTGAAAATGGTAAGATTGTTTCAGTTTGTGGTACTGAACCTAGTGAAATAGGAGTGTGTCCAGCGGTGCAGTGCAAATGAACATAGACTTTCTCCAGTGTGCTACCCGGAGCAGTGGGGAGGCACGTGGTGAAGCCCAGCTGACAGCAAGGTTAAAGACTCCAATGGACATGGGGACTATGCATGTGCCTGCTATAATCCAGCAGAGTGCTGGTAAAGTTGAACTAGGGGTGACCAAAACCGTCCTTGTGCCATGTTCCCTAGTGACAGGTGCTGCAGAGTTGCCCAGGGAAACTTTCGAGGAGCTCGCAGGAATGGAGGAGAGAGTTTCCCAGGTCAGCTATGAAGCTGCCCAAGGAGCAAAGAGTTCTCCTTTAAAGATAGAGTGTGCTGTGAGGAGAGGCTCACATGCTGTGGTGGGTAATAGACAAGCCACAAAAGTAACAGTTATGTCTACACGTAATGAAAATTCTGATGGTTATGCTGACAAATGCGTTACTGTTGGCAAATGTGATGGTATTGCTGATAATGACATTGAAAAATGTGTTTCCTTTAATGTCATGTCTAAAAATGTTGGAAATGTGTTCGCTACCAATGATGGGAGTAGGATATCTCCCGTGACAACCAGAAGCGCAGGATTGTCCATGGAAGTCTCATGGGGTCTCCATGTGTTGGAGCCAGAGGATTTCCTGGATGGCTGTGGTGCTACTCTGGTGAAACAAAGGAAGACTGAGTCACACAGTGAGAGTGTGTGGGCGCAGCCCCACAACCCTAAGTGTAACCCAGTTGTCAAGGGGTTAATTCAGCCTGCAAAAGCTGAAAGTGCAGAGATGTGTGTGTCAGTAGCACCCCCAGAGCAGGTAGGGCAAAAACCTGTATTACAGCCTGCCTTGTCAAATGATGTGTCATCCCAAGGGAATATGTATAGAAATGACACAGGTGAAATTTTGGCTAGTGAATCCCAGGTTCCTGTGGAGCCTTCTAGAGCAGGTGATGCAGCGCTGTTGAGTGCCGGTGATGGAACCACAATAGACTGGCATAATTGGTATGAGAATGCAATCGCAATACTAAATAATGTGGTGGACATAACACCCGCTATGCCCAATGGAGGGATCGCAGATGGGCTGGTGCTCAAGGACGCGTTTGTCCCTGTGAAGGTTAATGCCCTCCAGTCTGAAGGAATGGTTCAGGGTGCAGGCATAGCAGATGTGTTGTCCACAGCCCAACAACTCAAGTGTCAAGGTGACAATGTGACTTGTGATGACCTGCAGAGGCTCATTGTTGAGTTGGAGGGGAAGAGGAGATATGTGGCTGATAGCGCTCCAGGGGAGCAACAGACGGTGATGATGGGTACCTCCAAAGAGATGAAGGTCTCTTCAAATGTCTCAACCTCTCAAACTGCAATGGATGAGCCCCTCCATGTCTTGGACAAGGGAAAAGTGCCTAGAAAGGTCTGGTATTTAGACATGGGATGTTTAGAGATGACAGAGACCTTACTTGAAATGCTGTTGTTAAAAACGCACTCACTGTACACTTGGGTGTCTCCACCGCAGTCGGACCAGGTGGTGCTGCGTAGTACCAATGGGTGGAGCCAGGTGGTACAGGCTGTGCTGGGAAGCCTTGATCAAGAATGGTATTGGTGGGACCAATGCTTATTAACAGTGTGGCAAATAGTCTTGAGGTTCTCTGAGAGGGTGCTCCCAGTTACTGAGTGGTATGGAAGGCACCCATGAGAACTGTTGGAGACATCAAAGGTCTCTCTGGCTGGTGTAGTGACTATAAACATCTCTGCTGGTGTGGTCCGAGGTGCGACTGAGCAGTGGTCAATAGAGGATGTGGATACTGTCTCACCCGCTAAACCTCATGAGAAGGAAGGGCCCAGAATAGACGCAGCCCTAGCAGAGATGCTTTCTATCACTCGGAAAGAGGTACAACTTAAAGTACCCGGAGACACTGTAAAGGAAAGTGCTAATGTTGGTTGCTGCAACAATGTAATGTATACATATAATGTATACAAAGAAGTAGTTTGTGCTTGAATCAGTGTCATTTGTTAGATCAGTTACCCATGGAGTGTAGGACAACAGGTGAGGTGAAGCTGTGCTATGGGCCAGTGGGGTGTAATCGCTTACCTGTGTTTTGTCCCTCCTCAGGTCTGGTTCTAACAAGTACTGAGATAAATGGCACTGATTGTGTTCGACAGGGTGTTGTTGAAATGTATGATCTGCTAATGTTTAGTGCTGTTAAAAGTGGTGTGGTTGCCGTGGGTAACCAGAGAGAGGTTTTTGAACCTGAAAGACCTGTGGTGAAAGAAAAAAATGACTTCCGTAAGCTGAAAGGTAGGATCAGGGAAGGCAGAGTTCCCCCAAGAGAGGAGAGTATGCTCAGGCACCCTAAGAGAAGAGAGGGAAGGCAGAGTATACGGAATTATAGGACCCTGTTAAGATCCAAGGTGGGACGTACCTGGAAGCACAAACGAAAAAAGAGTTGGGCCTACGTGGCTAAAGGCCAGCACAGAGGTGTCCCAACTGCTATGGTGGGTGCAGGTGTTTCTCCCCCTGGATCAAAACAAGAGGGGGGGATATGTGGCAGAGCAAGGCTCTGTCCCTTTGAAAATGGGGTTAAAGTGGACACAGAGTCTGCATATCAGCTGAGTGCAAAACTACAGAGCGTAGATTTGAAACAGAAAACTGCTCTGGCAGTTTTCTCCGGACCTTGCTATTTCTGGAAGGGGTTCTGTAGTTTGGAGATCTTTCAGAGTCTTGGGTGGGACGGGATCTCCAACCCTGTGTCCGGGTCTTGTGGACAGCCAGCAGGGTGTGTGCCCAGGTGCACACAGCCTATATAACGAGGGTCTGGTGAGAGCAGAAGGGAGAAGGAAGGTGGAGCAGTGGCTGCTACTGAGTGTCTCTGTGTGAGGATAGATGCTGTGTGCGTCTAAGAAGCTTAAAGCTGTGTGCATTGAAGGGCTTCAAAGCTGTGTGCGTCCAAGAAGCTCAATGCTGTGTGTGTCCAAGGGCTTCAAAGCTGTGTGCGTCCAAGGAGCCCAAAGCTGTGTGCGGCCAACTTCCAAGGAGCCTAAGACTGCGTGCATCCAAACAGCTTGTTTGAGAGGCAAGTACCCTATAGCAGCAGTACTGTTGAAGAGTAGCCAGGTGGGCTAGCATTTTCATTTGGATTTTGTGTATTTGATTGGAGCTTTGACCCCTGCGTGGGATTCCTGGATGGACTTTTGTTTTGTTTTTCCCTTTCAATAAACGTGGGCTACCAGGCCCTTAAACATAAATGCCTGTCTGATGTGGACTCACTGCACCAAAAACGCATCTATCCACTTGAGCTAAACACCCCAATGTCACACTATCAAATGCTAAAAGGATAAACAGAGTGGCTAGGCTCTGTCACATGGGCAGAAGTGCTCACAAATATGCAAAAGGTACATTTTTGTACTGATTTGTTTTGTCACATTAGAGGAACTAAACCCATCGATGTAACAGTTTAAAAAAAACAGTTACATTTAAGGCATGCTGGAAATTCTAACTGTCACATTTGCTTGTGCTTTTAACCAAATTGTCAAACCATCAAATGGTTGGTGTCACACATGATCACATGTGCAACTGCATGGTAGTTTCAGATCAAACAGACTATTATGGCAGCTTCCTTGGCTGAAAATGACAGGAGGTTAGTTCTGCTTTAAACTGAGCTAATGAATCCATGTTTTACAGCAATGTTTAGATTTTAAGTATAGGTGTACTCTACCCCCCTCCCCACCCTAAACATCACACATTTAACCCTCAACCTGTCTTTTAAAGCTCTGGGCAATCCCCTTGTGATGATGTCTAGTGACATGGGCACTCAAAAGAGGTCCGTTCCAGGAAGTAAACAAAAGAGAAAAAGACGTGGGATGGCGGTGTCACATGATCATGGCTTTAGATAAGTTAAAAAGGGCATTTCTATTTTAGAGGGGGGTTTTAGCATTTAACCTCCCCTTGACTAATACTGACCATTAACCTAAGGCCATTATTATGTCCTGAACTGAATCCCCAAATCGACAGCTGTTGTCAGTTCCCTTTTCATCTTCCATATTTGGAACCCAATGGGTAAACTGGGGTGGTAGAAAAGGGAGATTTGCCTAGTCATTTTTTTTGACATATTAAAAATTGAAGTTTCAAGCTTTTCAGGACACCTAAGGTATTTGTCTCCCCAAGCAGATTAGGGTTCTGTTGTGGAGCTTTCTTTAGGTTTAACCACTAGCTGACCGCCCACTGTCAAATGACGGCGGGACGGTTCAGCTACTGTGGCGGGACGCCGTCATATGACGTCGTCTACAATTTCGCCACTGGGGGGCGCGCGCGCGCGGGAGGCGCGCGCGCGCCCGCCGCGTAGCTGGGGCCTCGGTGCGCGTGCCCGCCGGTCGCGATGACCGCCAGGCACCCGCGATTGCCCGGTAATCGAGCAGGACGTGGATCGGTGTGTAAACACACAGATCCACGTCCTGTCAGAGGAGAGGAGACCGATGGTGTGTCCCTTGTACATAGGGACACCGATCGGTCTCCTCCCCCAGTCAGTCCCCTCCCCCCACAGTAAGAATCACCAAGATAGGGTACACATTAACCCCTGCAGCGCCCCCTAGCGTTAACCCCTTCCCTGCCAGTCACATTTATACAGTAATCAATGCATTTTTATAGCACGGATCGCTGTATAAATGTGAATGGTCCCAAAAATGAGTCAAAAGTGTCCGAAGTGTCCGCCGCAATGTCGCAGTCACGATAAAAATCGCAAATCGCCGCCATTACTAGTAAAAAAAAAAATAATAATAAAAATGCTAAAAATCTATCCCCTATTTTGTAGACGCTATAACTTTTGCGCAAACCAATCAATATACGCTTATTGCGATTTTTTTTACCAAAAATATGTAGAAGAATACGTATTGGCCTAAACTGAGGAAAAAATTTGTTTAAAAAAAAAAAAAAAAATTGGATATTTATTATAATAAATAGTAAAAAATATTATGTTTTTTCAAACTTGTCCCTCTTCTTTTGTTTATAGCGCAAGAAATAAAAACCGCAGAGGTGATCAAATACCACCAAAATAAAGCTCTATCTGTGGGGAAAAAATGATAAAAATTTTATTTGGGTACAGCGTTGCATGACCGCGCATTTGTCATTCAAAATGCGACAGCGCTGAAAGCTGAAAAATGGCTTGGTCAGTAAGGAGGTGTTCGTGGCTGGTAGGCAAGTAGTTAAATAAATAGTACAAAAACTTGTGATTCTACTACTGATTAGTTGGTAATGCTAGCAAGAGTTAAAAGTAGCAGTATTTGTAAATGTATCATTCTGCTTTGTGTGTCATAGATTTAATTTAAAATATAAGCCTACAGTAATATTAGCTTTGGCAGCATATAGGATTGCTGTTTTTTGGTTATCATATAAGTACATGATTTCAACAAAAAATTTAAGAAAGGGAGTCTATTCCAGAAAAGAAAACAGAAAAGAATGTTTGGATAAACAACAAACTCTGTACAGTGGATTCAGATGTCAACCCATTAGTTCTGCATTTGAAAATAACATGGGACAAGTTCTGATGTAGAATGATAATGATGCTCTTGTTATGCATTTTAAAATCTGAATAAGAAATAACTTATGCCATTCACACCAGGCTACTTTGCACTACTTGTCTAGCAAAACTACAGACCAACCAGGTCAGGTTTCATTACTGAAACCAATCTGTTTATAAAAATAGGGGAAACAATCTTTTGGAAGTTTAAAGTAGATATAGTTTCCACACAGCGAGCACTTAGTAAAAAAAAACATCTTGTAAATGTCAGTTGACTTATGGATTCTACCAACCTTCTACTCTCTGCTTTTACATCTGACTTCCTGTGTGTGTGTGTGTAGAGAGATTGTTGGTGTTGAAATAAAGCTAATTTATTAGATTAAAATCCATATAAGATTTATATACATGAAAGTCCTAATATTAAATAAAAGTGAAAAAAGGTGTAAAACCGTTGATGATTTTGATAATCAGTTAATAAAAATAGGATTTCGGCTGTACCAGTAAATTCCGCTTCTTACAGAATGGGACACAGAATCTTTAGGCCCCATGCACACGAGACGCAGATGCACACTCTGCTGAACGCGTGTTTTAAAAAGCAGAAACCTGCGTTTAAAAACGCGCGTTTTGCTGTGTTTTCATGCCGCGTTTAGACGCGTTTGCGTCTATAAGCATTTGTAAAGATAACATCATATAGACCCTCCCCAAGCTCAGAAAGCATTATTATTAACTATTTCTGCCAATTTGATCAGAGTGAGCAGCAGCAGCAGCAGAGAGAGCAGTTGTACACTTGCATTTGCCTCTCTTTCTGGGTTTTTTTTTTTTAATTGATCCCATATTGAATATATGTCAGGAAATGCTCCTGATGTTGCTCTTGATGCGGCAGCAATGTCGTCGCAAATTTGCATGAGAGGTCCAGAATCAGAGCTCGTCGATATTGGACCCATCCGTTGATGGCACAGCGAATGTCCGTTGGATATTTCACAAACATGTATGCATTTCACAAACATGTATGCATCAGTGAGTATATATGCTCTATGAACTATCTAAACTAATTACGACATTTTAAACAATTTTTTCTAGTATTTTTTATGGTTTACCATCATATTTCTGAGTTTTCTGCTCCAAAAAATTGGGTTCCTTTAAAAAGGCTTATAAACGCAAACGCGGCTAAATGCAGGTGCCTGCGTTTAGCCGCGTTTAGCTGCGTTTTGCGTCTGAAAAGCAGAAAAGCAAAGTGTCTGAACGCATTTTTTTGCTTCTGGAAAAACGAGGTTAAACGCAACTGCATAAAAACGGGAAAAAAATAGACTGTGTACATGGACACATAGGATAACATTGCATGCGTTCAGGTGCAGTTGAAAAAAGTGTCCAACTGCCTCTGAACGCGCGTTTAACTGCGTCTCGTGTGCATGAGGCCTTAGCCTGTACCAGGTGACTGGACACTGACAATAAAAAGAAGGTTGCAAAGCTTTCCCACTATATAATCCTTTCCATTCCCAACTAGCCTTAGTTTTGTACCAGGCACTAGGGAGACATGGGCGTCCGCAGAACTTTTTTCAGGGGGGGCATCATTTTAGGGTCACCCATGCACCGCCCCTTTTCGACAATGTCATTTTCACATTATTATGGTCAGAGTCTACAGACGTATTACAATCCCTAGGATAAGTAATGGGTAATGGCCAACAGGCCCTCTTAACAGACCCAGCGAAACTACAGCAGTGATCACTCCGGCTGGACGATCGCTCACTCTGGGTTCCACGGGGGCGACACTGTTCAGTAGCGTAGCATGTTTGTATCCTGGTAGTGGCTCAGTCTTTCTCTCTGTGGTGGTGCTGGGCAGCGTGGCTCTCTCTTGTAGCGCTGAGCAGCGTGGCTCTCTCATGACTCCTCGTTCTCTGTCCTGTAGAACTCTCTCCCTCAGCTTTTTTCCAGGCTGCAGTCTCTCAATCTCTCTCTTGATAGAGCTGTAGCCTCCTCCCTGTGGAAAATGGGTCCGCCAATCTTTTGGGACTACATGTACCATGAAGCTTGCCTCTCCTAGTCACATTTGATTTGCCCTCAGTTATGGCCAATAGGGAAGGAACGGAGCGGGCAGGAAGCTGGGCGAGGAACCTGGTGAGAGCCGCCGTCTCTTCTCCCTGACAGGAGAATGGGTGGGGCGAGCGGGGGAAACCTCTGACAGCTCACCTTTCTCTTGTCACAGCACCGTCAAGTTCTCTGCTGGACTGATCAAGGAAAAGAGCCCAAAGTCACACTACACTGATGGGGGGGCTTGACAGCACCTTAATAATGTCACCCCACTGGCGGGTGGCACCTGGGTGCAGCACCTCGATAGAGACGCAACTGTGATTAATTTAAGATCCGATCCCTGATTCCAGGGGGGGCACTTGACCCCCCTTGCCCCTACCTGCGGACGCCCATGGTTGAAGGTCAATTGCGCAATCATACGGCTGGTGTGGAGGCAAATTGCCGGCTTGACCTTTTGTCAAATACATTGCTAAAATCACGGTACTCCTCCGGCAGGGAGGAGAGTGAAGAGGTGCACAGGACCTTGGCTACCTTCTGGAAGCATGTCTCACTGCATTGTGGTGACCAGGAGAGAACCTCAGCACGGAGCCAATCAAAAGAGGGGCTGTGCCTCTGTAATCAAGGATAACCATTAACCAGCGGAAACTTAGGTGAGGAAATAACTTGGAATTGGATTATCTCATGGTAAAGACCCCCTATGGCCATGGACAATGGAAGAGTCTCATGAGTCACATGGGCAGGCTGTAGAGGTCTCCCGTCAAGAGCCCCAATGGCAAGTGGAGTGTCACGCAGCTGCAGCGGAATCAAGTGCTTCGATACAAAGGCAGCATCAATGAACAGGCCTGCAGCCCCAGAGTTGATTAGAGCCTGTATCTCGACGGATGACTCAGCCCAAGAAAGGGTGACCGAAACCAAGGGCTTATCCCTTTGGGGGATGAAACAACGCCACCTAAGGTTGTCCGTGACAGGACCTCAAGGTTCGAGTGTTTCCTGGATGGGTGCCTGCACAGAGACTGGAGCAGTAGCAGGGTCGGCCTGCAACATAGATTGTACTGGGGCGGCCACAGTGGAAGATTCTAGGTAAGCCGAGCATTTGTAAGGCCATGGTAAACTGATCCATGCAGTGATCCAGTTCATCCAATCTGGAAAAAATATTACCAACAAGTGGATTGACTGCATCTTCTGAATTCATGGCCTTTGCCTACTGTCAGAAACCATGAAATCAGGCCAAGACAGAAGTACAGTTAAATCACACTTGTTTAATAATAAAAGTAAAAAGAAAAAACGTAAGCCAAAGTTCAGTAACCGGAACGGATAGTCAGCCAAGCCAGAATTCAGGGATCAATGTAGTGGAACAGCAAGCAGGATCTGGAGCCAGAAGAGATGTCAGCAAAGCAAGTCTTGAACAGGATCGCAGGAGATGTTTCTGTGATGTTGACCAAGGTGAAGGCAGAGCTCCTTAAGTAGGCTTAAGTAGGCAGGACTGACGAGTAGGATATCAACAGCAGCTGAGTAACTGTGGAGAGATAGGAGCCCACAATTAGCCGACAGCTGAGCGGCCAGTTTAGAGTAGGAAGGGCTGAGCCCAGCCCTGACAGTTGGGCTACTTGCACACTGAGGCGCTGGGCGCGCTGGCGGTAAAGCGGTGCTATATTTAGCGTCGCTTTACCGTCGTTTTAGTGGCGCTTTTCGGCTGCTAGCGGGGTGAAAAAGGGTTAATACCGCCAGCAAAGCGCCGCTGCAGCAGCGCTTTGCGGGCGGGTTTGGAGCGCTGCCCCATTGTTTTCAATGGAAAGGGGTGCTTTAGGAGTGGTAAATACACTGCTCCTACAGCGCTCCAAAGATGCGGCTTGCAGGACATTTTTCAGCGTCCTGCAAGCGCACCGCTGGCTTTCACACTGGAGACACAGCAGCGGCTGTTTGAAGGCGTTTTGCAGGCGCTATTTTTAGAACTTTAGCGCCTGCAAAGCGCCTCAGTGTGAAAGGGGCCTTATTCACAAGATAGCCAGCTAAAAAATTTTTATAAAAAGTCTGAAAAAATAAAATACATCCATCTCACCTAAAGACGGCTAATCTTCAAAATACTGGATAACACGATTGTGGGTTTAGATACACTTTAATAAAGATGTGAACTAAATCATTGAGTTGTAAAAATCGCTGTACAAGGTTCACCTCACCCCCAACACATTGATGCCTCAAGCCTATTGAATCAGTTTTCTAACTGGATATTTCAGGAGAAGCAAAGGACCACCATGCAGTCCCAACACATCAAAACCAACCCTGTGCATTATGATGCTCTGTTCTTATGCTACGGGTCCACTTCTTTGGTCTATTGCTCACATATTCATGCGCAAAATACCACACATTAAAATGTGTGCAGTAATGCATTGCAATGGACCTCAAGAGACTGAAGGTAGAAGGATTACATAAGGCTATTCCACCAGTTCCCAACTATTTAGAAAAATTTATTTAATGGTGTATAATACGTATATATGCCACAAAGTATAAAAGGAAACATTTACAGTCTTGCATACTTACTATTTATAAAACCTTTAAAAAAAACTGTAAAGTAAAAATATTAGTTTACATGTACAAGAAGTTACATATTGGTAAAGAAAACTAAAAACGTTTGGAGTAATTAATGTGTAGAAATGCAGTGTTAGACAAAGACAAAGAGGTTTAGGCAATAAGAAGTATGTAAACAGAAAATGCAGCGCTGGATAGTGGAAAAACTGTAAATTACCAGTTAACGTGACCCAAATTAATTGGTGAAAATAATAATAATTCAAACAAAATGCATAATCGGTTAATATGAATAACCCAAAATAATTAGTGAAATAAATGTTCAAACAAAGTTCATACTCAATCTATGAAAAAAAACCCCAGATGGGGGAAGTGAATAAATGAATACTCAAATGACTCATTGTCCCATAGACCGAACGGAGCCGCCATTACCTTGCAAGGTTTTTTCGATATTTTTTTGTTATGCTATTGTGGCTAATTCAATAAACCCACTGGAAACGTCTACACTATTCGAGTCCCCTTTTGTTTTCCATCTATATCATCCACTTGATCCATCCGGCCGTTACACTGCCAGTGACGCACGAGGATTTTCGGTGAACAGCCACCATTCGGGAGGAGACCCGTTGCCGTCGGATATCGATTCGGACGTGGGATATCCCCAACAGCACCAAGGCTGTTCATCTTAAGCTCAGTTTGACCCCCCTGAATAAGGGCGGTCGCTGGCTTTCTGGTAAGCCTCCCCTCCTTCTACTTTATCTCTGTGGTGATGGGCTGCACTACTATCAACGCCTACATTTTTGATTGATTTCACAGGAACTTTTATGAATTCATTTGTTCATTTTTTAATCACTTTGGATTTTTCGGAATTTTTTGTATTCACATATGAACTTCATTTGAGTATTCATTTATTCACTTCCCCCATCTGGGGTTTTTTTTCATAGATTGAGTATGAACTTTGTTTGAACATTTATTTCACTAATTATTTTGGGTTATTCATATTAACCGATTATGCATTTTGTTTGAATTATTATTATTTTCACCAATTAATTTGGGTCACGTTAACTGGTAATTTACAGTTTTTCCACTATCCAGCGCTGCATTTTCTGTTTACATATATCTTGTTTGTGCCCTATACCGGGGTTATTAATGTTCAGCTGCAGGATTTACCTTCACGGTTTTTTGGTTTAATTTCCTCATCAACACAATTTTTGTCAATAAGTTTTCCTTTTTCACCTAGCGCAAATTCTTTCTTTATAATAAGAAGTATGTGAAAGATAAAACGACACATAATTAGTGACCAGGCAGACACAAGAACTCTTTTATATTGCAAACACAATGATCCTTAACCAAAACCACAATGCAATTAACAAGTGAACTTTTCGAAAAGATGTCAGAATGTAGGTGTTTTTTTACACATAAAAGTGAGAGCTTTGACCCAATGAAACTTTGCTTCATTTATCTATCATTTCTGCTGTCATTAGCTCCACATAATAAACTTCTAAAATTGTTGAACAAGGTGGCTGATAGATTATGTCCAACAGTAGAATGGTAGTTTTCTTTGCATCATTGGAAGATTGGTAGTATCTGTTTCCTGGACTGTTACCAAAACTATCAAATCTCTGTACATTATTATAATATAAAATCGAGCTTTATTCACATCTACTGACCTGCAGCACTGCTGAAGAGGAGCCAGAATGGAAAGGTCATCATATGAATGACGTCCAAACCTACAAAATAAAATATGTTAATATGGTAATTGACTAATGCAGTGTTTCTGAACCTTTTTTCAGTCAAGGCACCCTATAAAATTCTGCACAATCTCAAGGCACTCTAGTCTAAAAAGTAAAAAATAGTTTTACATAATGCAGCAACATCCACACGTAGAACACCCAAGGAAAGAGGTGATTTATTCTTCCAAAGCAAATACACTTTTGCACACTGGTACTGACTGGTATTCCAATGTTTCTCTTCTCCCTCTATTTCTCTACATCAATCAGCTATTGTGACCCCAGTGTTGATGCAGAGGGGTAGAGGAGAGTCAAAATGATGCCATGCTGGTGACCAACATCCTCCTTATCAACTGATGATGCCATCGGTTGTTAGGATGACGATGGCTAGAAGGTCATAATGAAAGCCTGTAGCTTTGTGTAACTAAAAGGGAAGCTTGATCCACCTGCTGGCTTGTATACAATTTTTGGGAAGGCCAAGGCACCCCTGAAGAAACCTCAAGGCACCCTGGTTGAACAAGGCTGGACTAATGTCTGTTGCTACTCATACAGTTATTTGTCCAGTGGTATAGCTGCTATGGGGTCCAGAGGTAGGATGCATTTTTGACTGCCTGATAATTCTTTAAAGGGGCATCTTCCCCCACCCCTGCTTACTGCCTGTTATAGAGTTCTTCCTGATTTCAGCTTTGAGCAAAGATTAATTGAACTGAATGCATTCTCTATTAAAAAAGGCTGTTAATGGGGGTATGATCACCATGTATATTGTAAATATATAAACTTAAGTGGACCAAATAGTATACTTGGTGTAGAATTACTATCAGCAGCAGCCAGTCCATAAGGGGTGAAGTGGCGCCACCCCCCCAGTTTGCGTGTGGTTTGCCAAACTCATAGCTTTCTTTGAGTTTTTTTTTTTTTTTTTTCCAAGCACATGATTAGATCCTGAGGCTTTAATTGGCTTGAAAAAGGATGGGCACAGGGCACATTTGCTTACTGTTTTGTCTATGTGAGTCTGGGCCCTGTGTGTTTGCTTTTATATTAATAACAATGTTGTTATTTTAGTGCTGGGTTGAGGTTTCTATTATTCTATGTGAGTTTTAATAAGTCCAGTAAAGTATACTTATATATTTTTTTTTTTTATACTTATATTTTTCACATACTGTCTGGGGTTGCTTTATACCTACTTTTTTCTTTGGAGGTTACCCCTTCACTCCCTTCTTTTGCTATGTTATTTATGGTATGCTGACCCACACTTAAATGGTAGAATGACAGATGATTAATTATCCTCTCAGCTTTTTGATGCAATCTCACAATCAGTAGCGTCTTATCCAGATACACCACGTCCACAGGCCTTCCTTTATCTAGATGGCAGCTCACTTCTTCAGAGAACAATAATAGATTGATCCGGCAAGAACGATCCTTCATAAATCCTTGTTGATTACTACTAATGTTACTGTTCTCATTACTAAAATCTTGGATATAGTCCGACTAGAGTATTGCAGTAGTAAAGTCAAGAGAACACAAATGTATGAATAAGCTTTTCAGCTACAGTGTATGATCGCATAGGACGTATCGAAGCAATGTTCCAAGTGGAAAAAAGATGACAACATTTTGTACATGTGGCTCAAAGGTTAAACTAGCATCAAATATCACCCCTAGATTTTTAAATTTAGACTGAAGCTCAAGTACAGTGCCATCTATATATAAGCCATTAGGACTGGCCTTTACGTAATAAGGGGGGGGGAGGGTGCCAATAAGTTTGACTTTAGTTTCAGTTTAATTGAAGGAAATTATGGCCCATCCATCATAATACAAAAACAGTTCAATAGGAAAGAAGCAGCCAAAGTGGAATCCGGTTTAGTGTGGATGTATATCTGAGTGTCATGAGCATAGAAGTGATAATTGAGCCTGTGTGATTTAAGCAGTTAGCCAAGTAGAAACATGTACATGCTAAAAAGTAAGGGACCCAAGATTGAGCAATGAGGAACACCATACTTCAGACTGGAATCCACCAAGAGAAGCAAAGTGACAGCGATCAGTGATATACGACTTAACCGGTTGCCGACCGTCTCACGCCGATATACGCCGGTAGAAGGGCACGTACAGGCATATTAACGTACCTGTACGTTGCCCTTTAAGAAGCGCCTTGCGGGTGCGCGCTTGCCGCCGTGAGCTCCGTGAGTGTGATCGCGGGTCCCGCAGACTCGATGACCATGGGGATACCCGCGATCGTCTTACTGAGAGGAAGAACAGGGAAATGCTGATGTAAACAAGCATTTCCCCATTCTGCCTAGTGACCCTGACACTGATCACAGCTCCCTGTAATGGGGAGCGGTGATCAGTGTCCTGTCACACATAGCCCATTCCCCCACAGTTAGAATCACTCCCTAGGACACACTTAACCCATACAGCACCCCCTAGTGGTTAACCCCTTCACTGCCAGTCACATTTACACAGTAATCAATGCATTTTTAATCGCACTGATCGCTGTATAAATGTGAATGGTCCCAAAATAGCGCCAAAAGTGTCCGATCTGTCCGCTATAATGTCGCAGTCACGATAAAAATCGCTGATCGCCACCATTACTAGTAAAAAGAAATGATTAATAAAAATGCCATAAAACTATCCCCTATTTTGTAGACGCTATCATTTTTGAGCAAACCAATCAATAAACGCTTATTGCGATTTTTTTTTTACCAAAAATATGTAGCAGAATACGCATCGGCCTAAACTGAGGAAATACATTTTTTTTAATGTATTTTTTGGGGATATTTATTATAGCAAAAAGTAAAAAATAATGCGTTATTCAAAATTTCGCAATTTTTTTGTTTATAGTGCAAATAAAATGCAGAGGTGATCAAATACCACCAAAATAATGCTCTATTTGTGTAAAAAAAAAAAGGACATCAATTTTGTTTGGGTACAACGTCGCACTACCACGCAATTGTCAGTTAAAGCGGCGCAGTGCTAAATCACAAAGTGCTCTGGTCTTTTGCCAGCCAGTGGTTAATCCATTTCAGAGCCAATTCTGAGACTCCAAATATGGTTTCAAGGCGAGAGTATACGATTATATACAAAGATTATATACAGGCAGAAGAAGACCTGTAACCTGCCTACCACTGGACTCATACTACACTTTAAAAAAGACCCAAGGTTTTATACAGGTCCTTATTTTTTCACACCAAACAAGTTGCCAAGCACTTAAACTGTATTTACTATCACATCCTCTGCTTTCTTTTAATTGTGTATTTGTCTTCTGCTTTCAACTAGAAAAACAGCTTTTTAAACAAACATCTTGCACAATTCTATATCTCCAATTTTAATTTTTGATCCCTCTTAAATGTTCAGACGAAGGGTTTAAGTGCATGAGCAATTGTTTTCTCAGAAGCAACTCAAAGTACTTCTAATGCAAATCAGTTACACCTATGCACACAGGCCCTATTGTTTCAACTTAATTTTAACTTCTTGATCAATTACCCTTTTCCGCTATGGACTAGTGGACCTTTAAGAGGCTGTCTGAACCTCACCTTTGCTGGACTACTCTCAGGCTGCTTTTGTTAAGATTGGTGCAAAGCATCTGAATAGTACGTGTACAGTGGTGTGAAAAAGTGTTTGCCCCCTTCCTCATTTCCTGTTCCTTTGCATGTTTGTCACACTTAAGTGTTTCGGAACATCAAACCAATTTAAACAATAGTCAAGGACAACACAAGTAAACACAAAATGCAATTTGTAAATGAAGGTGAATTAAAAAAAGGTGAAAAAAAATCCAAACCATCATGGCCCTGTGTGAAAAAGTGATTGCCCCCCTTGTTAAAACATACTATAACTGTGGTTGTCCACACCTGAGTTCAATTTCTCTAGCCACACCCAGGCCTGATTATTGCCACACCTGTTCACAATCAAGGCATCACTTAAATAGGAGCTGCTTGACACAGTAAGGTCCACCAGAAGATCCTTAAAAGCTACACATCATGCCGAGACCCAAAGAAATTCAGGAACAATTGAGAAAGAAAGTAATTGAGATCTATCAGTCTGGAAAGGGTTATAAAGCCATTTCCAAAGCTTTGGGAATCCAGCGAACCACAGTGAGAGCCATTATCCACAAATGGCGAAGACATGGAACAGTGGTGAACCTTCCCAGGAGTGGCCGGCCGCCCAAAATTACCCCAAGAGCGCAGCGACGACTCATCCAAGAGGTCACAAAAGACCCCACAACAACGTCCAAGGAACTGCAGGCCTCACTTGCCTCAGTTAAGGTCAGCGTTCATGCCTCCACCATCAGGAAAAGACTGGGCAAAAATGGCCTGCATGGCAGAGTTCCAAGGAAAAAAACCACTGCTGAGCAAAAAGAACATCAAAGCTTGTCTCAATTTCTCCACAACACATCTTGATGATCCCCAAGACTTTTGGGACAACATTCTGTGGACCGATGAGACAAAAGTGGAACTCTTTGGAAGGTGTGTGTCCAAGTATATCTGGCGTAGAAGGAACACTGCATTTCAGAAAAAGAACATTATACCAACAGTAAAATATGGTGGTGGTAGTGTGATGGTCTGGGGCTGTTTTGCTGCTTCAGGACCTGGAAGACTTGCCGTGATAAAAGGAACTATGAATTCTGCTGTCTACCAAGAGATCCTGAAGGAGAATGTCAGACCATCTGTTCGTGTACTCAAGCTGAAACGAACTTGGGTTCTGCAGCAGGACAATGATCCTAAACACACCAGCAAGTCCACCACTGAATGGCTGAAGAAAAACAAAATGAAGACTTTGGAGTGGCCTAGCCAAAGTCCTGACCTGAATCCTATTGAGATGTTGTGGTATGACCTTAAAAAGGCCGTTCATGCTCGAAAACCCTCTAATGTAACTGAATTAGGACAATTCTGCAAAGATGAGTGGGCCAAAATTCCTCCAGGACGCTGTAAAAGCCTCATTGCACGTTATCGCAAACGCTTGGTTGCAGTTGTTGCTGCTAAGGGTGGCCCAACCAGTTATTAGGTTTAGGGGGCGATCACTTTTTCACACAGGGCCATGATGGTTTGGATTTTTTTTCACCTTTAATAATAAACACCTTCATTTACAAATTGCATTTTGTGTTTACTTGTGTTGTCCTTGACTATTGTTTAAATTGGTTTGATGTTCCGAAACACTTAAGTGTGACAAACATGCAAAGGAACAGGAAATGAGGAAGGGGGCAAACACTTCTTCACACCACTGTACATGTGCACACAGAAGGATTGTTGTCTGTAGGGTTCAGTGAAGCGTATGAGATTGAATTCATTCGCTATTGTCACACAGCTGGGTGGGCTCGGGGTGCAGTGCTCTATCGCCCGAGCCCACCCATTTTCTGTAGCCTATTAGAGCCTCTGATTCTACTCATGTGGTAAAAAAAAAAAACACCATTGGAATGCATGTGTCTATTGCTCTGCTTGTAGATTAGGGAACCGGATGCAGGGATGGGGCGGTGCCCCTGTGCCCTGCATTATGGGCCACCACTGCTAGAGAGGAAGGTTAACAGAAGCTTTACAGTGCTAAAGTTCACAGGCTGCAGATGAGGGTGAAAGGAGAGAATATCAGGGAGATAAGACACTATCCTTGTAAATGTAACTCTTTTGTCTCCCCCTGGCAGCAGAGTTTGTTCTGCCACCTCTCCTGCTTTCCTTTTCTCCTTCTCAAATCTGTGTTCCCTCTGACACAGTGCCAAGAATAGAGAGCAACTGAACATGTGCAGAGCAGGGTGCATTATTGGATTTTAAACAGTATAGGCACTTATTTTTGATATTTTACATCGCTATACTTGCAAAAGTAGCCAGCCTGAAGTGATCTTTCAGAACTTAATTTTCTGATTGAAGTTCCACTTTAACTTACAAGCTTTCCCTAAACTTGTTTCTCATTTTTTACCCAAATTGATTTGTTCTATATCCAAGGTGACCTTTTTGTTTTAATCTTCTATTTGCTTACCTTCTTGCTGCATGTGTCCACTGTATACATTATCATCTTAGTAAAAGTCAAAATGAAGTGTGATTTTATTGAAAACTCAGCATATTTATTTACCCTCTTCCATTGTCCAAATGCAGGAGGAATGTTTTATTTCCAAACTTCTCAAATGTCTCATAATGGTGTCGGTCTTGGTTGCCTTTTGTGGAATAGAATAAATAATGGCATAGTAGGCTAAAGACAAACTGTTTGGGTGTGATATTGTTAAGATATATACAATATGTCAAAGAAATCCGAGGCAAAATGGATGACAAAAGACTTCAGAGAACATATATCACGTTCTTGGGAAATATGTGTATGTGTGTGTATATATACAGTATGTATGTATACTGTACATGTATGCTAATCCTGCATATATATTCTCGGAATTCTTTTATTATCCATATTGCCTCCATCTGAGGAGGGAAGATGGTTATACAGAGAGAGAGAGAGAGATAGAGATATGCAAGTAGTTCATTATCACAACAAGATTGGTTGTTCCTAATCATACATTCTTTTCCCCTCCCTCCCTCATCCTGTTATAGTTGAGTTTATTTTTCTACATATCTCCATATGAAATACATTTGTGCAATTTATGGGAGAGGAAAGAGAATGTGTATATATGTATATATAATAATGCACCAAAATTATATATATATATATATATATATATATATATATATATATATATATATATATATATATAGCCCAGTTTTATAAAAATGGAGTATTAGTGAAAATGGGTGATTACAGAGGTCAGTTTAGTGATCAAAGCATCATTTAATGGGAGTAGTATGCTCTCTGTCTCATGGTTGATCCCTTAATTTGCATAATTAATTCCTATAAGTATTTTTTGCCTTCCCTACTCCTGTGTCCCTTTAAGATCTGAGACAGGGGAGGGGTCACAGTGAGCGTGTCTTTCTTCCCCTATAAATTGTCGCGTTACCAGCAAGTTAGTAAACGTGACCTGAGGAAGGAGGCCATGCCTTGTAAATGCATTGTCCTGGCAACAGTGTGACATCCTCACTCTCTTCCCCCCTGTATCCTGCACGTGTGGGTACATGTGTCCTCGGTGAGTAGCTGTGGTGCTGTTATAAACATGGGAAAGTTGTGCTACTTTACAGGCAGACTAAGGAGACCCCCCAGGCATGATATTTAAAGGAATATTTCATTTTTATTGTTTCACTAAGCATTATTAAAATCACTGCTCCTAAAAAAACTTCAGTTTTGTAAAACTTTTTTTTGCATTGATACATGTCCCCTGGGGCAGGGCCCATGCCCCCAAACACTTTATGGCAATTACATGCATATAAGCCTTTAAAATTAGCACTTTTAATTTTTCATGTTCGTGTCCCATAGTCTTAAACAGTGTTCGCACCATTTTTTTGCCTCTTTGCAAGTTCTGGTGCGAACCGAACCGGGGGTGTCGGGCTCATCCCTAGTTATAAGTTTTCAAGTGATCATCATAATGAAAATTAGGAAGGGAGGATGTGTTTGTAGTCCATATCAGCGGAGCTGCCTGGTGTGACATTGCTGCTCATCCATAGATACAGTACAGTGAGTACTTGTTGTCACACAAGAACAGGAAGTGTATTACTGGAAGGATCACCAAGTGAAAACAAAATAAAAAATCCTTAAAGGAAAATAATGCAGCTATCACATCAAGTCTAATAAGCTGCCATGTATTACATTTATGTTTTTGGATTTAGATACAGTTTTTTTTCCAAATACCTTTTTTATTGAGTTTTTATAGTTTTTACAACCTCTCCTAAATGATTTAACTGGACATATAGTAACCCACGTTTAAAATGTCAGTTTTGCAGCGTTTACATGCCGCGTTTAGCTGCGTTTGCGTTTAGAAGCGTTTAAAAAATAAATAAATATATATTTTTTTCAAATAGCCAAAATTGAAAAACGCCTGTAAAAGAAACACGGCTAAATGTGAGTTACTGCGTTTTAGAAGCATTTAGAAGCGTTGGGCGCTTGAAATGCCTCTAAACTCAGTGTCTAAACTCATTATTTTGCTTTCCAAAAAAGGCCTCTAAACTCAACTGCCTAAAAACGACATTAATCGAACCTGTGTACATGTACACATAGGATAACATTGGATGAGTTCAGGGGCAGCTAAAAAAAGCAGCCAACTGCCTCTGAACGTCTGTTTACAAGCAGTGTACATGAGGCCTTCCAGGATACAATTACCACTGCCTGGCTGTAACTCCTAGTTGACAAGAGTACAGTATTATAATTACAGTATTGTGTAGCATAGGGCATCACAGCTTAAACTGGGTATGCCATAGCAGATTTTCGTTAAAAAAAATGTAATTATAAGATTGTTCACTTGATTTTCTAATTGTTAGTGGGGTCAAATCGATGTTCCTTTTACTTTTCTCAACAATTGCATTTTTAACAGTGATAGTAGTTTTCATTTGGTAAAGCCCATTTACTCCCAAATCGAATGTTAACCACTTGCCGACCGACGCACGACGATATACGTCGGCAGAATGGCACGTACAGGCAGGAGGGCGTATATATAAGTCCCTCCTTTAGCCTGTCCGTGCCATCGGGACCGCGCCGGTCGGGACCCCCGTGAGTCCGGTCGCGGTCCCCGCGGGGACACCCGCGATCGTCTCACGGGAAGGCTGAACGGGGAGATGCCGAGATAAACAGCATCTCCCCGTTCTGCCTAGCAACTAGTGACGCTGATATCTGCTTCCTGTGATTGGACCAGAGATCAGCATTCACTAGCTGACAGCCACGCCCCCCCACAGTAAGAAACACACCCCTAGGCATACTTAACCCTTACACTGCCCCCTTGTGGTTAACCCCTTCACTGCCAGTGTCATTTATACAGGAATCAATGCATTTAAATAGCATTGATTGCTGTATAAATGACAATGGTCCCAAAAATGTGTCAAAAATGTCCGATGTGTCCGCCATAATGTCGCAGTCACAAAAAAAAAAATCGCAGATCGCCGCCATTACTAATAAAAAAATAATTATTAATAAAAATGCTATAAAACTATCCCCTATCTTGTAAACGCTATAACTTCTGCGCAAACCGATCAATAATCGCTTATTGCAATTTTTTTTACCAAAAATATTTAGAAGAATACGTATCGGCCTAAACTGAGGAAAATGTTTTTTTATATTTTTTTGGGGATATTTATTATAGCAAAAAATAATGCATTTTTTTCAAAATTGTCGCTCTATTTTTGTTTATAGCGCAAAAAATAAAAACCGCAGGGGTGATCAAATACCACCAAAAGAAAGCTCTATTTGTGGGAAAAAAAAGGACGCCAATTTTGTTTGGGAGCCACGTCGCACGACCGCGCAATTGTCAGTTAAAGCGACGCAGTGCCGAATCGCAAAAAGGGGCCTGGTCCTTTGGCTGCAAATTGGTCCGGTCTGAAAGTGGTTAAAGCGGTAGTAAACCAGGCTGTTTAAGTCATAATGTACTAGTTTACATCGCATACTAGCACATTATGACAGAGTTGCCTGAAAACAAAGCCCTCCAGCGGTGCGCTATCACCGCTGAAGGCACTTCCATCTTCACTCGGTCTTCTTTCCGGGTTCACAGGCTTCAGCCATATGAATGGCCAAGCCAGCATTGACGTCACTCCAGCTCATGCGTGTGGGAGTTGCTGTTTACGGCAGAGCTCTGAAGGAACAGCATGGGTATGCCGTTCCTTTAGAGCGCATGCGCCGGTGACGTCACTGGCTGCATCTAGAGAAAATATCTCCTAAACGGTGCACGTGGGTGATTGATGAACACTTGCGATTGAATGAAACATGACCCTGGTGACTTCTTATGTGTCTGATTGGAATGAAAATTTGTCCTCTCTTTAGTAATGAATCTGTCTTTGAACTTTGCAAACTGTTGCACTGGATGCACAGGGACTTTGTTGAAAGAGAAGCAGACTGAAATATGACTAATCGTATCACTAATGTGCTTGGTCCCCCAGTTAGGCTGGCTTCACACTGGGGCGGTGCGGGGCGGCGACGGTAAAGCAGCGCTATATTTAGCGCTCCCCCAGTTAGTGTACCACCTTGTTGTTCAGTTACGGTCAGCTCTTAAGTGGTTAAAGTGAGCCTTCACCCACTTTAAGTACTTTATGTGGTTTTCCTCCCCCTCCCCCATGTTACACATATAGCCCTTTCCTAAAATCATTGAGAAAAATATGGTTCAATAAAAAACTGAATGAACTGCTGCGTGTGAAGCAGTGAAAAACTGAATAGGTTTTAAAGCACATCTATGGTCAAAATTTAACATTATAACATGTTGTAAATTTTATTTCCACTGTAAATTTCAGTTAATTCTAGCCTACTCCTCTTAATCTGAACAGTCTTTAAATTTGTAAATGTACTGTACTTTGTGAAGATCCCCACATTTGTGTTTCCTTTGTGACATGTATTCTTTACGTGAGCATAGACACTGTTGTATCACATATTTCACAGATCCTGTTGTCAGAACTACATAAGTGCTGAGAGGAAAGGTTTAACCACTTCAATACAGGGCTTTTAAACACCCTTCCTTACCAGAGCACTTTTTGCGATTCGGCACTGCGTCGCTTTAACTAACAATTGCGCGGACGTGCGACGTTACACCCAAAAAAAATTGACGTCCTTTTTTTCCCACAAATAGAGCTTTCTTTTGGTGGTATTTGATCGCCCCTGCGGTTTTTATTTTTTGCGCTATAAACAAAAGAAGAGCGACAATTTTGAAAAAAAACACAATATTTTTTACTTTTTGCTATAATAAATATCCCATTTTTTTTTTAAAAAAAAACTATTTTTTTCCTCAGTTTAGGCCGATACGTATTCTTCTACATATTTTTGGTAAAAAAAATCGCAATAAGCGTATATTGATCGGTTTGCGCAAAAGTTATAGCGTCTACAAAATAGGGGATAGATTTATTGAATTTTTTTTTTACTAGTAATGGCGGCGATCTGCGATTTTTTTTCGTGACTGCGACATTGCGGCGGACACTTCGGACACTTTTGACACATTTTTGGAACCATTCACATTTACACAGCGATCGTTGCTATAAAATTGCAATGATTACTGTGTAAATGTGACTGGCAGGGAAGGGGTTAACACTAGAGGGCGCTGGAGGGGTTAATGTGTGTCCCTATAGGAGTGATTCTAACTGTAGGGGGAGGGGACTCAAGGGGAGGAGACCGATCATGTGTTCCTCCGTACTGGGATCACATGATCGGTCTCCTCCCCGCTGACAGGACGTGGAGCTGTGTGTTTACACACACAGCTCCACGGTCCCGCCCGGTCCCGTTGTTTTAACGGGCAATCGCGGTTGCCCGGCGGACATCGCGCCGCCGGGCACTCGCACCGGGTCCCGAGCGATGCCGCGGGCGCGCGCCCCCCAGGCGGCCGGGAATCCGAGGACGTCATATGACGCCCACCCAGGATGGTAGATCCACCTTGTGGGCGTCATATGACTATGGAGCGGTATTGAAGTGGTTAAAGAGGCCGAGTCAGTACAGGAATCACTGCTTGCAGGCAGCAAGGTATCATGGGATATGTAGTCAAAATTGGCCCTAGCATGTAATTATGAGTTAGGGACCTTAGATTGTAAGCTCCTTGATGGCAGGGACTGATGTGAATGTACAATATATATGTAAAATTGTCAGCGCTATATAATTACTTGTACTAATAAAATAAATAATAGTTATAATGCTGATGTTATAAAATGAAAGTGTATACTGTTAACATAGATCGCCTTAAAAGGAAAGTTCCCCTTTTTTATGTAAAAAAAGTGTGTGTGTGTGTGTGGGGGGGGGGTGTGTGTGTGTGGGGGGGGGGGGGGGGGCAGGTACCTATTTCTGGCAATTTGTCCACCCCTTCCACCTGCAACCTCCTGGGACACGTCACAGAAGGCCATCTGTTAAACCACAGGGAGTCACAGATGGCTTCCCACATCCAAGAAGGCAGCACTGGGGATCTGAAGATCGGCAAAGAACCAGTCTGCGTAAGGACAACACTGGATCCCTGGACAGGTAAGTGTCCTTTTAATAAAAGTCAACAGCTACAATATTTGTAGTTGCTGACTTTAAATTTTTTAGTTAACTGACTGAAGATCCTCTTTAGGCCTCATGCACACTGGACATTTTCACAGCTGCTGTTTGGCTTCAGGCATTTTTTTTCTGCAGCCAGTAAACTCCCCAGCATTTTATTCTATGTGTCCATGCAAACATAGGCTGTTATCAGTGTTTTTTTGGCATTGGCGTTTTCTGGTTGATAAAACCCCCCAGAACTAGTGGGTTTTGAGAAGAGCTTTTTTTCTGGCTTAAAACACTGAAAAACGCGGCTATTCTGCGTTTATGAGCATTTTTGAGACATACGCTTTTGTGGGAGTATAGTTTTGCTAAAAAACGCAGAAGCTGAAAAACGCGGCAAAACTAATTTTACAACTACAGCTTTCTACAGCTAATTCTACTGCTGTTGTACAGGTTGTAATGTCCTGTGTGCTTGAGGCCTTAAATTCAGAAAATTGGGTTCTCTCTGTGTAAGGTTTTTTGCCTTTTCTTATAAAAATATATCTGAAAATGTTATTAACATACCCATGAAAAAGTCCAAGATGGATAGATCTATTAAGTCAAGAAGTCGGGTTCCTTCATTGTAGGGTGGAGTCACTTTTACTGTGTCACAGTATTTGGGATTCTGTTCCCAGCTAAACAAAAAAATATGGCAAAATGAAAACTATAACTATAGCAGTCAAAGTTAACACAAACTTGGAAAATTTAAAAAGAGCATATGATAAAAGAAAGCCTAAGAAGAGGTTACTGTCAGGTCACCCTGAGACTAGGTGACAGATGCACAGCGTCAGGATCAGGAGTGCACCGCAAGGTAGTGGACCCTATGGCTGACTGCAGCGGACAGGAGTCCAGGTGATTCGGAACACGGGGCCGCTGGACACCAAGACGGATCCCACCGGGGTTAGAGCGTAAGATTCCCTGGGGCGCGGAGTCTAAGAGCCAGCTGGTGTTCACCAGAGCCTCTAGTGGTGAGGATGGACTGGGCTGCAACTGGCTCCAGGTCGCGACCCCCAGGGTCCCCCAGCTCACACCCACAGTAGGCAACAGGAGGACAGGGATAGTGAGGGATAAGCCAAGGTCAGGGCCACAAGCAGAAACGGACAACAAGGTACACGCCAAGGTTCAGGGTCACAGGCAACCAGGGATAGTCAGGGACACGCCAGAAGGTCAGGGTCACAGGCAAACAGGGATAGTCAGGGACACGCCAAAGTCGGTAACAGAACACTGAATAGCACACGACTGGTAACAGAAAGCCAAACACACAAAGGTTGATCAGCAGGGTTGGCCTGCAGTGCACAGGTTAATATAGAGTCCTGTGATAGGAGCTAGGGTGGAGCCCTGCCAGAGGAGGGATATAAAAGCAGTCAGGGGATGGTCGGCTGGTCTCTAGAGATGAACACATGGAGACAGGTAAACTGACAACTCTATTGCTTAACCATGACAGTTACCTTCATTGTAAGGCAAATGTTACAATGATTTTTACTTTTATGAGCCTGTTTACTAGCCAATAAGACCACTAATAGAAACATAAAAACAAGTGAAAGAAAAAGGTCCAATTGGTCCATCAAATTTGCTCCATTTGGGGGGGGGGGGGGGGGGGTATATATTAAAAAAGATCCTTACCCTAATTAAAGAACCAATAGAGAGGTTCAGGAGGAGGGTGGAGTCAAGATCTGCATATAACCAGAGCTGCTTATAATTCTGGATTACTGTTTGGACTAGTGTTGCGACCTCATCCCTTTAAACTTGAACACATATGAATTACACAGGTTCTGAGGCTAATTTAATGCAGATAAGACACCAAGTAAGTTTAAGCCACAGCCACAGAAACTGTAATTCATGTGTTCCATTTTAAAAGGATGAGGTGGCAACCCTAGTTTGGACTTGCAGTTTTCGGTGAAGGTAACACTACTCATGCATTTTGCTATCTCTGTCTCTTTGGATCTCCCAGTTATTTACTTTACTGGGCTGTACATCGTGAGCCTTTTACACATAGTTAGGCTTTAAATCTTTACCTTTTCAGTGGGTCCCCCTCTTTACTGCAAGGTCACCCGCTCATTTTGCCTAGGTGATGATAAATAAGGTAATGCATATACTTACCTTATTATTCACTCATTCAAAGTTTTCCATTTCCGTCTCTGACCAGTTGCAGCTGTCTGACCTCATCCCATACATTGCAGGTCGAGCAATCACAATTCAGGACAGTGGAGGAGGTCGTTGGTTGCCGAGGGAGCAAGGAAAGAGGTATGTATATCACATTACCCATCATCCCCTGTGCAAAATGAGCAGTTTACACTTTCTGTGCACAAAATCGGTAAAGCATTATTCTCCAACCATTACATTTTAAAATTTGTGCAAATCTAAAAAAAATTTTTGCTCGGGCTGCTGTCTTGAGAAGATTTATTCAGCCATTTTTTTTAAGTTTGGAAATTCCCTTTTGATCTATAAAGGTGGAAACAATTGTATCACTTTGATAAATCCACTTGTCTCCATGCTTGTAATGGACTCTCTCGACTATTTTTTATCTTTTTATTTATGTATTGTCACTGGAAATGTTTCATATATTTGCAATAAACACCATTGTTTTGATCACTTTATACAGTAACACATAAGCAATTCATAATAATTATAATAATAAAGAACCTCTCCCACCCTTTTATTTGTTTCAAACAATTGTTCCTAACAATTGTTGTTCCTAACAATTAGAATTTCTAGCCAGCAGGTGGCAGCAAATCCTTTTAATGAAATATGTACCGTCAATATATGAGTGGGATTGTGAGTCTTTTGTATACATGCCACATACAGTATTTTTTATTGCTTATTGCCACCCTATGTTTTGCACTGCAAGAAAAAAAATTGCAAAGTATTATGTGTGAGTATTGTTTAAATAGATTTTCTAAAATAAAGTCTGTAAAAGGTTGTTTTCTTTGTAAAGGTACCTTAAAGGTCATTTAAAAATATATTTGTACTTACCATAGAACCCTTTTCTTGGAGTCTATTGGCGGACACAGACTTTCAGGTTACACTGCCCCTACAGGTAAAATGGACACTGGCAACAAAAAGCAATTTGCCAGCACAGGATAACCCTTCTCACAACCATTAAAAATATACAGGGGGGTACCTGTGACACAGGAATTCATAAACTGTCGGGATGTCCAAAAGCAGTCCAGAAGAAGGATGAGTAAAAAAATCCAACAGACCATAAAAAGACAACACAAATGTGACTGCCTATAGCTTAAAGAATTGCTTCAAGGACCCGACATCCAAAGCTTGCATCAGATGAGACCTACATTTCTGCCTGGTAAAAGTTAATAAACTAAAACAAAAGATCAGGTGGAAAAGTTGCCTGATGCCAAAAGAAGAAGCGCTCACAGACCCTATGTTTAGATGGTCTGCGTATGTCACCTCAAGATGGTGAAAGCCAGGTACCGTTATGGGGTCCATCCATCTTCAGTCTTCCTGAAGAAGCAGTGACTAAGAAATAGACTTTGACAGACTCTCACTGCCCAAACCACATCCAGAAAATGGAGGAAAATGTCCTTTTGGTGAACTGGAACTGAACAGAGAAATAGGAGAACAATGTCCTGGTTGAAGTGAAAGGGAGAAACTACCTTAGGCAAGAAGAACATCCTTAGTCTCTCTACATTGTCCCTATGCAAAACCAGAGAGAACTCTTGTAGGACAAGGCTGCCAGTTCAGTAACTGGCCTCTCAAAGGGAAATGGTTTTAAGAACACCATTTTGTAGGCAAAAAGATAGTAAAATGACATTAATGCGCTCAAAAAGTGGTTTCTGAAGCAAAAAATGAACCAGATCCAGGTTCATAGGGGAGTGGACAGGGGTGAAAACCAGTAGTCTCTAAACCAAGGCAAACTGGGTAGAATTCTGGCTCTTAAAAGAGTGCTGAGAGCCAAACGCTGCTCCAGACCCATCCACAGAATAGAGGATTCCTACTGAGAAACTCCACCTGCTCAATGCTTATGCCTAGAAAGCGGGAATATGAAGTTCTACTCGGGACAGGCTCTAAACTACCTGTCTTGCCACAGGAGACTATTGATTTCTATCTGAAGATTGGTGTATGCCATCACTGTGATGTTTGACAACATCTATAGCAATTGTCCTTCCAGTGGGGTGAGCCAATGCTACAAAGATAGCCAAATCACTCGGAGCCCTAGGATGTTGAGGCAAAACGCCTCCAATGACCAGGTACTCTGCGCCAACAGTGCCAAGACTCTTCCCCAATCAAAACCATCATAAGGATCTTCTAGAATATGGGAAGGAAGGAATTCTTACATTTCAGAGCAGTCTTTCTGCACCACCAGGCCAGGGACAACTTGGACCTTAATGCCAAACTAATTGATCTGTCTGCCTTGTTTCAGCGTCAAATTCAGAAGGTTAAGGATCCCCACAAACTGCTTCTTCGGAACAGTCAAGAAAACATTGTCTGACAGAAGTCCATGCTGACTGTTCCCTCAACAGGAGGTTGTCTAAGTATCATGTAATGGGGGGTTTCATAAAAGCATAGCAGAGCTAAAAGTAAGGTTAGCACTGTAATGAACACCCAAGGTGCAGACAAGAGGCCAAAGTCAGGATCACAAATTGTAGTGGAGGGATCCACAGCAAAACATAAAAAACATATGTGTGCTTGATAGAGGAAACACACACAGGCACTGATGTCCAAAAGCCAGAAAGTCTCTTTGGCGAAGGGAGATGATGACAAATTTGGTGGATTTCATATGGAATTTCTGGATTCAGATGTTCAGAACTTGAAATTCAGTATGAATGCTCCCTTTGTGTAAAGGACAAAGAATAAATTGGAGAAAAAAAATACCCTGAAATTGTTCCACCACAGCCCCTGGGGCAATGACACTATAATCCAGAAGACCCAAGAGAGCTTAATGGAAATTTGCCAATCTGTGGGGTGACACAGGAAGTTTGGAGGTAAGAAAAAGGGAAGTCAGAGAACAAAACTCCAGTATGTAGCTCTGGGATACAATCTCCTGCAATCAAGCATCAGAGATAGATGTTGTCTAAGCATCCTTCCACTTAGGAAAGTGGGGCTTACCTGCATGCCAAAGAATGCTTGTCTGCTTATTTGACAGAGTGTGCGTTCCAGACCTAGTGGGTGGATTGGGAAACTGCTTTACAGAGTATCAAAAGAAGTTGAGAAACTTGGTAATCTTTAGTGTTGAAAGTATTTTTTATTGGTATTTTACAAGTAAAAACAGTAAAACAGTGAACATCACAAGATAAGTGTATGCAAAGAACGGTAACATAAGGATAATTGCGGAAGGCCAGCCAATGACTATCGTCCACAGCCAGACTCCGCTAGCAAGCTCAGAAAGTAGGGAAGAGAACCTGTTCTCTGGTCCACGAGGTTTTGCTAGAGAGAGCTGCTCATGAGTCACTACATGAGGTAATGTGCAATAAGTAACATAAAAAAGATAGAATAAGAGAGAAGAGAGGAGAGAGTAGAGCAAAGCAAAGGAGGAATAAGATGGTAGGGGGGTGAACAAAACAGTAGGGAGGAAGGAGAGAAGAGGGAGGGGTGGAGGGGATGAGGGTTATGCCCAGGGGGGTAGGGTAAAGGAGTCCAGTGTGTCCCTAGATGTCTGAGATTTTGTTCAGCAAAGTATCAGAGGAGGAGAAGCGGAGCCAGATCGACCATTGAGCTATAAATTTGGTGTATGTGTCATTGTCCAATGGCAGCATCTCCTCCATTCTCATGGTGTCATTCATGATCGATACTCACCGTGACAATGGAGGAGTATTCTTTGTCTTCCAATAAGCGGGTATCAGTTGCCTAGCAGAGGACATAAAGAAACGGAGCAATCTTTGTCTCTGCGACTTTATAGACCCAGGCAGTATGGAGAGTAGTGCAATTTTCGGAGAGATAGGAACTGGTCTATCAGCTATGAGATTATAACATTCAAAAACCTGCGTCCAGAAGGGGCGGATCCTCTCACAGTCCCACCAGACATGCATATATGTTCCGACGGAGGTTTCACAGCGCCAACAAGTGGACGGTGCAGACGGGAAGATTTTGTGCAAAGTTGCAGGATCCCTGTACCATCTGGACAAGAGCTTGTAATTCTTTTCTTGAGAGTAGCAGGAGATGGTAGACTTATGCGTAAAATAAAAAGAGGTTTGCCATTCCGGCACAGAGATGTCTTCACCCAGGTCCGCAGTCCACATCCTGGTGTAGTGCGGGAGTTGATCTTGTGCTAAGGTCTGTAGTAGGTTATATAAGGAGGAAAGGAGGTGCTTGGGAGTTTCTTTGAGCGAACATAGTTCCTCAAAGGTGGTATGCTTGCAGTGTATTTGAGAGGAGTATAGATGTTTGGTAAACGTGGACATATGTAGGGCTGTGAGCCAGTCTCCAGGGCCTGCCGGGGGTACCGGAGTCCCTTGTGATGAGTGTACAAATGTGTAAGCTTGTGGCCACTCAGTGCATTTGAAGGACCCTAGGGAGGCTGCCCCTATTCCTTGTGGGAGAGCGGGGTGGTCAAAAAGGGATGTCAGGGGGCCTGGGTCGGAGGAAAGGGTAGTGTTAAGTCCTTTCCTATACCATAGCTTCAAGGAGGCCAAAGTCAGTGGGGATAAGGATGTCAGGCGAGTGTACTCGTGTTTGTACCCCCATAATAGAGCCCGGAGGTCTACAGGAGAGAGGTCTTGTTCTACTGTCACCGAGGCCTTGCAGAAAGGGCGGGGGAACCATTCTAGGATGCGGGCCATATGAGCCGCCGTATGGTAGGTCTCAAAGTCAGGGAGACCAGTTCCTCCCATTGTCTTCGGAAGCGTGAGCAATTTAAATTTAACTCTGGGAAGTCCCCGGTTCCACATGAATCTAATGGCTAGTGAGCGCAGGGAGGTAAAAAATGATTTGGGGACGTGGATGGGAACCGTTTGGAATAAATACAGGAATTTGGGCAGGGTGTCCATCTTTAAGGTGTTGATCCGGCCGAACCACGGCAGTGAGGACCCACCCCATTCTTCAAGGTCTTTCCGTATTCGGGAGAGTAGGGGAATAAAGTTTAGGGAGAACAAGTTAGCTAGGTTTGAGGGTATGATGATCCCCAAGTAAGAGATCTCCTTGGTCTGCCAGCGGAAAGAGAAATTAGATTTTAGAAGGGACAGAGTGGATGGGGCGAGGGATATGTTGAGGGCTTCCGTCTTAGTTATGTTAACCTTAAAGTTGCTATGGGTACCAAAGCGTTGGAATTCCCAAAGTAGGGATGGTAGTGAGGTGTGTGGGTTTTGGATATACACTAGGAGATCGTCTGCATACAAGGAAAGTTTATGGTGTGCAGATGGAGTTTGAATGCCGAGAATGGAGGGGTTTTGACGTATGGCGCAGGCCAGATGTTCAATTATGATGACGAAGAGGAGGGGAGATAGGGGGCAGCCCTGCCTGGTGCCATTTGTGATGTTAAAGGGAGCTGATGTGGTACCGTTGACTAGAACCGTTGCTGAGGGTCGGGAGTATAGGGACATAACTTTAGAGATAAAGGGGACTCCGAGGCCGAGCTGTTCTAGGGACAACTGCAGAAACCTCCAGCTGACCCTATCGAAGGCCTTTTCAGCATCGAAGGATAATAGGCACACTTTTAGGCCTTTACGCTGTATCAGGGATATAAGGTGTATCGTTTTGGTGGTGTTGTCCCTTGCCTCTCTACCGGGAACAAACCCCACTTGATCGTTATGGCTAACTTTAGGCAGTATAGGAGAAACTTGGTAATCTTTAGCTGAAGATGGGTGCTCTTGCAATTAGTACTGTCATAGATAAAAAGTATCTAGAAAAAATCCAAAGAGATGTTGTCCTTCCAAGATCATGTAGAGCAAATGTTTGTGATACAAGGAGTCTTCAGTTCAGCACCATAACTGGGGTGCCCATGCGGAAGGCTTAATAAACCAGCACAGTTAAAGTTAAACAAAATACAGCCATTTGAAAATGCCTTCTGCACTACTTCTACAAGGTGCAATCACATGCAGGAGTCAACAATATGACTAAATTAAACAATAAAAAAAATAACCCATGGGTCAGAGGTGGTCCCCAGCAGACAGCTTAACTAGACCATAAGAAGCCCTTTCTCAAAAAATAAAAATAAAAACTGAATTAAGACCTGCAGTATGCTTGCATTCACAGAGGGACCCGACTTCTCTTTGGCAGATAGAATTGAAGGCTAAACAAAACAAGCTAACGGTTAGGACTCAAACTAATCCCACACTGGCCGGATATATTACAATACCAAAGGCAAAGAGGAGCTCTGTAACAGGGCTTCGGCAAGTACTATACCCACTAAAGAATACATAATGGCCATAGAGAAAACCAGAAGAATTTCAACTGGTGAGGTGAGCAGTGTAAAACCTGCATCAAGGCAGGTGAAGCTGCAAGGGAACAACTGCACACAAGAATCCAGAACAGCAATGGTATATTAAAGCAAGGTTCCACTGCCTCCGACGATTTTTTTTTTTTTTTGTGTGTGACATTTAGAAACGAATTAGGCTTTAAATTGGTTACTTGTTCCGTTTTTTTTACTTTTCCCATTGCTTTTTCTCAATAAAATAATGCTTTATAAAAACAATATCGATTCTCTTCCAGGATTCTGTGACGTCCATCTTCCAGAATTCAACGGCCGTTCTATCTTCGATCTCACGCATGCGCAGTAAGGTTTATATTGGAGCGTCGTCAACTGCTTCGGTTGTCACCACAACGGGCGGCATTGTCGGAAGTCCTGCCCCGTTGTGATGGCAACTGTCATAATGACGACACTTCAGGGTTCTAAATTGCGTGATAACTCGCGCCAGGCCGCCGCACAGACTCCTGGGTACAAGCAAAAAGGATCCCAGGAGACAGTGCGGAACAAAAGGAAGTGTCGACATAGCCGCAGCAACCCGGCCCATATCCGCAATCCCCAGAACCAGGAAATGGGCAAGATTTGCATGAAAACAAAGGTGTATATATAAAAAAAGGTCAGTTTTTATATTTAAAAGAGCAAAATAATAGTCGGGAGCTATTGTTTATAAATCGGATGGAGCTCCGATTTAACCAAGAGAGATTTTAAATCTAAACTCTCCAAATAATATCTACACAGGAGATAGCAGATCAAAATCAACAGCAGTTTTTAACAGAGGGCAATTAAAATGGACTTCTATAGTTATGAACGTTCCACATCTTCCAAACCAATAGACAACACAAACAGTACCAAGTTGATTTACTCTGTTAACCAGATTGCTCCACCCAGCCCTGCCGTTCCTTAAACTTGTGTAATAGCCTAGTATAGTATAGCATTGTAGAGATTCCAACAGCTATAAGTGCTCCCAGAAGTGTGCTCCTGGCACCTAGCAAAAGTGTTACCAATGTCCAGCCACAGTGCAATGTGCAGCACCAGGTGACTGGAGGAAATAGTACAACATAATAAGAGTGACACCAATGTAAAAAATACACGTCACAAGATTCTTGAATAAAGTTAGTATTAATACACAAAGTAGGAATAGAAAAATGTACTTTTACACCGTGCTAATTACAGTCTGTTTTGACAATACCATCTCAGACCATTTAGATGTGCAGTTAGGGGGTGTTAAAACACATGGTTGAGCCATGTTTTTAGGGTCCCAACCCCTACCCACATTTTTAGGGCCCCACATCCCCCCAGCAGTAATGGCAGTGGACCGGGTGTTTACATGCTGCAGTCACGACGATTCGCCTCATGCAAATGGCAAAAACCTTTCTAACATATCACGATTGGCTGGGCTGGCAGCAAGCCTGCGGAATGCTACCCGTTCAAGTGACTGCCACTATGTGCAATAAATGCGGTTATAGCACATTTGTTCAGCAAGAATGGGGTTGAAAAAGGGGATGAGGAGGCATCATAGGCCTCCTCACTGCCTGTCAATAACCCAGAACTCAGATTGCTCTTCAGAGGAGCGGCGGTGGGTTTAGACTCGAGTCCTAATCTAGCCAAAATCTGCTACAATCACTCATGAACGTGCATATCCAAAGACAGGGTCAGGAAAAGTGCTCAGGACCAACAAATTCATAAGGCAGGCATGTTCAAAGTCGGCCCACGGTCTGGTTTTGAACAGCCTGCCTGGTTATCTAAACCAGCCTCTCGCAACCAGTGTGCTGCAGGATCAGGGCTGTCAGATGAGCCTGATCCCGTGCCAAACATCTGCACTGTGAGAAGCTCTGTCAGCCTCAAAAGTGAAAGTAAAGTGCAGAGGAGTGTGCTGTGCTCTCTGCTTCCCCCTACAGTGCAGTACCCGGCTGAATGAGGAAGCTGGAAAGGTACAGTACTGTGCTAGAAGCTAGATTAGTTTTAAAATGGCTTTATTCATGTGTGTGTGTGTGTGTCTTTGTATGTATGTATGTCTGTATGCATGTGTGTGCATGTGTGTGCATGTGTCTGTATGTATGTGTATGCATGTGTCTGTATGTGTGTGCATGTGTCTGTATGTCTGTCTGTATGTGTATGCATGTGTCTGTATGTGTCTGTATATGTGTGCATGTGTCTGTATGTATGTGTATGCATGTGTCTGTATGTGTGTGCATGTGTCTGTATGTGTGTGCATGTGTCTGTATGTATGTGTATGCATGTGTGTGTGTATGCATTTGTCTGTATGTGTGTTTGCCCATGTGTCTGTGCGTATGTATGCGTGTATGTTACTTTTAATCTGGACCCCCCCCCCCCCGCCCCATTCCTGTACCATCAGAACTGCTGTTGTAGGGCCTGTTTGTGATATCAGCCAGGACTGCTACTCCTCTGAAAAGTAATCCATGCACAGATCGCTTTTCAGAGGCATTTGACAGGCGGTAAAGAGGCATTATGTTGCCTCCTCACCACCTGTTTTAAGCTCATAAAATCCAGCATCCCTATCCCTTGTAATTATAATAGTAGGACCCCGAGTTGGGGGGTGGGACGTGTTTCCCATCAATTGCACCTCCACAGTTGGGTAAGTTCCAACGGGTGGCAAAGTGGGAGGCCACAGTCTGCCATTCCTGTGGCATTTTGCACATCAACATTGCAAGCAGATTAGACACAAACAGTTTTGGCCAAGATCAGTATAACATTTTTGGAAATGAGTTTTTAAAGCCAAAAGTATAAGGTCCACTTATCAGATTCCTCACCCCATCTGATGGCCCATTGCAAAAAATTAGGGGGGGGGGGGGGGATGGTTTGGACAGGTAACCCTCTCCACTTCATTGAGAGCTGAATGTCTAAATAATGTGTGTTACTTTGGCCTCCTTACTTACACTATTGGCAGCCCACTGGACAGGTAAGAAGTGTCATAATGCAAAAAAAATAAATGGGAGCACATTTTTACATTCTGATATTACCTTATCAAGATAATAGGCACAGAAAAAATTAACACAGTAGCATTTGAACGTATTGAGGCAGGCCCTTGCACTACATGCTTTGGGAAATTAATCCATAAATCTGACCACTAAAGAGGTAGGTATAGTGTGTATGGCAGGAGTCTCAAACTGGCGCCCCTCCAGCTGTTGCGAAACTACAAGTCCCATCATGCCTGTACCTGTGAGAGTTATGCTTGTAAGTCTCAGCCTTGCAATGCCTCATGGGACTTGTAGTTTTGTAACAGCTGGGGGGCCGCCAGTTTGAGACCCCTGGTGTATGGGTTTGGCAAAGTCAGCAGATAGAAGATTGGTATCAGCTGACTTAGCCGTTGGGGGAGGGGGTTCCTAATGAGTTTGGCCCACAACAAAAAAAAACTCTGGCACACTGCATGAATTTAAGGATACAAATAACATTTGTACACATTTTAGGGGGTGTTTAGGGGAAAGCACTACTGTGGAGCTGACAAAATACATTGCTAAGTGACTAGGCTATAGGTGTATAGGCCCAGAAGAGCATGCTGGGGAGGTTAGTGAAGGCAAATATGCATGAAGGACAAAAAGGGTACTTTTAAAGCTTCCAGCATGCATGAGGACAAAGGGGCACAGCATATTACTGCATATTACAATCATGGTAATTAGGGAATGATTAAATAAATACAATACGTTAGCAAACATTAAATACATAGAATGTGATGTTAAAGGAGAAATCTTACCTTAATATAGTCCTGCAGGACCTGTATGATGGCAGAACAGGTCTCTGGGATAATGATCCCCAGAGCCTGGGGGGAGATGCCTGTCAAGAACTTGAGGTCCTGAAGGCTTCTCCCTGTCGCTAAGTACCACAACATGGCGACTAGCCTCTGCTCCAGAGTGATGGCTTGCCGCATGCAGGAATCCTACCTGCTGATATAAGGGGACAGCAAAGCCAACAGACGGTGAAAAACAGGGTCCGTCATCCTGAGATAATTCCTGAAATCATCAGGATTATTCTCACTGATCTCACAAAGCAAAGGCATGTGTGAGAATTGGTCACGCTGGCGCAGCCAATTCTTGCTCCATGAACTCCTCCTCGCCCTGTTCATGGACTGGGCTTGGGTCAAAGATAAAAGCCCAACACCAAGCCCCTGCACAGCATGAACTCTATGACGAGTACGTACACGCAAAATGGCTTCTAAACGGTCGGCTGGTCAGAACGGACTAACAGAAAGCACAGATAAACAGCAAGGCCTGAAAGAACGAACTGAAAATCAGAAACGAGTGGACAATAAGCACTGAGGATCAAAGCGTACTATATCTAAATATAGGCCGCAATGACAAACAAATGCGAACTAACTACACGCACTAATCAGCAGATACGCACCGACAAACACAAATTGAAGAGCAGTAACGATCTAAAGCACAAGTCTGAAAAGCGCGAATCGTCTCTAAGCAAACTTCTACTAACACGCGATAAACACGAGATCAGCAGAAGGAGCCCAAAGGGTGCTGCACGTAGTACTGAACTTCCCTTTTATAGTCCCGTAGTACGCGGTTTACGTCACCGCGTTCTTGACGATCGGAAATTTCAACAACTTTGTCTGACCGTGTGTGGGCAACACCAGTTTCAGACAAAATCTGTCGAAAAATATCCGACGGATTTTGTGGTTGGAATGTCCGACCGTCTGTACGTGGCATAAAAAGGTTTTCATTCAAAAGGCATTTTTTCTTTTCAGAACCATGGTGACCTACCTGGTCCCAATCATAAAGTTTGGTCTATAAATAGCCTAGACATTGGTCTCATCTCATGCACCCCATATAAAGCCACGTTGAAACCCAGAGCTCAACCCATTTATCATAAACAATATCCTCTTTCTAGAGAAAAGGAAGAGGGAATTGTGCCTATGATTTAAAATTTTCTGAAACAAGGCATAATGATAGAAACCACTGGAAATAAATAGAATACAGGGGGTCCCCTACTTACAAACATTCGACTTACAAACAACTCCTACTTACAAACGGAGGGAGACAACAGAAAGTGAGAGAAAATCCACCCCTAGGAAGGGAAATTCACTCCTTTAAGAGTTAATATGGGAAAAAGGTGTCTCCACTGATGCTTTATCACCAGTCCATGTTTCCCTAACAACCCAAAATTTTCAAAATCCAATTGTCATTGGGACAGAAGGTGAGGTGAAATCTTCTGAACAGGGGCATAGACAGCAAAACAAATGTTACAGGGGTGATAACCCTTCTCTGTGTTATCTAAAAAACTTAAAAATAGATTTTTTGGATGGAGCTACACTTAAAAAATGTACCTGTTCCGACTTACAAACAGATTCAACTTAAGAACAAACCTACAGTCCCTATCTTGTTTGTAACCCGGGGACCCCCTGTACACCAATTTACCCTGTAAAGAAGCCTGATGGTCCTTATAGATTTGTGCAAGATCTTAGAGCTGTCAATAATTTAATTGTCCCCATAGCTCCTATAGTGCCTGATGTGCCATCCCTCTGTACTCCCGTATAATACGATGCAGAAAGTTTTTCTGTTATTGACTTGACAAATGCATTTTTTTCTCTGTTCCTGTGGACGAAGAGACACAGCCCAGTCTTGCTTTCGAAATCTCCAAATGACATGGTGTAGAATGTCCCAGGGTTATGTGGACTCCCCTGTAGTCTACTCAGTTGTGCTCCAGGCCACATTGCGGTCCTGAACTACCCGTCATGATTCTGTCCTACTCCAGTATGATGTAGCCCAAGAGGATGGTTTAAAACTGCTACATTGGTTGGCAGATAATGGTCATAAAGTTTCCAAAAATAAACTTCAGTGGTGTCAAGAAACTGTTGAATACCTTGGTTTTACATGCACAAAAGGTGAAAGGAAAGTCAGTTACAAGAGAGTTGCGGCTCTCGTGGGTCTAGCCCGCCCACAGACCAAGAAGGATATGCTGTCCTTCCTTGGCATGATTAGTTACTGTCGCCAATGGATACCTAACTGTTCCCACTATGATGACATTTTGAAACAAACCACAGGTACTGACATGCCAGATTGTATAAAATGGAATGATGAAATGTATAATGCCTTTGTATACCTTAAAGCATCTATGGTAACAGCTCCTGGTCTTGGCCTATCCGAGTATAGCAAAGGGTTCCACCTATTTGTTAGGGACAACTGTAAAACCATGACGGGAGTTGTAGCGCAAGAACACGGGGGCAAACTGTGCCTTATCGCTTTTTTCTCAAGAGTGGTGCCTATGCTGGCGTGTGTAAGAGCTTTTGCATCCTGTGCTATGGTTGTGGCCACATCTTTCACTTTAGGTCACCCAACATAAGTCTGCACGGCGGCTGAGTGAGTATGAGGTAATTTTGCTCTCAAACCCTAATTTGTAAAAAAAATATGCATCCCCCACCTCAGGCACAGGCTCAAAAAAAAAAAAAAAGAGGAGGATGAGGTAGCCCCACTTATCATGCTGAATATGCTGTGGTCCAGTTCCCTGACATTGTACTCAAGACAAATCCAGTCCCATTTTAATCTGCACAAGCAGCTTCCAAACAAGAGGCCACTATCCAGATGCCTTCTCTAGCCCCTGAAATACCTTTGCTTGACCAAACACTCTCAGATTTACAGACATATGCTACTGAAACTGACATAAAACAATGGAATATTGCAGGTGTGCAAAAAAATCCAGAGTCTGGGCTTGTCTGCCAAGAGGGGAGACCTTGTATATCTGTAGCTAGTGTCCCGTTATTCATTTCACAATACCATGGGGTGGGACACAGAGGCTGGCAGATAACATGTGAATGACTGGATAAAGATTATTTAATCCCAGGTCTTCCCTCTCTTGTAAAATCATGTTTCTAGGTGCATTACATGCATCCGGAACAATCCAAGGAATCCACACAAGGCAAAACATGAACACTTGATATATCCATCCACACCATTCACTCATTTACAGATTGATTTCACCCACATGCCCAAATTAAGCAAACAGGAATATTTACTTGTAATAGTAGACATGTTCTCAAGATGGGTAGAAACATTTGTAACTACAAGTTAAGATGCTCAAACAGTGGTAAAAATCCTCACTCAGGAGATTATTCCTCGATGGGGATGCCCACTACAGATAAATTCTGACAATGGCCCTGCTTTCATAGCCAAAGTTTGCCAAGATCTGGTAAAAGCATTAACAATTGATTGGAAGTTTCACATCCCTTACCATCCTCAAAGTTCAGGAATTGTAGAGAGAATGAATAGGACAATAAAAGATAAGACCAGGAAGGCTACAGATGGAACTTATACCAACTGGAAAAGGGTGCTGCCAGAAATTCTAGCAGAGGTAAGAATGACCCCAAATAACAAGACAGGTTATTCTCCCTTTGAAATTCTTATGGGCAGACCATTTCCCACTCCCTGGGCCAGACAACCCTTAATGTTAGAAAGAAGGGCTCTTGATCTTATTCAGGAAGAATATGTAAGAAAATGATTAAAACGTTGGACAAAGTTGAAAGAAATGTCGCTCGCACCTCTCCTTCTTTTTCACAGGAACCAACACACCTCTTTAAGGTCGGTGACCTCGTGGTGGTCCAGCAGCTGGACCAAAAAAGCAAGAATATCCTTTTGGACCTCCAACCACCATGATGGCAGTAACCAGGATAGCAATCCTTGTGGAAGGACAACAGTCTTAGATCCATGCCAGTCGAGTAAAGAAGGTCAACCAGGACCCTAAGCAGCAAGGCAAAGACAAATATAAAGCCCAGAGAGGTGAAGCAGGTGATACAAATCCTCGAACAGTGAGTGAAGCAGGTGGTAAAGTCTCTGAAAAAGATGACCTTGATTATTTTGCCACAGACTTCTAGGAAAGCATTCTTCTTCCTGTTCCTGATCACTCTGATTGTGTTCCTACCCACCTGGGTCATAACTAACTGTATATTTCATCCAGAGGACTTGGGAGCCTTAAAAGGCATATGTGGGTCACCTCAGAAACAATCTAATCATACACCTATAAGACATAAGAGAGATATACAAGCTGAAGGAAATAAGGAAGACAGTTTCACTGATAGGATGCTTTTATTAAAATTTAAATATAGCTATGCTAATAAAGCTTATATAGTGTTTATAATTAGAGGCTGAGGTGGAGCTATGCTGAGGGAAGATTATATAAGCAGTCATGTGAGGGTGGCTGGCCTCTAAAGGTGAACACATGGAGGAGAGGTAAGCTGACAGAGAAATATTACTGCATAACCATGACACCTGTTTATGGCTAAATGGGAGGAGGATGTCGTCTATGCCCATAGGAGACCTGAATTCATCTTCTGGGGTAGATATATAGATCCTATGGAATGGCGACATGATGTCATTGGCTGTATTCATAGAACAGCTTAATGACAATTCCTTGGGCATCGCTTTGCAATACAAGGCCAGCCAAACTAAAATCCACTTTTTGGATTTAAATATTGAGATTAGAGAGGGCAATTTTAACATTTCTACCTATTTCAAAAGTACTGATAGAAATGGTTATATCGGACAGGGGAGTTGTCATCATCCAACGTGGTTAAAATCAGTACCCAAAGGTCAGTTCATCCGCTTGAGGCGAAATTGTACCATGAAAAGAGATTCTTTTGAACAAGCTTCTTCCCTAAAATGTAAATTTACAGATAAAGGCTATTTACCCGCTGACCTTGATGAAGTTATGTGTGAGGTGGCTAACATAGATAGAGCTGTGATTTTTAAAGTTAAAGACAAATCCAAATCATATGAGAATGACCATAATTTCTCTATGGTTAACACATATTCTCATCAACACTTATGTTAAAAAAATATTTTCAAAACACTGGGCAGCTCTAAAAAATGACAGAGTGTTGGGCCCTGTCCTTCTGGACCATCCACAAGTTAGAGTTTGAGGGGAGGAACCCCTCTAAATATGAGTTGCACCCAACATTTTAGATGCCCCTACTAGAGTCCTCTTTTTTTCAGAAATCAAAAGGTTTTTATCCATGTTGTAAATGTGCTGTTTGCCATATCAACAAAGTTGGGAAAATATGTTGATTTAAATCTAATGTAACATTGAGTACGACATTAACACTTTCATTACCTGCACGTCTGAAAACGTGGTCTACATGTTAACTTGTCCATGCTGTCTACAATATGTAGGCCGCACGATTAGAGCCATGAACGTTAGAATTGAAGAACATGTGGCAAATATCAAAATGGGTTTCCTAAACACACTGTTTCCCGCCATTACTTGGACTGTCACAACAAAAATCCAGTGGGTACAACATTCACCTGCTATTGATAGATTTACCCCTCACTGGCGGGGGGAGTGCTGCTAAGGGAGATCTCACGGATGGAAACCCGCTGGATTTATGACTTAAAATGTTATACGCCTTTCGGATTAAATGTTGATTGGGACCTGAATAGCTTTATTAATAGTTGAGAGATACACATTTTTTGAGATGTTTTTACATCTGCAGCCAGATGGTGATAATATATAGCATTATTAAATAAGAATATTTGCTTAATGTACACTATTTAGATATTTTAGTGGGTGACAGTTTGCTAAATGTCCATTAGGAGTCTTTAATTTTTATAAGAATTTGCTTTACTTTTACTGAGGTTTTAATTTTTATTGAAACTATTTTTTAAATATGTTCAATATATGGCTTTTGGGAGCCTCCAACAAAGTAGTTTTGTATACTTAAGCCATCCGTATATATATATATATATATATATATATATATATATATATATATATATATACACACGCACACCATCTATGTGGCATCATTTTTATTAATTGTATGTTTTGTTATGCATTTATATGTATTGAGCACTGACGTGATAGCGTGTAGCTGCTAAAAAGCTCCCTTCTGGCTGATGCGCCTGCCCGGGGGTTCCCCCTCCGTGGCTCGCATCATCTGTGAAGTACTTCCTTGGAATGGAACTCAGTTGATTCTTCCGGGATCCACGTCATCCGTGATACATTCAATAGGGCGTGCTTGTGTCTCAAAACCACGCCTCTGATGATATCCAATCGGATGAAACATGTCAGGCTGGCTAAAGACACAAGCACGCTAAATGCCGCGGCTGTTTTGTACTTTGACCGTTTTGACTGACTGTATATAAAAGTTGCTACAATAAATCTATTTACAAGCCATCCGTGCTTCACTATATTCTGCTTTATTTCTGTCTGATGATTTCCCCCTGATTGGGTGAGACACCTACTGACTGTTGGAAGTTTGCTGCTGTTTTGCCGTCTGGGACGAGTGAATGGATGCAAGCCTTGTAGTATGTTTAAACCATCTACTTACCAGTGATTGAAGAGTGGAGCTGTGATCCCTTGGGAAGTGGTTAATCAATGCCTATTACATGCAGAGTTCTGGTAAGCAGATTGGATTTTCAAGTGGTGTGGTGTGTGTCTTTTCACACTGAAAACTGGTGAAGGGATTACATCTCTCTTCCTCCAACATTTGAAAGACTGTTGTTTTTATATTAGCACCGCATGTGGACTTTTTACTTTTAGCAAAGAATGGGTCTGAAAATGCCAACCAGAGCTATCGAAGACTCAGGTTCTTCTCAGGGTGCCGACTCCTGTAGAGGAAGATGAGTTTGAAACCTGGATGAGTCAGGCCCTTCAGGCCATGGAAGTGTGGAGTGTCCCAGACGCTGTGAAATGTCATTGGCTTAGTGAGAGCCTTTGAGCTCTAGCGGCTGATGTGATCCGTAATCTGAGCATGGGAAAGAAAACTTGTATTGCAATGGACTACATAGATGCTTTGTATGCTGTATTTGGGAGGGTTGAAACTATTGCAGACCTGATGTACAAATTCAACTACACTCACCAACGAACTGTATTCTGTCTACCGGGCGTTTGGGTTCGGCACATTACAAGTCTGGTGGACAGATTACTGGGAGGGGATGGGGAAGACCTGGCTGTCATGGTGCACTTTGGGTACCAATGACAAAGTCAGAGGCAGATGGAGTGTCCTAAAGAATGATTTTAGAGACTTAAGAGCTAAATTGAGGAAAAGGACCACCAAGCTAGTATTCTCAGGAGTACCTCGAGCCACACCAGAAAGGCAGAGGGAGATTAGGGAAGTAAACAAGTGGCTGAGGAGCTGGTGTAGTAAGGAGGGGTTTGGGTTCCTGGAGAACTTGGCCGACTTCTCCGTCGGTCACCAATTCTATAGAAGGACGGACTGCACTTAAATGAGGAGGGTGCAGATCTGCTGGGAGTGAAGATGGCTGAAAAGTTAGAGGGGTTTTTAAACTAGGCGATGGGGGGAGGGTCCAGAGGTAGAGATAGTCAGCAATGAACATATTCCAGAGGGTGGTATTGGGTGCATTAGTTGTAGGTTGACTAAAGCACATAAACCCGAGGTAAGTATAGTAACAAGTCCTATTTGCAAACTCGGAACACCCAATAAGAGGACAGTATGCAAATCTAAACTATGTGGCATGTTCACCAATGCCAGGAGCCTGGCGGACAAGATGGGTGAACTAGAGATACTGTTGAAGGAGGAGGATTTCAATTTTGTGGGAATTTCAGAGACCTGGTTCAACATCTCTCATGATTAGCTGGCAACCATTCAAGGGTATTCCCTTTAGTGCAGGGATAGAGAGCGTAAAAAGGGGGAGGGGTATGCCAATATATCAAGAATAATGTACAAGTGAACGTGAGAAAAACCATCAATAAGGGAGCTAGGGAGGAGGTGAAATCCTTATGGGTAGAGCTCCAAATGGATGAAGCTAAGGGAAAAATAATACTGGGAGTATGCTATAGGCCCCCTAACCTGAGGGAGGAGAGGGAAACGGACCTCCTATCACAATTTGGATTAGCAGCAAGGATGGCATTTCATGGGTCAGATGGTAGACGCACCAGCTAGAAACAAGGCGTTACTAGATCTGATTACCAACAATACAGACCTGATCACAAATGTGGAAATACGGGGCAATTTAGGAAACAGCAATCACAGGTCAATTGGCATCACACAAATAGCAGAAACACAAGGAGAACACAAAGACACTGAATTTCAAAAGAGCCAACTTCCCTAAACTACGAACCTTGCTAGAAGATATAAATTGGGATAAAATCTTAGAAACAAAGAACACGGAGGAGAGATGGGTTTTTGCTTTAAGAGCATATTAAATAAGGGCATGTCATGGTCCCTACCGTGCCAAGCAGACAGCCAGGTGGGGTCGCATCCCACGTGGCCCTGGCTGGTCTTGAACTCATGGCCTTCCGTTTAATGCTCCTGTTTCTTTACCTCTAAGCCACACCTCAGTTCCTTTCAGCCTGTTTTCCAACCATGCCTAGTTCAGCATGAAGTACTGAGGGCGATACTCTGATTGCACCTGTCACTCTTAGATCAGCTGAGACAGGTTACCTAATCTGCTGGGTATAAAAGACTGCCTCACTCTGAGGGCCTTGTCAGTTCATTGTCGCATTGTCGCCAAGTGTTCCTGTTTTCTGTTACAGTGTTCCAAGACTGACCCCGGCTTCTGACCCTGGCTCCGTCTGTCTTTCGGAATCCTTGACTATGGCTTTACGTCGACTATCCCTTGGCAATTTCCTGTTCAAGTCCCCATGCACAGATTCACAGCTCAGGTAGCTTCTTACCTTGTTAGAGTGCTGTATGTATTTGCAAGAGTGAGCATACATCTCTGCAATATGGACTCCAACCAAGGTAAGCCCTTACATAATGAACTGATCATCATGGAGTCCGCAGAGATGTACAAGATGCTCACCTCCCTTGCTCTGCAAGTCTCCAGCCTGGGCCAGACCGTTTCTAAGTTGCAGCAAGAAGTCTGCTTGTTTAAAACTACAGTACGCCCAGCCCTGGAACCTGTATGTCCGGAACGTTTGTTTTGATGCCTGAGAAGTTTGATGGTAATCATGCATCCTTCTTTTGTTTTAAGATGGATTGTGAGCTGTTGTTTGTCCTTAAGCCTAGGACCTATGCCACCGACTATATTAAGATTCGTGCTTTCATCAACCTGCTCACTGGACAATGCAATACTTTGGCTCATCAGCGTTTACAGGAGGGGAGTCCCGTCTTCGACAGCTGGGAAGCTTTCATGTTTGCTCTGGACTCTTACATTCCTGCTTTAAAGAAAACCAGTGTTCCCAAGTCTGCTCTCTGTACACGTGGCCTATGGGTATCCAGGGACAGGAATACCCGGTACAGATACAACTCCGTGCCATCTCAGTATGTGCCAAGCCATGAAGCCCTTACCCCACTAAGCCTAGACGCTTCCTGTGGTTACACGCACACCTTCCCTGGGAGATGTGGAACCCATGGAGATCGGGCCATCCGGCCCAAACTATCTAAAGGGGAAAGAAAGCGGAGGAGAGACTGTGGTCTTTGTTTCTACTGTGGGGGGAGAGGGCACCTTATCTCTCGCTGCCCAATTCGCCCACCTCGGCCAAAGGTTCTGCAAGTGGGTGCTTTTAGGATACTTCCTGCTACCCCTGAATCTCTACCTGCTATGCAGCTTAAAGTGCCTGTGTCCCCAATTGAAGTTCCTGTGCCTGTGTCCCCCATTTGAAGTTCCTGTGCTTGTGCCCCTGCTTGAAGTTCTACCTCCGCTTGATGTTCCTGTGCCGATGTCCCCGCTTGAAGTTCTATCTCCTGACTGCACGTATGCCGCGAATGGCACTGTGGTCCGTAAGCAGGATCTGAAGTTTTTTGAAAGAGCTTTGCTAGCGACAAAAGTCTCCCCAGCAAAGAGAAAGAAAAAGCCCAGAGGGCTTAAGGAGAAGTTCTATAACTCTTCTATTGATTCTTGTGGTATGGATGTTTTTGACGAACCATCTGTTTGCTCCAGGGGGGGGGCATTCTTAAGGGGGGGAACTGTCACGGTCCCTACCGTGCCAAGCAGGCGGCCAGGCTGGGTCACATACCAGGTGGCCCTGGCTGGTCTTTGAACTCATGGCCTTCTGTTTAGTGCTCGGAAGCACAAAAAAGTACAGACCCTTCAGGTCTGGCATGGATTTTAAGGGGAACTCCACGCCAAAATCCATACCAGACCCTAATCCGAGCACGCAACCTGGCAGGCCGCAGGAAAAGAGGGGGGCGAGAGAGCGCCCCCCCTCCTGAACCGTACCAGGCCACATGCCCTCAACATTGGGAGGATGCTTTGGGGGTCTGTGACCCCTCAAAGCACCATGTCCCCATGTTGATGAGGAGAAGGGTCTCTTCCACACAACCCTGGCCGGTGGTTGTGGGGGTCTGCGGGCGGGGGGGCTTATCAGAATCTAGAAGCCCCCTTTAACAAGGGGACCCCCAGATCCCGCCCCCCCTGTTTAAAATGGTAAGTACCCCTACCATTTCACAAATAAAGTGTAAAAAATTGTTAAACACACTGACACCGTTGGAAAAAGTCCTTTATTAAAAAAAAAAAAAAAAAAAAAGATTCCAGCGGTGGTAATCCACTCTTGCTATCCAGCGATGGGTGGTCTCTTCTCCGGGGTCCAGCGATGGCTGATCTCTTCCGATGTCCAGCGCAGCGCATCCTGTCTCCACGGAGACACTGAGGGAATCCCAGGTCTTAGCTGAGGAGGACGGGGCCACTCGTCACCTGACCCCATCCCCTCTGACGCAACGCAAGGGAAAAGCTGGGCTTCCCCAGTGACGTACGGGTGACTCCGCCCCCTCTGATGTAACGGAAACCTGCGTTACATCAGAGGGGGGCGGGGTCACCCGTACATCACTGGGGAAGCCCAGATTTTCCCTTGCGTCAGAGGGGGCGGGGTCACCCTTACATCACTGGGGAAGCCTGGGTTTCCCCAGTGACGTACTGGTGACCCCGCCCCCCTCTGATGTAACGCAGGTTTCCATTACATCAAAGGTGGGCGGGGTCAGGTGACGGAGTGTCCCGGTCCTCCTCAGCTAAGACGGGATTCCCGCAGTGTCTCCGTGGAGACAGGACGCGCTGCGCTGGACGTCGGAAGAGATCAGCCATCGCTGGACCCCGGAGCAGAGACCACCCATCGCTGGATAGCAAGAGTGGATTACCACCGCTGGAATCTTTTTTTTATTTTTAATAAAGGACTTTTCATAGCGGTGTCAGTGTGTTTTTTAACTATTTTTTACACTTTCTTTGTGAAATGGTAGGGGTACTTTTGTACCCCCTTACCATTTCAAACAGGGGGGGCTGGGATCTGGGGGTCCCCTTGTTAAAGGGGGCTTCCAGATTCTGATAAGCCCCCCACCCGCAGACCCCCACAACCACCGGCCAGGGTTGTGGGGAAGAGACCCTTCTCCTCATCAACATGGGCACATGGTGCTTTAAGGGGTCACAGACCCCCAAAGCATCCTCCCAATGTTGAGGGCATGTGGCCTGGTACGGTTCAGGAGGGGGGGCGCTCTCTCGTCCCCCCCTCTTTTTCCTGCGGCCTGCCAGGTTGCGTGCTTGGATAAGGGTCTGGTATGGATTTTGAGGGGGACCCCAAGCCATTTTTTTTTTTATTTGGCATGGATTTTAAGGGTCTGGTATGGATATTTAGGGGGAACCCCACGTCATTTTTTTTTCTTTTTTTACCCGGGGTTCCCCTTAATATCCATACCAGACCTGAAGGGCCTGGTAATTGAATTTCGGGGGAACCCCACACTTTTTTTTTTTATCAATGACTTTCAATGACTGTTCTCTGTATTACGGGAGCCAACAATTCATTATAGCCGCAAGTGATTTTAAATACCTTTTTTCCTGCAAAAATTACACTTTGTGCAGGGACAGTTCTAAGCACGGGAAACATGCGCCCCTTTACATGCATACTTGACATTTACACACCGAAACTCTTTGACATGACATTTGACATTTACACACCGAAACTCGATTAATGTTTCTGTATAAAAGTCATAAGGGCCCAAACCGTCCTTCTCTTTCTATTTAGTGTTGCCTCTCTGCATTTTGGAGAGGTCTTTCCACGTTTTTTTTCTTTTCATGAGATTTTTTTCATTGCAAGGTTCGTACATCTGAAGTCACAGTGGCTCCAATAACAAGCTCAGCTTAAAAAGCACAAACTGAGAGCATTATACAGTGTAAGCTCAGATAACGACCTTTAAAACACCGATAAAAATTTTGATGATGCCGATGTGGCTTGTAAAGGTAAAAAAAGGAAAAGGTGAGATTGGACCAACGGAAATTTAATTACTTGAATGGTGATATTACTGGACAAGGCCCAAACTGTTCTTCTCTTTATATATATGCCGCCTCTCAGTAAACTGGAGAAGTATTTTAAATTTTTTCTTTTATGCGATTTTCTGCAGTAAGGGTGTGAGTGCACTTGAAGTCGCATCGGACCTCACTGACAAACTCAGCTTAAAAAAAGCATAAAATTAGATCACTAAACAGAGCAAGTTCAGGTTGTGAACCTTAAAATATTTACAATTTTGGGGGGGGTGGGGGGGGGGGGGGGGGGGGGGGTGGGGGGGGGGGGGGGGGGGGGGGGTTTGGGGGGGGGGGGGGGGGGTGGGGGGGGGGTGGGGGGGGGGGGGGGGGGGGGTTGGGGGGGGGGGGGGGGGGGGGGGGGGGGGGGGGGGGGTGGGGGGGGGGGGGGGGGGGGGGGGGGGGGGGGGTGGGGGTGGGTTTGTGGGGGGGGGGGGGGGGGGGGGTGGGGGGGGGGGGGTGGGGGGGGGGGGGGGGGGGGTGGGGGGGGGGGGGGGGGGGGGGGGGGGGGGGGGGGGGGGGGTGTGTGGTGGGGGGTGGGGGGGTTGTGGGGGGGGTGGGGGGGGGGGGGTGGTGGTGGGGTGTGGGGGGGGGGGGGTGGTGGGGTGGGGGGGTGTGGGTGGTGGGGGGGGTGGGTTGGGGGTGAGGGGGGGGGGGTTGTGGGGGTAGTGGGGGGGGGGGGTTGCGGGGTGGGGGTGGGGGGGTGGGGGGGGGGGTGGGGGGGGGGGGTTGGGGGGATTTTGTCGAAGCCGAGGAGGCTTGTAAAGATAAAAAAGGAAAGGAGAGATTGGACTTATAGAAGCCTAAGGCCCCTTTCACACATGTCCGTTTTTCATCCATCCGCTTTTGGATGAAAAACGGACATACATGCATGTCTATGGGATAGCGGGTGTCAGCGGTTGAGCATCCGCTGACACCCGCTATTGTCCGCCTCCGCTATTGTCCGATTCTGCAGACGGAGGAAAACCCTATTTTTTCATCCGTCTGCAGAGCGGATTGGATTAACACGGACAGACGGTCCGTGTTCATCCAATCCCCCATAGAGGAGAGCAGAGAACTGACAGGGCGGTCCCTGCACAGTGTGCAGGGACCGCCCTGTCATCAGCCGGCTCAGCGGGGATCAGCTGTGCGATCCCCGCTGAGCAGCGGATCTTCACGAGGCAGATCAATACGGATCCACCCCGTGTGAAAGGGGCCTTATTACTTGACTGTGATATTGCTGGGACTTAGGCCGCAGGTGTAAGGAATCACCTATTGGCGAGAATAAAAGCTGGATTTCCTTTACATAGAGGAAGGACCCATGGTAAAAAAGAAGGGGTTTTGTCCTCAAATTAAACAGGACATTTACACACCGAAACTGGAATAATATCACTTTTCAAAAGCTACAAAGGCTCAAACTGCTCTTCCCTCTCTATATGTGCAACCTTTCTGCAAACTGGAGATGTTCTTTCCATTTTTTTCTTTTATGCGACTCCCTGCGGTATGGTGTGAGCTTACCAGAAGTCGCAGTGGCTTCACTGATAAGCTCAGTTTGAAGACGCAGACATCAACTTAAATTGAGGTGAAGGAACTAAATTGCAATTGAACATAACTATAATTGATTACTGATCTAACCAGCACCTCAAAAAACACAACAGTATATGAGATTAATGGTGAGCAGGAATCTAGAGGTAAATCATACTTCAAAATTTTCTGAATATTGACTCCCAAAAAGGATAGAACAGATATGCAATTTCACCTCAACTATTCAGTGGAGACATAAGCGACTTACTAAAATCCATTGTGATCAGTACATTTAGCTTTCGGATGTGACATAAGTTCCCGGTTAAACAAGGAAGTTAAGGTGGAGCACCCAGTCTCAAAGCCTCTTCCCAACAAAACTTTGATAAAGAAGAAAAAGATAAGATCAACAAACTGGGGAAAAGGATAAGAGGGGGAAGGAGAGGTATAATGAACAAAACCACCAAGAAAGGGGCATCTAAAACCCCGAAAGGAACAACGAGTACAATAAAACAATACATGAAGCAGGGAATAAGTCCCCAAACCTCTGGTCTAGAACAAACACAGCAAGTAACAAAGGAAAGAAAGAAAGGAAAAGACAAGAAATCATTAGAGACTCCAGACCAATCAAGAGAAGGCTTGACAACAGAGTGAAGTGGAAACAAGTATAGCGGAAGACCAAATGGCAGATGCTCAAACCCCAACCAAAGGAGAAATGGCAGAGATGTTTCTGAAACTAGAAAACGCAATTAAAACAGAAATAAACATTCTAAGAACTGAACTAGGCCAACTGTTGACAAGGGTTGAGGCTGCCGAGCAGAAGGTGGACAGTCAAGTCCAAGAAATAAATGAATTGAGAGAACAGGTAAAAATAACCCAGCAAACTCAGAGAGATATCCTTTATAAAATCGAAGATCAAGAAAATCGTAATCGAAGACAAAATATAAGGATACGTTCGATACCAGAACAAAGAGGAGAAGACCTGAGGAAAATCATAAAAATAATATTTTGCCCTATAATAGGGAGAGAGGAAGAACAATTCCCAAGGATCGAGAGAATACACCGAATTGGCAAACTAAACAACGTTGAAAATGAAAGACTGCATGATATAATTGTTAGATTTACATACTATGAGGAAAAAGTAGAGGTATGGACTAAAGTACGAGGAAACTCCCCGGTACAACACGAAGGAAAAGACATACAGATTTTCTCAGATCTATCACCCCAAACACTTTCTAGAAGAAGGCTGCTAAAACCCTTATTGGAGATGATGTGCAAATCAAATATTAAATACAATTGGGGATTCCCAGCCTGCCTGATAGGCACGAAAGAAGGTCGGTCAGCAATCCTAAGATTTCCAGAGGACCTGAGAGGCTTTTGCAACAAATTAGAATTACAAGTACCTAAGTTACCAGGCTGGGTGGAAGGGGACTAGGAAAGAGGAACCGAGGGAGAAGGGGAAAGATCGAGGGGATGGGGGGATAGGTTGGTAGGTTTGTGTTTTCTGTTTTGATTTAACTATAGTGCCAAATAGGGCTGGAAGCTCCCCAAATTCTCCCAAATAAAATCAGGGGAGGAGAGGAGCAGGACGATGAGATTAGAGGCCCACCCCGGAGCCAGAAGAACCGAAATTGGTCATAGTATCTGTGATCATTGGCGATTCAGGGGTCCGAGTTGGGGCCACAGAGGGGGGGAGGAGGGGGAGGGGGGGTAGGAGAGGAGAAACAGAGTCAATACAAAGTACAATCAGAAAGTCAAAAAAATAACGATGACAGAAATTCATTTTATGACCTATAACGTAAAGGGACTAAATAAAAAAGCGGAGATAGTGGCGCGCAAAATAAAACTAAATATTTAAAAGACAAGAGACTGACGGATAATAGACCTAAAAAACTCCGGGTAAGTAATAAAGCATAAATATGATAAAACAATATTAGCCAGTAATGGTGCGTAAAGTGGTGTGATAAAACCAAATCATGTGGTAAAAACAATCCTTGTTAAAATTACATCATAAAAATCACATGGTGTGACTGGATAAAATAACAGTGCATCCGAGTGTATATAAAATCAGTGATGTGATATACAAAAAATGGTGAAGCTCCTTCAAAGCGTATGGTGTGTATCCAATAAATAGTGAGAAAGGGGTGATCCAAGCGAATAAAATCAATATATCATAAAAGTGATACAGGGACTAAAGTGGTATAAAGTGCAACAAAGCAAAGGAGACTGGAGAATCTCAAATGCCAAAGTGAAAGGAAAACACTTAGGATAATAGCAGATCCGTGCCAGCTGGCAGACTAAAGTGAAAGGATAAAAGCAAATGCTAGAATGGTGGATAGCGATTAAAAAATCGCAAAGTAAAAAAGTCCAAGTAAGAAGTCCATATATAGCATAAGTGAATTTGGTATCTTCTATCCAGCAGGCAAACTATCTGTGCTGAGGTGTCCAGTGGTGATGAGGGATACAAATATAAATCCTGTGCAGTGATCCGTGTGTGTATCTCGTGCAATCCTAATGGGGATATGGGTGGCCCCTTACCTTACAGCTGTAAGGTTACAGCAGTATAGTATGGGTCTTTGTGGGCATAGGTGACCGTCCTCTCGGGGATGTCCTTCTGGTTATCGGTCCCAGGTAATCTCTGTCTGTGTATTCCGTGTAGGGCCCTTCAGCTTGTCCAAGCAGGGGTATGAAGGGGGGGGGTTGGTTTTCACCTCAGTAGCACATAAAATAAGATTGCCTCATAGTGTAGTATGTAAATGGTAAAACGAGCATTTATTACAGTTAAAACAGTTACACAAGTAAAATGGGTACTCACATTTGAACAGTGAATACACAAGCAGGGTAAAAAACGAGCTTCGAGCTCGGTGGCGTCACTTCCGGTAGATCACGTGTCCCGACGCGTGTTCGTCACTGGTCACGTGACTTCACCCTGAAGTCACGTGACCAGTGACGAACACGCGTCGGGACACGTGATCTACCGGAAGTGACGCCACCGAGCTCAAAGCTCGTTTTTTACCCTGCTTCTGTATTCACTGTTCAAATGTGAGTACCCATTTTACTTGTGTAACTGTTTTAACTGTAATAAATGCTCGTTTTACCATTTACATACTACACTATGAGGCAATCTTATTTTATGTGCTACTGAGGTGAAAACCAACCCCCCACCTCCCCTCCATACCCCTGCTTGGACAAGCTGAAGGGCCCTACACGGAATACACAGACAGAGATTACCTGGGACCGATAACCAGAAGGACATCCCCGAGAGGACGGTCACCTATGACCACAAAGACCCATACTATACTGCTGTAACCTTACAGCTGTAAGGTAAGGGGCCACCCATATCCCCATTAGGATTGCACGAGATACACACACGGATCACTGCACAGGATTTAAATTTGTATCCCTCATCACCACTGGACACCTCAGCACAGATAGTTTGCCTGCTGGATAGAAGATACCAAATTCACTTATGCTATATATGGACTTCTTACTTGGACTTTTTTACTTTGCGATTTTTTAATCGCTATCCACCATTCTAGCATTTGCTTTTATCCTTTCACTTTAGTCTGCCAGCTGGCACGGATCTGCTATTATCCTAAGTGTTTTCCTTTCACTTTGGCATATGAGATTCTCCAGTCTCCTTTGCTTTGTTGCACTTTATACCACTTTAGTCCCTGTATCACTTTTATGATATATTGATTTTATTCGCTTGGATCACCCCCTTCTCACTATTTATTGGATACACACCATACGCTTTGAAGGAGCTTCACCATTTTTTGTATATCACATCACTGATTTTATATACACTTGGATGCACTGTTATTTTATCCAGTCACACCATGCGATTTTTATGATGTAATTTTAACAAGGATTGTTTTTACCACATGATTTGGTTTTATCACACCACTTTACGCACCATTACTGGCTAATATTGTTTTATCATATTTATGCTTTATTACTTACCCGGAGTTTTTTAGGTCTATTATCCGTCAGTCTCTTGTCTTTTAAATATTTAGTTTTATTTTGCGCGCCACTATCTCCGCTTTTTTATTTCACTTGGGTTCAGACATTTCCTTTAAGTGTGCGCAGCATTCCTTTAGTATTGTTCGTTGTGCTGGCGCACAATTTTGTAAAGGGACTAAACTCACCAGGTAAAAGATATAAAATTCTAGAAGAAATTAGTAAATATGGCATCGACGTGGTATATTTACAAGTGACTCACCTCTCACATATATCAAATGTAAAACTTTTCTTAAAAACATTTCCAACATGGTATTATGGAGATACAATAACCAATAGAGCAAGAGGGGTGGCAATAGGCTTTGCCCAAGATCAACATTTCAAACTTGAAGATAGGAGGGCAGACCCAGAAGGTAGGTTCCTTTTTTGAATGGTACCCTAGGTGGAACAGGTTATACCTTAGCCAATATATACGCACCGAACATAAATCCCATAACATTTTTAAAGGAGACCCTAGTAAAACTAATTGACTTCAGGAAAGGACACGTTATTCTAATGGGGGATTTGAATTTCTGTTTGGATCCGGAGCTCGATAGTACGTCCAGAGTGCTTGGGACGGAAATTCCAATCGTCTGTAGCAATTCGGGAGCGCAAAATTCCTACGCATGCTTGTAAACAATTTGACGCATGCTCGAAAGCATTGAACTTAATTTTCTCGGCTCATCGTAGTGTTGTACGTCACCACGTTCTTGACAGTCGAAAGTTCAGCAAACTTTTGTGTGACCGTGTGTATGCAAGCCAAGCTTGAGTGGAATTCCGTCGGAAAAACCATCCAAGATTTTTCTGACGGAAAATCCGCTTGTGTGTACTCGGCATAACAGTAAGACTGGCCATATATTTTACAATATTCATGTACAATTCTCCTTAAGATTTACCAAAACCATATAATATAAACCATATAATATGAAGTTAAACACTTTCAATTTGTATGTAAGCCAGGCAGACCCTTGCACTACACAGTTGATGGTAAATCTAAAGGAAATAGAATAAGAAAATTCAATAATGTATGGCCAGCTTAAGTGCCTGAACAAATGGCCTTCATGGCAGGATAAGCAGATATTATTTTAATGATAGTTGTAGATTTAAAATTATTGAAATTACATTTTAAAGCTTATATGAGTTTTTTTAGCGATTGGGTTTACATATCCTTTAAAGTGGCTAAGTGTGTGATCGTTAGGGAAAGGGAATTTAGAAAATAAGATTCATGTACATAGTGCATTTTGCTGATGATTCTTCAGCCACCGTAGCAAAGATAGGACTTGCTGGCCATCAGAGTGATAATGTGCACATGTAGCCAAAACTGCAGGGAAGGGATAGAACCTCTGTGAATATTTTACTGCTACCTGTGCCCCTGTTAGTGAGATTTACCCCTGAGATTTGTTATGGTGGTTATTGCCACTGAGACAGAAACTGAAAACAAATTCAAATGTATCACATGTTGTGGTGATAATTGTCTAAAAATTCAATTTACCTTACTTCTTACAGATTTTCTCTTAAAGTGGTTGTAAACACTCACATATACCCAGTGAAGTGAACAGCCTCAGATGATACAGAGGTGAAAAATCTCCCTACATAGGTTTTCCTTGTTTATATGCAGTCTTCTCTTCCCTACACCCCTTCAAAATGGCAGAAAAGTGTTAAAATCTTTCTTCATGTGTCAGGAGCACAGAGGAGGGGGCAGACAGGCTGCAGTAACAGTGTGTGACAGCGGATTTGAGGAAAGGTACATCCCCCATCCACACAGCAGAAGAACTGTGTTCTAAATAGACAAGCTGTATTCTGAGCCCCCCCCCCCCCCCCCCCCCCCCCCCCTCCGATACAAATTTATCTCATGTGTCGGAAAACTGGAAAACTTTTTAGAAATGGATAACAGAGGAATGAAGCGTCAGCTTTGCAGAGAGATAAGTAAAGACTAGAGATACTGTGGAAAATAATTATTTGATCCCCTGCAGATTTTGTAAGTTTGCCCACTGAAATGAGGGGTCTATATTTTTTTGTCATTGCTGTGTTTTAAATGATAGAGACAGAATGTCAACCAAAAATCTAGAAATAACACATGATACAAATGTTATAAATTGAGGTGCAGTTCAGTTAGTAAAATAAAGTATTTGATACCCTAAGCAAAACGTGACTTAGTACTTGGTGGAGAAACCCTTGTTGGCAAGCACAGAGGTAAGCTGTTTCTTGTAGTTGGTTACCAAGTTTGCACACATCTCAGGAGGCATTTTGGTCCACTCTTCTTTACTGATCTTCTCTAAATCCTTCAGGTTTTTTGGCTGTCGCTTGGCAATGGCAACTCGAAGTTCCAGCTCCCTCCATAAATTTTCTATAAGATTAAGGTCTGGGGACTGGCTAGGCCACTCCATGACCTTAACGTGCTTCTCCTGGAGCCACTCCTTTGTTGCCTTAGCGGTATGTTGGTGTCCTCCAAACACGGCAAGTCAAGCTAATGCCAAAGAGCTCAATTTTGGTCTCATCTAACTACAGCACTTTCTCCCAATCCTTCTCTGAATCATTTAGGTGTTCATTGTCATACTTCAGACGGGCCTGTACATGTTCCTTCTTGAGGAGGGGGACCTTATTGGCACTGCAGAATTTTAATATATGCTGGTGTATTGTGTTACCAATGGTTTGAGATTATTCACAAGCTCCTCCTGTGTAGTTCTGGGCTGATCCCTCACTTTTCTCATGATCATCCTTACCCCATGAGGCAAAATCTTGCATGGAGCTCCAGACTAAGGGCGATTGATGAATAGTTTTGTATTTCTTCCAGTTGGGAATAATCACGCCACAGTTTCCTTCTCACCAAGCTTCTTGCTAAAGGTCTTGTAGCCCATTCCTTGTGCAGGTCTACAATCTTGTCCCCAACGTCCTTCGACAGTTTTTTGGTCTTGCCCATGATGGTGAGATTTGAATGCAAGAAAGAGATTCTGTGGACCGGTGTCTTTTATACACTTAATGAGCAGGGCTGTTTGAAGGAATTTGGGGGTTCCAAGCAAAATGGACATGGAGGCCCCCCCCCGCATTCACGCAAAGCCATGAGATTACCAGAGACTGCTGACATACTGTATGAGATTACCAGAGATTGCGGACATACTGCATGACATTACCAGAGATTGCGGACATACTGCATGAGATTACCAGAGATTGCGGACATATTGCATGAGATTACCAGAGTGCTGACATACTGCATTATATTACCAGACTGCTGACATACTGCATGAGATTACCAGACTGCTGACATACTGCATTAGTTTACTTGTGAATTGGGCTCCGATGACAGCTTTGCAGAGTGCACAGCGGACACAGGAGGCTGCATTTCTGCGCTAGCCAGCAGAGAGGGGGTGGGGCCAGGAGCTCCATTCGGAACAGAACGGCTGTAGTTAGAGCAGTGATCGGAGTGGGCGCATCAGTGGAGCTCCCGGCCCCACCCTCAGACCTCTGTATTCCCCAGCCAGTATAGAGGGGGCGGGGCCGGGGGCTCCACTGATGCGCCCACTCCGATCACTGCTCTAACTGAGCATACAGGCTACATGGGGCGGGGTCAGTGGAGCTCCCGGCCCTGCCCCCTCTCTGCTGGCTATATCGGGAATACAGCCTCCCGTGTCCTCTGTGCGCTCTGCAAAGCTGTCATCGGGGCCCCAATTCACAGGTAGCAGCGCTGGCCCCCCTACAAAGATTGGCATGTTCCCCGTTTGCCCTGCGCTAAAGACGGTCCTGCTTATAGGAAGCGGCGTCCGGCGGCGCGGCTGGGGCCCCAAGCAATTGCTTGGTTTGCCTGTCCTCTCGCGACGGGCCTGATAACGAGTTGTTGTTAGGAGCACCTTCTTAAATTGACAGGACTAATCTGTGTACCACATGAGCCCATACTGTAGCCAGTCTGTGGGAGCCAGAACTTTTGTTAGTTGGTAGGGGTTCAAATATTTATTTTACTCACTGAACTGCAAGTCAATTTATAACATTTGTATCATGTGTTTTTTTCTGGATTTCTGGTTAATATTTTGTCTCTATCATTTAAAATACAACTATGATAAAAATTCTAGACCCTTTATTTCTTTGTAAGTGGGCAAACTTACAAAATCTGCAGAGGATAAAATAATTATTTTCACCACTGTATATGTGCTACCCAGAATAGGTAAATATAGCCATCTTTTCTTTACAGGGTAGGTAGTCTAGGGGTTATAATGGGGTGGGATGGAGTTTAAGTTTAGATAGGATTTGACTGGACTTCTTTAATTTCTCTTGAGTCCCCAGGGCAAGATGTGAAGAAAAATCTCCCCAACAGGGCACAGACAGCAAAAAATAAACTGACAGGGGTTTTTTCCTTACCTACCCTATCCAAAACGAAAAAAAGGTTTAGCTTTTAAAAACACTTTAAGAATCTTCTTTTGCAGAGGCTATTTTCGAGAAGTTTTTTATTTTAATATAGGTGACAGAGTTGCCTGATATCACTATTAACAATAAACATTCATGCCAAAGCACAAGTGGCACATATGTTGAAGATCTAGTATGTTTTAAAATATCTTATACTCACTCAGCCTTTTTACTTTTATGATAGGACCGTCTCCAAGGGCTGCGCCATGATTTCCTCTTGGCTAGTGTAGTGTCTGGAAGGAAGGCAGCTAGTGAGCCTTCCAGGTGGTCAGGCTTGCCACACAGTGCATGCTCTGTAGAACAGTAGTAGGAGCACTCGCCATAGAAGCAAACATTATTGGCTGGGAAGAAAAGTAATATAGGTCAGTTTCTTAAGATAGCAATAGGTCATCTATTGACTTGAAGGAATAATAGGTTATAGGGTGCTCTGAGTAAGGTAGTACATGGTGTGGCCCAGGCAGAGGATGGGGTAGGCAATTGGTGTCAGGTACAGCACCTCAGCAGCACTTCAAGAGAGAGAAGCATACTCTAGTGAAAACAAAGCAAAAAGAAGGCACTTCTAAGTGCAGTAAATCACTAGACTTTAGTTGCCCATACTAGATTAAAAACATTTACAAGATGTTAAAGTTCATCAATAGGTGGAACTATCACTTCCAGCGTACATACATTCCACGCTCGTCCCGACAGCACGGCTACCCTTCCTGGATTTCCAAACACAGTGCTTAGATAACATTCTGCAGCTGTCATATCCTGAAGCATACCATCCTGCTGAGCATTTTACATATATTGATGAACCTGTACACTTTGAAATATTGTAAGTGTTGTAAGACTTCAGGGTAGGAGAACTTCACCAGTTATCCTGTCCTATCTGTACAATACTATACAATACAGTAGAGATTGTATATCTAAAGGTATTACATACTAGGAATGAAAGTGATGTAATTCATGTAATGCTATAACCGGGTGAAAGTGTTTTTTTAGAAGACCGCCACCTTAAATACTTGCTTTTGGGTACTAGTGGTGCTTAAGAAGAACTCAATGCCAATCGGCCTTAGGTTGGGGTGCTGTGAGAGGGGGTTCACCATGAATCCACCCCTCAGGTTCTGAAGAGCCTGTAACTTGGTATGTAGAGGGTCAAAGGGGCACCACACTGCTGAATATTCAGGCATGGAGAGACTAACATGTTTGCTAGGCCTGGTGTTACTTGAGGAGGAAAAATACATAAAAATAATCATAAATAAATGTAATCTTTCTAGTACCGAGCCTGTAAAAAACATAATAAGGACTAAAAGCAGCATGCAACTTTCTTACCATTAATTTTAAGTCATCCTATTTACTTAAAGTGAATGGATAAACAATAAGCAGTATTTCATTTTTACATGTAGTCCCATGGCAAAACAAATGGTAGGAAAGGGAAGCATCATACAAAGATATTTTGTACAGAATAATTCACAGTTTTTTAGTGATCCGAGTCCTAGAGGTTTTATTATTGATATTGTTATAAATCTTAGTAGCAGTCTTTTCCTGTAGGGAGACGGCATACTAAAAATACATAGATTTAGACATTGTGAAGAGGGCAAGGACGTGGTACTCATTGTAGATGAGGCTGCTGTTCTGTGCAGTCATATAATCTAGGTGAATGGGAGACAATAATCATACAATTAGAAATGGTTGCTTGTCATTGCTTGCCATTGTGTGAATCACAGGGAGTCTCATCTGCTATTAAACTTTCAGGTTTCTATGAACATTGGACCAACAAAAGATTATTATGAGTAATGATTTCAAAGATAAAACACTGAAAAGTCTTCATGGTGCCCTATACCTGAATACAGTTCTGATCTACATTTCAGTGGAAAAAGCTTGGGCCCATATCTCTAAAGTATCCATGGAAACTATCATTCTGGTTGCTTCAAAACAATATTTGATATGGAGAGGCGTAGAGAAAAGAGATGGATAAAAGTGTTGTACTATACAATGTGGTGCTATGCATTGTCTACAGAAAGGTCACCGTGCTGTGTTACATTAGTAGGCTGACTAAAGTTTCTAAAAACAAAGTAGAAAGAATTTTAATATAAAGTTACTTTTACTGCATTGCTTTCCAACCAATTTCTTTCTAAAAATGTGTGTGTGTGAGCGTGGGGGGTTGGGGGGGTTGGTTGTTTGGGGGCTGTCTTTAAAATGGAATTCCAAGCTACGCCTAAATGCTCCCTCCCTCCTCCTAACACCTATTCTTATTAACCTCTGTAAAAAAGTATATATTTACCTATTTTCAGGCCACTCAGGTCACGTGATCTGATTCCCCTGTGTCAGCCAGCAGAGGCTGCAGGGGAGAGGAGGGAGCACCAACAACGGATGGGCCATAGCAGCCTATGGGTGGCGTATATACAGTACATCTTTTTTACACAGGTAAGTCAGCATAGGTGTTAAGGTGGGGTGGAATTTTTAAGATTAGTTAGGTGCAGCCTGCATTCCACTTTAACTGTATTTTTTTTTTTTTTTTATACCTGCATTACCCTTATCCGCACCTAGAGTATGCTGTCTAGTTCTGAGCACCAGTCCTCAGGAAGGATGTACTGGAAATGGAGCAAGTACAAAGAAGGGCAACAAAGCTAATAAAGTGTCTGGAGGATAATAGTTATGAGGAAAGGTTGCGAGAACTGAACTTATTCTCTCTGGAGAAGAGACGCTTGAGAGGGAATATGATTTCAATTTAAAAATACCATACTGGTGACCCCACGATAGGGATACAAGATAAAAAAAATTTTTTGCGGAAAGGGAGTTTAACAAGACACGTGGCCACCTATTAAAATGAGAAGAAAAGAGGTTTATCCTTAAACTACATAGAGGGTATTTTACTGTAAGAGCAGCAAGGATGTGGAATTCCCTTCCACAGGCGGTCGTCTCAGCGGGAGCTTCGATAGTTTCAAAAAACTATTAGATAAGCACCTGAACGACCGCAACATACAGGGATATACAATGTAATACTGACATATAATCACACATAGGTTGGACTTGATGGACTTTGTTCAACCACACCTACTATGTAACTATGCAAAAGCAGCCTGAAATTTGTGTCGGGGAGGGAGCTATAAATAGATTAGCAGGCAGCTTGCCATGTCACAGAACACTTCTGAGAGTCTTTGCCTATGTGGAGAGGGGGTGTATGCCTTTTTTACAATCAGCTGTCTTGGCTGTATGCCAAGGCTTCACTGCAGTGTTAAACAGGAAGAGAAAATCCCCTAACACAATCTTAACTTTCTAAACAGTATATAAAGTTGAAGACAGCAGATGTACATGTAAAACTTATGAAGGGAGATTTGTTTTATCTCTGTGTATTATCTGAGGCTGTTCACTTCACTGGGTATATTTACACCCACTTCAAATATATACATTCCTTCTTGTCAAATATTTATGATGATATTTTATATTTACATTTTTAAATGATTGTTGAATGAAGAATTGATGATATATTTGGTTCATACTAATAAAAACAATTTTGTTTCATCCTACATAAAAATCACTTCTGTGCCTCTGAACCTATACCCATGGCATAGCATACATGGTCTCATATACAGTGATACTTCGGTTCACGAATGCTTCTGTTCACAAACAACTTGGTTCGCGAACAGAAGAGTTCACAAAAATTTGCTTTGGTTGGCAAACTCTGCTCTGACACGTGGTCGCGGCTTCCTGCGAGATCACAGACACAGAGAGACACTGAAAGTGTACTGTGAAGACACTAAAGCCCCATACACACGCGCGGACAATCCGTGGACCAGGTCCGTCGGACCATGTCCGTCATACTTTGTCTGATGTTGGTTTTGCGTACACACGATCGGACAAAGTTGTCGGAAAATCGATCATTCTGAACGTGGTGACGTTTGTTGCCTACGACGGGACTACGTAGAGGCTAGTAGCCAATAGCTTTGGTCTTGTAATGTGATCTGACCATGCGTAGCACTTTGTCCGGTCGGACAAGCGTACACACGCTCGGATTTGGTGTGATCGGACCGGGTTGACGGCAAATCTTTCCAGCAGGAGATAAGACTTTGTCCGACGGACAAACCGACGAACACTGTCCGATGGTGCCTACACACGGTCTGATTTTTCAACAACCTTGTCCGATCGGACCAAATTGATGAAAAAGTCCGACCGTGTGTATGGGGCTTTAGAGTATTGAGAAGCTTTTTGGTGTGCTTTTTAGCACATTCTGTACAGTACAGTACAGTACATCCCGGTGCACACTTGCTGTAAAGCTTTTTTGTGTGCTCTTTATCACATACTGAACCGGACATCCAGTATGGCTCCAAAGAAAGTTCAGAGCAAGCATGCTGTTGAAAAGAAAGTGCAGAGCGAAGGTGACAAGAATGTGCAGAGCGGTAATGAAGGTGACAAGAATGTGCAGAGTGGTAATGAAGGTGACAAGAATGTGCAGAGCGGTAATGAAGGTGACAAGAATGTGCAGAGTTGTAATGAAGGTGACAAAAATGTGCAGAGCGGTAATGAAGGTGACAAGAATGTTCAGAGTTGTAATGAAGGTGACAAAAATGTGCAGAGCGGTAATGAAGGTGACAAGAATGTGCAGAGCGGTAATGAAGGTGACAAGAATGTGCAGAGCGGTAATGAATGTGACAAGAATGTGCAGAGCGGTAATGAAGGTGACAAGAAAGTGCAGAGCGGTAATGAAGGTGACAAGAATGTGCAGAGTGGTAATGCAGGTGACAAGAATGTGCAGAGCGGTAATGAAGGTGACAAGAATGTGCAGAGCGGTAATGAAGGTGACAAGAATGTGCAGAGCGGTAATGAAGGTGACAAAAAAGTGCAGAGCGGTAATGAAGGTTACAAGAATGTGCAGAGTGGTAATGCAGGTGACAAGAATGTGCAGAGTGGTAATGCAGGTGACAAGAATGTGCAGAGTGGTAATGCAGGTTACAAGAATGTTCCTCCATGCCAGAAGTCGCCTCAAGCAAGGTTAGTGTTCTCTCTCTTTATACTTTATACTGTACTGTAAAAACAAAAAAAAGTTCAGAACGGAATAACCTGATTTACATTGAACCCTATGGGAAAATTTGCCTCAGTTCACGACCAATTCAGTTCACGACCAAAGTCGTGGAACGAATTAATAAAGAGGTATCACTGTACTTAAACTCTAATTATAAAACATGTTATTGTTATCGTGGCTTGGCATACCCTGGTCTTACACTAAATACAATACTATTATTTCTTATCTTTTTCTGTCTCCACTGAATCTATGAACAACATAACGTCAAAGCAAGCCAGCAACAGCAACATTAATTTTATTTATTTTCATAGAAAATTTCATGTTAAGACTGATGTCTGTTTATGAATTATTCCCATAGGATATTTTCTTACCTGGGGAGATGTAGAACGTTTTGAATAATTTTTTATCTGTAGTGATATCTCTTACTTCTTTAACAATATTCACTAGACGTCCAACCACAGGTGGAATTCTTCGAAAATCCAGGATTCTTCACAGCAAGAGGAAAGAATAAAAATCGAATAAGTTAACCCCCAAAAAAAATGAAAAATAAATAAACCCTGCAAGGCAAAGACATAATGAGCTAGTATGCATAGCATACTAGCTCATTATGAATAACTTACCTAAGATCGAAGCTCCCGAAGCAGTCCTTGTTCTTCATCTCCACCGCTGCCATGTATCCCGGATCGACTTCTGGGTCTCGCAGCTCCAGCGTTGTGATTGGCCGGAGCCGCGATGACATCAATCCGGCACGTGCGCGCGGGAGCCATCAGTGACGGCATGTTCGCCTTCACTTGCGGCGCGCCCAGTGCGGTGCCCTTTTTTTGTAAAATATTTCCTTAACCGTGTAGGTTAAGGAGATATTTCTTGGACCTACAGGTAAGCCTTAATCTAGGCTTACCTGTAGGTCAAAGTGGTCTGTAAGGGTTTACAACCACTTTAATATATAAAGCTGGTTGAAAAAAATTGTGAACTGTTTACAAATCTTTAGGTTCCCGAATGATGGCTTAAGAAAGCTTTATTTGATCATCCTATACAAATATTGTCAGATTTTTTTCAAGTGATAAAGTTGTGTGATTGTTTAAGTGATAAAGGTAACCAACTAAAAAAGTGTGTGAACCCTTTTATTTAGTAATTAATCCATCTTTATTGGCCATATGACAAACTAGGAGTGCAGAAAGAGTACACTGAGACTAAGTACATGTAGTACCCTCCTATTTAGGTGCTAGGCTGTCAGGTAATTACATTTTTTTCTTTACTTTTGTGCTCCTCTGTAATCAGTGGAGCGGTTGTTGATTGTGTTGGGCTGATCAAGATCCCACCGGCTGCACATATGATTGCTTCTTGATGCTTTTTGGAAAGCTCCAGATCATATGCGTGGGGTAGGCTAAGTTAGCAGTCTGAATTTTATGAGGTCCCAGACAATCCCTGGGGAGGTGTGTCTGGAAGGTGGCTGGAGAGAGCATAAATAGTATGGCATTGGGAGGCATCAACTAACTACAGACTACTTGAGGACTCATGAGTACTGACCTGAGAGCAGGATCTGAGTGACTGTGCTGCTGTTAATCTGTTAATCGCTTGGTGTATTATTGCTAAGGCTTGCCTGACTTGGGGCATTGTCTATTGTGCCCCAGTGCTGTCCATTCCCTGAAAGTGATTGAGGGAACTGTTTTAAGATGTAGCTGCAGAGAGAAAGGTGTCCTGTTATCACTAATCAGCATTCCAGAGTATCCCACAGCTCCCTGCCCTATCCAAGTTACTTGGCAATGAATACAAAAAAAAAGCAAACCCTAGACTATTCCTTGAGTCAGAGAAGTGAATGATGCTGTGCGTCTGGCTGCCGCTGCGCTACAGAGAGAGAGGAACCTGGGATAAATCAGCAGCTCATGCAGAGGAACGGCAACACACACACAACTTGATATGCATTTATTAAATGGGTTTCAGCACACAATAATCGAGAAAGGACCAGAAGGGTGGGGGGGGGGAATTCTAACAAGAATAACAACAGTAGCACCAGAAGTCAGAGTACTCACATAGGGGAATACTGCCAATACAAGACTACAAGTCCCAGCAATCCCAGTGTCCAGATAGCAGCCTCTACAGAACTGCACGTCCCAGCAGTCTTATGCCACGTACACACAATCTGACTTTTCGACTGACTTGGTCCGGCGGACAATCCAATGGACTTTGCAGCTGAGGTCCGCCGGACTTTTAAACGAACGGATTTGGCCCCACATGATCACTCCAAAAGTCAGACGGATTCAAACGTGATGATGTAGAATAAGGAAGTTCATAGCCAGTAGCCAAAGACGACCGTATTTTTCGACCAGACTCGAGTCCATCGGAAAGATTTGAAGCAAGTTTTATTTCTAGGTCCGCCGGACTTTTGGGAACAAAAAGTCATCTGGAGCCCACACACGATCGAATTGTCCGACAGATTCAGTCCGCCAGAAGTCTGTCAAAAAGTCCGATCATGTGTACGCGGCATTAGTTTCCAACTGTATCTCACTCTAGTCTCTTGCTAGTAAGACCCTACAGTGATGAGTTTCTCCATGGCTGTCTCTGGAGTAAATTTTGCGTATGCTCTGACTCCTAACTGCCTGCTTTCAGGGCTGTTCATTTGCAGGTAATCACTGCTTGACTGACTACATGCAAGCTGCTGTGAAAAGCTGCATGAGCTGTCAGCCTCCCTTTGCTTTAAAGGATAAATTTGCCTTTTAAACACGATACACCTGTATTGTATTCCCTCTGCCTTTCTTCATATTTGGTTACAGTGATATGTTTTCTTTGTCCAAATATAACTGCATGTGTTTACCAAAAATGTTCAGCTTTTGTCTAATTGATCAAGTGGTGCTATAGAACATAAGCAAATTGAGAGAGTTGCACCCTCTCACTTTTTCAGTTTTTACTAAAAGGTGAACTTATAAACATAGATATTGCCAGGTGTGAGAACAACCTATAGTATGCCCTTATACTGCTTTTTTTGCACCACCCACTCCTAAGAAGAGTATCCATAATGCTGAATTTCTTCCTTTTATAATCTGCCTAATTGTAGACTGATGAGTATAGAATTCTTTTTGTAACCCTTTACATTCTTGTGAGCTTTAATGTCCTCTGAAATTTCTTTCTTACATAAGAAACTTTTTTATTATTAAAAAACACATGATATAAACACTTTGATTAGGAGACATTTATAAAGCAGTATTTATAAAACAATAAATGTGACATTTACCAAACATTCTTTGCAGGTGAATCAATTACTGTAATAAAAAACATGTGCACTTGCTTTATATATACCTGTCAGTATGTCAAACAGAAGTTCAATTTGTAAACATTTCTAGAGTTAAAGAATAAAATAAAGATGAATAACTTGCTTTTAATGTGTTCAAAATGTTTTTCTTTTCATTTCACATCATATACTTATGGTGCTGCCTAATAACAATTTATGTTTATTTTGCATGCACACTGTACACAATACATGGATGTATTTTACATGTACACTGTATACACATACAATTTTGTATATATACTGTATATTCACATACCCAATTTTATGGCTGCATTGAGTGCCAAACGATTTTTATAGCATTACTCCCATATGGTTGGCTTTTCGTATGATTTTAATAAGATACTGTGTTCTACCTTGAAAGCATTTTTATATATTTACTGTTTAATAAAGTTAAAAGAGTAAAGTTTAAATAAAGTGCTCCCTTGTATTAAAGAATTCTTCTGTGTTTTGTTCCTTTATTTAATGAGGTTTCAATTTCTTCCATCCTCAAAATAAAATAAAAAAAAATCTGAAAGTAGGGGGTCATGGGTTGGTCCAATGCACATCTGGTATTATTAGTGAGATTGTATGTGTGTGTGTATATATGTATATATACAGCCCTCAAACTTTACACTCGCCTGCTCGCATTTTGCGAGTAAATTTTGAGGGCTGGCGAGGAAGGGCTGTCTGGGAGCTCATGAAGGGGAAGAGAGAGGACAGAGCCGGGCAGATGATATGAGCGCAAGGAACATAACTAGCGGCGCCGGCTTTGATTTAAATCGCTGTGTGTTCCCTGCGCTCGCTTTCACACACAGCCCCGCCACCTGGTCCCGGGGAATTTGATAGACAGAACACCCGTCCAACCCGGGACGAGTGATGTGTATCAAAGTTCCCTGGCCAGGGGGCGGGGATGTACGGGACGCCGAGCGGCGGGAACACACGGCGATTTAAATCAAAGCTGTTCCAGCATGTCCCTCGGCGCTCATATCATCCGGCCAGCAATGCTCTTCTTCTCTGCTCCCCTTCATTCAGGACACAGGTAGGCAGCATTGGTGGACAAGTGTTATGCTGCACTGGTGTTAAAGTGTGAGGCTGCATTGGTGGAAAAGTGTGAGGCTGCATTGGTGGACAAGTGTGATGCTGCACTGGTGTTAAAGTGTGAGGCTGCATTGGTGGACAAGTGTGAGGCTGCACTGGTGTTAAAGTGTGAGGCTGCATTGGTGGACAAGTGTGAGGCTGCATTGGTGGACAAGTGTGAGGCTGCACTGGTGTTAAAGTGTGAGGCTGCACTGGTGTTAAATTGTGAGGCTGCATTGGTGTTAAAGTGTAAGGCTGCATTGGTGTTAAAGTGTTAGGCTGCATTGGTGGACACGGGTGAGGCTGCATTGGTGGACACGGGTGAGGCTGCATTGGTGGACACGGGTGAGGCTGCATGGTGGACACGGGTGAGGCTGCATTGATGAGCATGGATAAAGTTGCTTAATTTGCATAAAACATTTAAGAGCAATTTCATGATATAATTTTATTAGGGGAGGGGCAGGGCAGGGGTTGGGTGGGGCAACTGGTGGCGAGTAACCCTTGAGGCCTGGCTAGTAGCTCAGGACTTGAAATTTTGAGCCCTGTATATATATATATATATATATATATATATATATATATATATGTATATATAATCTTACTAATAATACCAGGAGCTGAATCCTTTTTGCCAAAAGCAATGGGCAGCTTTACCATCTGAGAAGATAAAGAGCCTCATCCACAAATACCACAAGAGAAGCTGTCATTGATGTTAAAGGGGGCAATACACAGTATTAAGAACTGGGGTGTGTAAACTTTTTATCAGTATCATTTGGGTGGTTTCTGTTGCCATTATGATTTAAAAAGAGTAAACACAGGTAATTGATACTAAATGGCTTCAGCCAAACACTAACCTTGAGTGAAAGAAACATTTTTGTGTTATCATTCATATTCTCTGAAAAATGGCCAAGAAATCATACATTTTGCCAGGGTATATAAACTTATGAGCACAACTGTATATGTATAAAGAAGCTCTCTTTTGTTCCTGTTAAAGACTTGCTTGGCTGGCATTCCTTCTGGCTTCAGATCCTGCTTGCTGTTCTACTATGCTCATCTCCCTGACATTTTGGCTTGTCTGACTATCCGTTCCAGTTCCTGAACTCTGGCTTTGTTTTGACTACATTTACTCTGTTTACCTTTTTATTATTATTATTAAACAAGTGTGATTTACTTTACTTCTGTCTAAGTTTGATTCATGGTTTCTGACAGTAGGCGAAGGCCATGAATTCAGAAGATGTAGTCAATCCACTTGTTGGTAATATTTTTTCAAGATTGGATGAGCAGGATCACCGCATGGATCAGTTTGCCATGACGTTGCAAACGCTCCTGAGTCGCATGGCTCACCTTATTAAACTTAAACTTTTAACTTCTACACTTAAAGGCGCCTTTCTTTTGTTTTCTTGTTTCCTATCTAGAGATCGTTTCTCTCCATGAGTGCAGCCCTAAGTGTTTGAAGACCCCTCTTCTCTATATATAGACTTTTAATATAGACTTTTGGCTATTATGGACAATTTTTCTGCTTGGTCTTGAAGCTCAGAGCGCCCTTGCATACACTATAACTCGAGTATATACGGTATATGAAAAACAATAGATGCTTCCATAGTGCATTAAAGTTTATTAAAACAATTTAAAGCCAAAGTAAAGCCAAATGGCCCCTTACATTAGTTGGTGCCCACTCGGCACTGGGGCTGCTTGCTCATCTGGGGTTCGCTTTGCTGGGAAGCCGCGTGTCACCTCCGTGAATGGCGTCTGTTCCACCCAGAGATAGCGGCAACCAGAGATGCCGGATGTGCGATGGGGTCACGTGACCAAGGTGACGCTCCTATGTACGTTTCGTATAAACGTCTTCAGGGATGCGTACCTTGGTCACTAGGTAACGGTGCTTTATAGTAGATGGGGCGGACCAATTAAGCGTGTCTAACGCTGACGACGAATATATTATATTGCCCTTCTGGTGACAACCTTATTGTGTTGGAAATAGGTGACACTCGATCACAAGTTCAATATAAAAATTTTTTTTTTAAAAGACTCTGTGGTTGATTAAAAATTATGAGCTCAGGGAAAGCATTTTATTGGGAAACCGGAATGTGTACGGCGAAATCCCGATAGCAAAATGGAACTGTATTTGCATGCAGCCAAAGTGCCGGTTTACATAATATACAATATTATTCCCACCATATATACTGCCCATCATTATGCTAATCTGAACATATTATCACACATATTGAATTGGCCACACATATGTGGGCACAAATAAAAATAAATAAAAATATAAAAAAATGAATATGTACCACTTTAGACTAGTGGGTGGCAATGCTGGATAAATATCATAGGAGGAGAGATTTCATTTAAATTGCAACTATATTGGTAAGATAAAAAATAACAAATAATATTCCACCAAAATATCGGGGCTGACACCCCAGATATAATCACTAACAATAGTGGAAATCTTGTCAAGTCTAAACCACATTAGCAATATTGTGGCATATGAAGGAAATGGGAAGGAGGGGAACAAGATGGACTCCTAATAGTATATTAATCGTTGGTTAAATAACAATTCAAGTCTAATTGAATGTTAAGCTCAAAAGGCTGCATCGTGTGCAATTTGTACAACCAGTATGTTTTGTTTTGGGATATAGATCTCTTCATATGGGTACCCCTCCAATGTCTCGATATTTTATCGATACCATAGAAGGTTAGAAGAGATGGATCACTATCATGGAATGTTTTAAAGTGTCTGGAGACACTGTGATTAGGGTAGCCTTTTTTATTATTCGTGACGTGTTCATTAATTCTAGTTTTTAACTGTCGCGTTGTTCTACCCACATATTGTAAAGAACATAGGCATTCCAGGACATATGTTACATGATCAGAATGGCACGTGATGAGAGGTTTAATTTTAAATTCCTGTTGTGTCACCAACGATTTGAAATGGGATATTTTTTGTTATTTTGCAGGACTTGCATCTTGTACAATATTGAAATCCAGAGCTGTCCAAAAACATTGATGGTTTCTTGGTGGGTCTGGTACATTCCTTGCGATGAAGTTTCTCAGACCTGGTGCCCTTATATAAATAAACTTAGGTTTGTCTGGAAGTATGGTTTGGAGGTCCCTATCTTCGAGCAGAATTGGCCAGAATTTTTAAAAAATAGTTTCTACTTATTTGTACTGGCGGTGGAAGCCTGAGGGAAGGCTATCTCCCCATTGTACTCTTTTTTGGGTTTTGTGGTTAGAAGTGTCTGTCTATCCATTGCCGACACCTCATCAAGATGTTTCTTAGGTGTATGCAACGGATAGCCCTTCTCCAAAAATCTATTTGTTGGGACATCTGCCTGTAAGAGGAAATCAGCCTCATCATGGCAATTCCGTTGGATTCTCATATACTGACCCTTAGGAAAAGCATTCATCCAATGCAGGTGATGGCAGCTATGAGTAGGCACCACAGCGTTTCTGTCTGCCTCTTTGAAATACGACTTAGTGACAATGGTGTTATGAGATTTAACAAGTGTCAGATCCAAATAATCAACCGTGGTTAAAATATGTTCTGCCGTCAATTTTAAACCATATCTATTGCTATTCATTTTACCAAGAAAGGCCAAAAAACTTGTGTGGATTGGCAAAAATTGGCTCTGTTTGCCATTTAAGTGTTAGATTTGCTACACTTGGAGCATAACGGGCTTCAATTGCGACTCCACTTGTTTGGTTGTAATAATTCGCACAAAGGGAAAAACTGCGCTACCGTAGCGAAAAATAAGTGAAAGCTGCTAACATATAAAACAAACAAAGTCAAGAAAATATAAATGGAAAAAAATGTAGCGCTAAAATAAACACACTGTATGGGAGTGAGTAATATATACCGAAGGCCTGAGACGTGTGTCCGAGAAACACACGATATGAGGCAGGTATCAACAATAATGTGACATCAATAATGTGTGCCACTAAAGGCAAAACAATGTGACATATAAAACACAATGTGACAAAAGTAATAGGTGCCAATGCAAACACCGTAGACCAAAATAATGTGATATAAAGTCTGCATTGAGTGAAACGCTGAAAACAGCGAATCCTTCAAGGTAACCCAGGAACAGGAAGAGACTGGATAGGGATGACTAAAGCCTGACTGATGACATAGAGGGATAGGGTACTCTTACCGCAACGGTTGGATACAGCTACCATACGGTATTTGTATCAAATAGGCTTGTGCGCTAGACCTCTTGCGCCAACAGGTACCAGATCAAGCAAGCAGGAACCGGAGGTAGACACCACAGCAGGTAGAAACCAAACAGCAGACACCGCAACCGATCAACCTCTTCTAGACAAGTTGTAAGATCCCAAAGCAGTCCACTCAGTGAGATCCCAAAAACCAGGGGAAAAAGAGAAAATGGAAGCGACTCCAATGGTGCAGGTCAAAAATATTTAAATTTTTTTCACATTGGCATGTGACAAATAAAATCTCGAGAATGAAAAACGGAAATAGGTCAGCAATGTGAGAATGTATGAGATAGCTGGCCCGACGCTTTTCGACACAAATTGGTCTTCTACTGGGGCATATCTCTCAGAGATATGCCCCAGTAGAAGACCGATTTGTGTCGAAACAATGGTCCGCCCCATCTACTATAAAGCACCGTTCCCTAGTGACCAAGTTACACATCCCTGAAGACGTTTATACAAAATGTACGTAGGAGCTTCACCTTGGTCACGTGATCCCATTGCACTTCCGGGATCTCTGGTTGCCGCTATCGCCGGATGGAATGCGTGTGCTTCGGTGTCGTTCACGGAGGTGACACACGGCTTCCCAGCACAGCGAAACCCAGACGAGCGAGCAGCCCCAGTGCACCAGGGCACCAACTAATATAAGGGGCCATTTGGCTTTACTTTTTTAATTGTTTTAATAAACTTTAATGGAAGCATCTATCGTTTTTCATATATCCTACATATAACCATACGGGGAGGAGTTTTTTTTTACCAACCTGATCAAGCCATCTCATGTGAACAGGCACAATCCTGTATAAGCCTTCATGACTTTCTTTTTAATTAAAGAAGTCATATACATCTGGTAAGCAGATCCTTAACTCGTCACTGCGGGGTGTTGTTACCTTTTTTTGGTGAAGGAATTTTTTCACATAGAAGACTTTTATACTGGTATGGTTGAAGACTTCAAGGCATCCACCACTGTTGTGGTCACTTAATTGGAACTTCTCTATTTTTCATTCTTTGTGTGCACTTTATATGTGATTTGGCACAATTGTATCTCACAGCATTGTGGTTAAGCGTATATATAGCAAGGTGTATTGGTTTTGCATACCACATTGCACATATGTTGAAATAGTATTTTTAATTTAGATTTTTTTCGTTTGCATGTAGCGCCCTCTATTTATTTACACTAAGAATGTAAAGGCTGACGCTTTGTCATGACAATTTGGAACACTGAATTTGGAATATGGAACACGGAATTTGGAATTCAGAACACAGAATTTGGAATTTGGAGTTTGGAACACTGAGTTTGGAATTTGGAACATGGAATTTGGAATTTGGAACATGGAACACGGAATTTGGAATATGGAATTTGGAATTTGAAACACAGGAATTTGGAATTTGGAACATTGAACACGGAATTTGGAACACGGCATTTGGAACAATAAATTTGGAATTTGGAACACCTAATTTGGAACACGGAAATTGGAATTTGGAACACGGAATTCGGAACACGGAGTGTGGAATTCGGAACACGGAGTGTGGAATTCGGAACACGGAATGTGGAATTTGGAATTTGTAATTCGGAATTTGGAATTTGGAATTTGGAATTTGGAATTTGGAATTCGGAATTTGGAAAACTAAATTTGGAACACGGAACAAGGAATTTGGAAAACTAAATTTGGAATTCGGAACACTGAATTTGGAATTCGGAACACGGGATTCAGAACACAAAATTTGGAATTCGAAACATGGCATTTGGAATTTGGGATATGATACACAAACCTGTAATTCAGAACATGGAATTCGAAACACGGAATTTGGAATTTCGAAACATGGAATTTGGAACACTGAATTTGGAATTTGGAACATTGAACATGGAATTCGGAATTTGGAACACCGAATTTAGAACACTGAATTTGGAAGATGGAATTTGAAACACGGAATTTGGAACACCGAATTTGGAATTTGGAACACCGAATTTAGAACACCTATTTTGGAACACGGAAATTGGAATTCGGAACACGGAGTGTGGAATTCGGAACACGGATTGTTGAATTCGGAACACGGAGTGTTAAATTCGGAACAAGGATCATTGAATTCGGAACACGGAGTGTTAAATTCGGAACACGGAGTGTTGAATTCGGAACACGGAGTGTTGGAATTTGGAACACTGAATTTGGAATTTGGAACACTGAATTTGGAATTTGGAACATGGAACACAGAATTCGGAATTTGGAACATATAACACAGAATTCGGAATTTGGAACTCGGAATTTGGAACACAGAATTTGGAACACGGAAATTCGAAACACGGAATTCGAAACACGGAATTCGAAACACGAAATTTGAAACACGGAATTTGGAACACAAAACATGGAATTTGGAACATGAAACACAGATCTTAGAATTTGGAACACAGAATTTGGAACACTGAATTTGGAATACAGAATAGACATGGGAACCATCAAAAAAAATCGTAATTCGTGTACGTGTATTTCTTACGAATCGTTAAAAAAAATGTGAATCGTTACGAATCATTAATAATCACTCGCGGCTAATGCATTGCCGGTTCCCGTAACACATATGCCGCGTACACACGAAGGGACTATCCCGCGGGATTATCCGCTGGACCGAAGTCCAGCGGATAATCCCCTCGTGTGTGGGCGCCGGCGGACTTTTTTTGGCCAAAGTACGGCGGACTAAAGTTTCAGGTTTTGTTCTCAAATTATCCGCTGGACTTGGCAGTCCAGCGGATAATCCGGTCGTGTGTAGTATGGTCCGGCGTACCAAAAAGGACGCATGCTCAGTAGCAATTATGTCACGGACTCGCTCGGTCTGGTAAAACTAGCCTTCGTTTTGAAGCTCGCACAATCGTCACGCTGCTGTTTTTTTTTTTTTTTTTTTTTTTCTGACAGCGGGATTTGTATGTTATCGTACTTGAAGAATGATTTTGCCTTGCTGCTTGTATATTCACGCAGAGTACTCCCGAACGTTTTTTCTTCAGCATTCTTTAGTGAAGTTATATATTTGTATATATATATATATATATATTATATATATATATATATATATATATATATATATATAGATATAGATATAGATATCCAAATCACCAAATGAAAAATATATCTATATTTCTCAATAAGCCAAAAAAAATATATATCGATATCTACATATATATATATATATTAATATATATAGATATATAGATCTATACGTGTATAAAAAAAAAAATATATATATATATATATATATATATATATATATATATATATATATATATATATATATATATATATATATATATATGTACATATATCTCTATATAGATATTTTTTATTATTTGTTGGTTATCAAAAGGATTAGTTATTACACATGATACAATTGTGGAGTCAGCAGAGCTTGCCCTTAATTCAGATCTTAACCCTCACCTTTCCAGCGACTGCACTTGCAGTTCCATTGAAGTTGCACTTTACACTTGTATTGTCAAATGAATGTTTAGACATGTACCTGCCTACTCCTAAAGAAACTATGTTTTTGAATAACAAGCACGTATATCATTATTTGATGAAAATTAAATGACCATTTATTCTGGTTAAAACAAACAAGGCAAAACAAAATAGGAAGGCAACACTGGAGCCACTTGTAGATTTTGTGAAGACTTTTTGCCCCAACGGCAGACACCAAGTTTGTGAAGCCAAAAATTAAGCTTGGGCACATTTCATACAATATAGGGAGCTCAAGAAGATTGACCAGGAATCAGACAGACCAGGAACAGCAGCAGATGACATCTATGTCCCCAAGCTGTGGCACTACAACAGCCTGTGTCTTCTGTGAGACCAGACTGAAGCCAGGCAATCACTTCCGACTCTTCCCACCACGCTGCCCTGCACTCTTCCCTGCAGTCTTCCCTGCACGCTTCCTTGGAGGCTGACTTGTGGTAGGAGGAGGAGTAGGAGGAGGAGGAGGAGGAGGAGAAGAAGGAAGACGAGGAGGAGGAGGAGGAGAAGTTGGTGTCGGGCCTTCATGGGTCAGGCGGGTGGATTCTCGTAATTCACCCCTCAAACCCCCCCTAATTGCCTCAGAAATTAGGCCCTCACACAGGTGCCGTTGGCCCCTCTCCATTTCCAGCAACCTGCTGGACACGTAGCTGGCATAGGCCTCTTCTGGAAGGGTGGGTTTGTCGAGAATGGCACTCGCCTTCCGAATCAGTTGCAGTGATTCCTCCTCAACAATGGTCATCCTCCTGGGCCTTCTTGGGGGTAAGGGCAGGGGTGTAGGTAGACTTCTTAATTGGGTCTGGCTGTCACTCTGGCTCGTGCTGGGCCCAGCCACCTCCTGGCTCTCGTTGGTCATGTCCTCCTCCTCCTCCATACCACTTGTCCCGGCATCATCCTGGGTCAGCTCATCCTGTGTGCAAATAAAATCAAAAATCAAACACCTGTTTTGTGGTTTCTGGCCTCCTCAATCATCCAATTGTAAACTTAGGAACGAGCATCTAAATTTTCCAAAAGATCCAAAAGGCTATCATTTGGACCCCTGCATTTTCCAACCAGATCACCAATGTTGTCTAACGCTTTTTTTGCCACTACTGGATGTATGTATACACTATATATGTATCGATATGTTGCACCAACACTTTTTAGAAGTGTGCATAATTTTTGTCAGTTTTTTTCACAATTCTGAGTTCAGGGTGTTAATTGTTTCACATTTTAACGTTTACAGCATTAATATTCACACAATCACAATTTAGGCTACTAAATATATACCTGGCTCCAGCTGGGCGCATCAGCCTGCTCCAAGGTGGAGGGGTCTTCTCCTTCCGTGGAAGCCTCAGCTGGGGTGGAGGGAAGAGTGGAGGGAAGAGTGGAGGGAAGGGTGGAGGGAAGAGTCGACAGTGATTGCCTGGGTTCCATCTGGTCACCTATAAAAGTCAGTTGGTTGTAGTACCACAGCTTGGGTACATAAACATTCTCTGCTGCTGCTCCTGATCTGACTGATTCCTCAATCTTCTTGCGCTCCCGCTTGTACATGTGCCTTAAACTTGCAATTCTGGCTTCCACAAACTTGGTGTTTGCGTTGGGGACTTTAGTCTTCACAAAAGCCACAAGTGGCCCCAGTGTTGCCTTCCGGACATCCCTATTGCCATATAAAGGGTTCTTGAGCTGCCACAGGTTGGTATTTTTTCTGTACAGGGCAATGAATTCGGACATGAACTGCTGGTCCTTGAATGGATTCAACTGGGGTGATGACATGTTTGTTTCTGTTTTGTTAGTAATGGCAATACAAAAGACCAAAAACACAAATGTTACTTAAAACGCACAACCAGTTTTTCTTAACAAACATTACACAACACACCCACACACAGGCAGCAACCCCTACACACAGGCAGCAACACATCCACACAGGCAGCAACCCCTACACACAGGCAGCAACCCCTACACACAGGCAGCAACCCCTACACACAGGCAGCAACCCCTACACACAGGCAGCAACCCCTACACACAGCCAGCAACCCCTACACACAGCCAGCAACACACACATATCCTTAAAAAATGCTGGCCCAAAACCCAAAAAAAAAACACAGTAATGCATCCTAGAAAACACTTACCTTCGTACAGAGCGCTCGCTACTTCCGTTCGGGAACACGTGGGCCCCTCAAACAGCCTTATATACACTGCGCACGCGTCGAAGTCCGCCTGCGTCCTCCGCGTCGCCCGCCCATGACGTTCCTCATGACGAGTATTCCCCGCCCCGCTTCCCCTCGTTGCATTGTTGGTGAATTAATTCATGAATATGGCGGACACATTCTCAGCCAGTAGCGCGGAGGAAAGCCAAGAAGCCAACACATCTGCATCCAGCAGCAGATATAAGGCCACCAATATGGCCTTTGAAGAGATGGTGGAGATGGTGGACATCCTCCAAAGGGAAGATTACGACGGGGAAAATGGCCCGTACCCTCGTCCCAACTTGCGCAAGGACAAGATTCTCACTACAATCGTCAGCACCCTGGAGCAGAAATTCGGCGTACGAAGGGGCAAGGATCAACTGCGCAAACGATGGTCCGACATCAAATCCAGGGAGCACGATCAGTACAGGAGAATTCGAAAAGCCATCAAAAAAAGTAAGTCAAGCACGTGCGCTACTATGGTTATACTTGATATGTCTAATCTTGCGCAGATGTAATTACCATTCGTCCGTGAAACTTGCGCAGATGTTATTACCATTCGTACCTGAAACTTGCGCAGATTTAATTACCTTTCGTCCGTGAAACTTGCGCAGATGTTATTACCATTCGTACCTACAACTTGCGCAGATGTAATTACCATTCGTCCGTGAAACTTGCGCAGATGTTATTACCATTCGTACCTGAAACTTGCGCAGATTTAATTACCTTTCGTCCGTGAAACTTGCGCAGATGTTATTAACATTCGTACCTGAAACTTGCGCAGATGTAATTACCATTCGTCCGTGAAACTTGCGCAGATGTTATTACCATTCGTACCTGAAACTTGCGCAGATTTAATTACCATTCGTCCGTGAAACTTGCGCAGATGTTATTAACATTCGTACCTGAAACTTGCGCAGATGTAATTACCATTCGTCCGTGAAACTTGCGCAGATGTTATTACCATTCGTACCTGAAACTTGCGCAGATTTAATTACCATTCGTCCGTGAAACTTGCGCAGATGTTATTAACATTCGTACCTGAAACTTGCGCAGATGTAATTACCATTCGTCCGTGAAACTTGCGCAGATGTTATTACCATTCGTACCTACAACTTGCGCAGATGTAATTACCTTTCGTCCGTGAAACTTGCGCAGATGTTATTACCATTCGTACCTGAAACTTGCGCATATTTGATGAAAGTTCCGTTTGTCTTCATAACGTTTATTGAGTTTACCTGGCTTTGGGTTGTTGGAGTTGTAAGGTTGTTTATTATTGTCACTATCTATACAATTACTGCTGTAGTAAGGGTTTTAGGGGTAACTTACACAGGGACTCCAGAGGCTGTTTTGGGGGGGGGGGGATAAATATGTTAAGCAGGGTCTCATGCTCACAATTCCCAAAAAATGCTCATCATCTCTAAATACTGTAGGTGGTGACTTTTCAAAGAAGTACACTCACCTGTCCCTTGGATGGTGCAGCTACAATCTCTGATCTTGCAATCATGAAATTAATGTTTGCGGCTTCACTTCCCGGGTCACTATTGGGCATGCGCCAGTTGCGCAATGCAATAGGACTGGTCCGCGCGAGCTCGGGGACCCCTGTGTGTCCCAGCAGACAGCACGGTGGGACGGGATGTGGCGTATACTTCTGTGGGAGTCTAGGGCCGGATGTGTGTGCAAATACCTGCCTTACACAGGTATCTGCAACCCATCCCCCCTAAAAGGTTCAAAATAAGACACCACAGGGGTGCAGGGATCCAATGAGCGGAAGTTCAAATTTAGGGTTGAAGGCCGGTTTAAGTATTGGAGTTTCATTAGATAGACATTTCAATTCTGTCTTCAAGTAGGATCTTCTAACAAACTGCTAATAATTGGCAAGACTTTTAAACAATGTTTACTAATCCTATTTTGGCACTCAAATATCAGTGTGATTCAAAAGTGTACCTTTTTGTGTTCCATTACCATAGGGGGCAAAAGACTCAGACGTCAGTCCGAACCTACGAGGACCTCCCGGCATCACCAGACTAATTGGGCAGTTAGCCCAAGCCCGCGCGTGGATGTGGCGGAACAGGTCGTTGAAGTCGATCAAATCTGCACCCCACCAAGTGAGTGTCTCAGAACACAGATTGAGCTAATAAATTAAGGTCTGCATGTTTTTGACACTTTTTTTCTTGTGTTTTATCTACCCAACTTTTAGGTGATGCTGATCTGTTTGTGGAACGACAAGCTGCGGAGCCATTTTCCACTGACAGTGCCCACAGGCTTATTGGCCAGATCATGGCCTGGAATCTGCAGCTGGAAAATATGCAGAAGGAGATGGCCACCATGCAGCAGGGAATGAAGGACATGATTGATGTTTTGGGGAGAATCTAAAGACCCCTTTTACATTTCTTAACATCAATCATGTCCTTCATTCCCCTTTTGATGCGCTGTTTAACTAATTTTAGAGGCCAAATTTTTAATATGCACACGGTATGTCAACATGTGCTATGTGCCATCAGGGGATCTCAATGGACGCATTTGGTGTTTGCAACCCCTAATGCTAGTAGGTGAGAGGGAAGGGGTTTCACACACAAAACACGTCCATTGATTCCCCATGATGGAACATAGCACATGTTGACATTACCCATTTTCCAGTTAAATTAGTGTGCATATTAAAAATTTGGCTTCTTCTGTTCATGGGTTACCTGTTGAACTTTGTAAGTTCTGGACTTTTACATTGTGTAAATAATTTCAAATGCTAAGCCAAAATTTTTTAACAATTTTAAACATGTTTTTATGTTTGTTTTAAAAAATCAATCAAAAAAAAAAAAAAAAAATGTTGTGAGAAAAACACCAAAAAAATGTCAAAAAGATAACATAAAAAAAAAAAAAAAAAATCTGGTTCAAAAAAAAAAAAAAAAAAAAAAAAAAAAAAAAACCAAAAATACCAAAACAACAAAAAAAAAAAAAAAAAAAAAAAAAAAAAAAAAAAAAGTTTTGGATGTGCACTATAATAAAAAAAATAATGTTTGCACAAATTCAAAAATGTGTGGCTTCTTCTTTTTAAATACTACCAGTTTGACAAAAACATGTTGTGGTTCATTGACAAAGGGGCTTATTTACTAAACGCTAAACAAGTTTGCCACTATTAAGATGTGCACTAGGACAACATATAAAACAGGCCAAATTAAAAGCAAAACAATACGAAACTACCAATATTTCAAACATAAATAACTGTATTTATTCTTTGTAAATGAAAAAGGTGGTTTAAGGGTCTGCTGCCATTTCAATGGCCCCCCTACCATTAAAATACTGTAAATAAAGGTCCCGCACTTGCTGGGCTGATTGTGGTGCGGAACCAAGAGGGCGATTATCCAGCCCTGTCATGTTGCCTTCCACTCCGGCCTCAGGGCCAATTGGTAAGGAGTATGTTCCTGAATGTTTCCGTAAATAATTGTGCATGACACAGCATGCAAGAATAATAGTATTGAGTTTGTACTCTGCCAGATGTAGGGATGTAAGGAGCAATCTGAAACGGTTGGCCATAATACCAAAGGCATTTTCCACCACCCTTCTTGCTCTGGCCAACCGATAATTAAAAATCCTCCTCTCAGGGGTGAGGGATCGTTGGGGAAATGGCCTCATCAGATGGTCACCCAGACCGAACGCCTCGTCGGCAATGAAGACGAAGGGGAGTCCCTCCACATTATCTTCATCTGGTGGCAGCTCCAGCCCACCAGTTTGGAGACGATGACCGAACTCCGTGTGGTTGAAGACTCCTCCGTCCGACATCCGGCCGTTTTTCCCCACATCCACATACAGAAAGTCATATTGTGCCGACACCACCGCCATCAACACGATACTATGGAACCCCTTATAATTCCAATAGTATGACCCCGAATGGGGTGGGGGCACAATTCGCACGTGTTTGCCGTCAATCGCCCCTCCGCAGTTGGGAAAGTCCCAACGGGCAGCAAACTGGGAAGCCACAGTCTGCCATTCCTGTGGCGTGGAGGGACACTGTGAAGTCAAACAGAAAGATACAATTTAAATTATAAACCAGGCAAAACACCAAACTAAATGCTACAAATTAACAAACAATTTGGAAGAACATATGTATTTATTTTGTAAATCCTTGAAATAAAGCCAAAAGATTAAGGATAAAAGGGACAAATCTCTGATTGATGACCCCTCTGATGGACCAGAGAAGATAATAATGGGGATGTGGGTGGGGAGTAAATAATTGTAAGGTCACACAATACACATGCAATTAATTAAAGGTGTGTGTGGGGGGGTGGGGATAATTACAAGCTGACCAAAACCACATGATATTAATTATCAGGGGGGGTGGGGGGGTGGGGATAATTAGAAGCTGACCAAAACCACATGATATTAATTATCAGGGGGGGTGGGGGGGTGGGGATAATTACAAGCTGACCAAAACCACATGATATTAATTATCAGGGGGGGTGGGGGGGTGGGGATAATTACAAGCTGACCAAAACCACATGATATTAATTATCAGGGGGGGTGGGGGGGTGGGGATAATTACAAGCTGACCAAAACAACATGATATTAATTATCAGGGGGGTGGGGGGGTGGGGATAATTACAAGCTGACCAAAACCACATGATATTAATTATCAGGGGGTGTGGGGGGGTGGGGATAATTACAAGCTGACCAAAACCACATGATATTAATTATCTGGGGGGGTGGGGATAATTACAAGCTGACCAAAACCACATGATATTAATTATCAGGGGGGTGGGGGGTGGGGATAATTACAAGCTGACCAAAACCACATGATATTAATTATCAGGGGGTGTGGGGGGGTGGGGATAATTACAAGCTGACCAAAACCACATGATATTAATTATCAGGGGGGGTGGGGGGGTGGGGATAATTAGAAGCTGACCAAAACCACATGATATTAATTATCAGGGGGGGTGGGGGGGTGGGGATAATTACAAGCTGACCAAAACCACATGATATTAATTATCAGGGGGTGTGGGGGGGTGGGGATAATTACAAGCTGACCAAAACCACATGATATTAATTATCTGGGGGGGTGGGGATAATTACAAGCTGACCAAAACCACATGATATTAATTATCAGGGGGGTGGGGGGGTGGGGATAATTACAAGCTGACCAAAACCACATGATATTAATTATCAGGGGGGGTGGGGGGTGGGGATAATTACAAGCTGACCAAAACCACATGCAATCAATTTAAAATTGAGGGTCAAGGGGGGTGAAAGGGGGGGTGAGTAAAGCTGTACAATGGAGCTGGTAATATACATTTTTAACCAAAGAAAGTGACTAGGCTAGGGGTGTTTAGGGGGCCAAGCTTCCATGCTGGGGAGGTTGGTGCAAGCAAATATGCATGTGACCCACTAAATAATACATTCTTAAAACTATTTCGATAAGTCAACCATAAAATACTAGACAAAAAAACAAAATCCAAAAATAAAAGGAATAGGGGACATTCATAGAATAGTCCTATCATGGTAATTAGCTAATGATGACATTGATGCACTACATTAACAAACATACAAGACATAGGTAATTTTAAAAGAGAAGACTTACCTTAATGTATTCCTCCTGCAGGACGTGGATAATGGCAGAACAGGTCTCTGGAATAATGAGCCCCAGAGCCTGGGGGGAGATGCCTGTCGTGAACTTGAGGTCCTGCAAGCTTCTCCCCGTCGCCAAGTAACGCAACGTGGCGACTAGCCTCTGCTCCGCACTGATGGCTTGCCGCATGCAGGTATTCTGCCTGCTAATATAAGGGGACAGCGAAGCCAACAGACGGTGAAAAATGGGGTCCGTCATCCGGAGATAATTCCTGAAATCATCAGGATTATTCTCACGGATCTCACGGAGCAAAGGCATATGCGAGAATTGGTCACGCTGGCGCAACCAATTCTTGGTCCATGAACTCCTCCTCACCCTGTTCATGGACCGGGCTCGTGCCAAGGTGTTAACCGCAACACCGAGCCCCTGCACAGCACGAACTCGTTCCCGAGTACGTCCACACTCCATGGCTTCAAAACGGTCGGCTGATCAAACAAACAACTTAACAGAACGCACTGAAGAACAGCAAGGCCTATGAAGAACGACCTGAAAAACAGGAACGAGCGGACCAGAACGGCCTGAGAACAGGTAGGAACTGATCCACACGCACTGAAAGCCAGATACAAACCTCACAAGCACAAACTGAACGGCAGAAGCGAACGAATTAAGCAGAAGTCTGAGAAGCGCGAATCGTCTCTAACCAAACGTCAACTAACACGCGATACACACGAGATTAGCTGACGGGGCCCAAAGGGTGTCGTTTGGGATCTCGAGCTTCCTTTTTCTAGTCCCGTCGTACGTGCGTACGTCATCGCGTGAACCGCCGGACTTTTTGCGTGATCGTGTGTGGTCAAGTCCGTTCGCTTTTTAGTCCAGCGTACCTAGCGGGAAAGTCCAGCGGATTGTCCGCTGGACTTAGGTCCGCCGGGAAAAGTCCGTACGTGTGTACGAGGCAATAGAATAATTTGAATCTAACTACCAAATATAGAATTTCAACTAATACGAAGGAAATTATTATAGCGGATATAACGAATGATTCGAATGATTCGAATGACAAAGTGTCATTTTTGCAGGAAAAAAAGCTATTTAAAATCACTCGCGGCTATTGCCGGCTAATGAATTGTCGGCTCCGTAACACAGAGAACAGTCATTCATTGATTAAAAAAAAAAAGCATGGGGGTCCCCCCAAATTCAATAACCAGGCCCTTTAGGTCTGCTATGGATATTAAGGGGAACCCTAGCCAAAAAAAAAAAAAAATGGCGTGGGGTCCCCCCTAAAGGTCTGGGATGGATTTTAAGGGGAACCCCGGCCAAAAAAAAATGGTGTGGGGTCCCCCTCAAAATCCGTACAAGACCCTTTATCCGAGCACGCAACCTGGCAGGCCACAGGAAAAGAGGGGGGACGAGAGCGCCCCCCCTCCTGAACCGTACCAGGCCACATGCCCTCAACATTGGGAGGGTGCTTTGGGGTCCCCCCAAAGCACCTTGTCCCCATGTTGATGAGGACAAGGGCCTCATCCCCACAACCCTGGCCATTGGTTGTGGGGGTCTGCGGGCGGGGGGCTTATAGGAATCTGGAAGCCCCCTTTAACAAGGGGACCCCCAGATCCCGGCCCCCCCTGTGTGAAATGGTAAGGGCCTACCATTTCACCAAAAAAGTGTCAAAAATTGTAAAAATGACAGGAGACGGTCTTTGACAATTCCTTTATTAAAATCTTCTTTCTTCTGGTCTTCCTTTCTTCATCCTTCGGTTTCTTCATCTTCTCCTTCCGGCATCTTCTTCCATCTTCTTCTTTCATCATCTTCTTCCTCCGATCCGCTTCTTTATGCTCCGGTCTTCTTGTTCTTTCTCTCCCGGCATCTTCTTCCATGGCGTCGGCATCTCTTCTCAGGCCGCTCCTCGCAATGGGAGGCTCCCGCTGTGTGAGGCTTCGCTCCGTCTGACAGGTCTTTCATAACGGAGGGCACCTGGTGACCCCGCCCCCTCTGACGCACGGGGACGTTATGGGGAATTCCCTATGGCTTTCCCTATGATGTCAGAGGGGGGGCGGGGTCACCGGGTGCCCTCCGTTATAAAAGACCTGTCAGACGGAGCATGGAAGAAGATGCCGGACGAGAAGGACGAGAAGACCGGAGCAAGAAGAAGCGGATCGGAGGAAGAAGATGATGCAAGAAGAAGATGGAAGAAGATGCCGGAAGGAGAAGATGAAGAAACCGAAGGATGAAGAAAGGAAGACCAGAAGTAAGAAGAAAGAAGATTTTAATAAAGGAATTGTCAAAGACCGTCTCCTGTCATTTTTACCATTTTTGTCACTTTTTTGGTGAAATGGTAGGGGTACTTTTGTACCCCCTTACCATTTCACACAGGGGGGCCAGGATCTGGGGGTCCCTTGTTAAAGGGGGCTTCCAGATTTCGATAAGCCCCCCGCCCGCAGACCCCCACAACCAATGGCCAGGGTTGTGGGGAAGAGGCCCTTGTCCTCATCAACATGGGGACAAGGTGCTTTGGGGGGACCCCAAAGCACCCTCCCAATGTTGAGGGCATGTGGCCTGGTACGGTTCAGGAGGGAGGGGGAGCGTTCTGGTCCCCCCTCTTTTCCTGCAGCCTGCCAGGTTGCGTGCTCGGATAAAAGGTCTGGTATGGATTTTGAGGGGGACCCCACGCCATTTTTTTTTTGGCCGGGGTTCCCCTTAAAATCCATCCCAGACCTGAAGGGTCTGGTATGGATATATAGGGGGGACCCCACACCATTTTTTTTTGGCTGGGGTTCCCCTTAATATCCATAGCAGACCTGAAGGGCCTGGTTATTGGATTTGGGGGGACCCCCACTCTTTTTTTTTTTTCAGTGAATGACTGTTCTCTGTGTTACGGAGCCGACAATTCATTAGCCAGCAGTAGCGCGAGTGATTTTAAATAGCCTTTTTTCCTGCAAAAATGACTTTGTCATTCGAATCATTCAAATTCATTCGAATTCGTTCGAATTCATTCGAATTCGTTCAAATTCATTTGAATCATTCGTTATATCCGCTATAATAATTTCTTTCGAATTAGTTGAAATTCGATATTGGTAGTTTGATTTGAATAATTAATTTGGAGCTGAAATTCGTAAACAGAATTTTTCCTGCAAAAATTACACTTTGTCATTCGAATCATTCGAATTCATTCGAATCGTTAGAATTCATTTGAATCATTCGTTATATCCGCTATAATACTTTCTTTCATATTAGTTGAAATTCGATATTTGGTAGTCGGATTCAAATAATTTGGCGACGAAATTCGTAAACGGAATTTCGTATTCCGTACGGAATTCGTATTCGAAAAAATTCGTACTACGGATTCGGAAATTCGTACGAATTACGAATTCGTACGAAACGAATCGCACATGTCTAATACAGAATATGGAACAGCGAATTTGGAAAACGGAACATGGAACACAGAATTTGGAACACGGCATTCCGAATTTGGAACACGGAATTCGAAACACGGAATTTGGAATTCTGAACACGGAATACGGAACATGGAATTTGGAACGCTGAATTTGGAATATGGAACACAGAATTTGAAAAAACGGAACACGGAATTTGGAACTTGGAACATGAAACACAGAATTTGGAATTTAGAAAAATGGAACAAGGAATTTGGAATTCGGAATTTGGAACACCTAATTTTGGAACACGGAAATTGGAATTTGGATCACGGAATTCTGAACATGAAATGTGGAATTCGGAATTTGTAACATGGAATTTAGACTGTTGAATTTGGAATTTGTGACACACAATTTGGAATTCGGAATTTGGAACAGGGAACAAGGAATTTGGAACACGAAATTTGGAATTCGGAACTCAGAATTCAGAACACAAAATTTGGAATTCAAAACACAGAATTTGGTACACCTAATTTTGAATTCGGAACTGGGAATTTGGTATACGGAACACAAACATGTAATTAAGAACATCAAATTCGAAACACGGAATTTGGAATTTGGAACACTGAATTTGGAACACCTATTTTGGAACTCGGAATTTGGAACATGAAACACTGAATTCGAAACATGGCATTTGGAACACCAAATTTGAAACATGAAATTTGGAACACCGAATTTGAAACATGAAATTTGGAAGATGGAATTCAGAACACAGAATCTGGAACACGAAATACGGAATTTGGAACATGGAATTTAGAACACAAAATTTGGAATTCGAAACACGGAGTGTGGAATTCGGAACACGGAGTGTTGAATTCGGAACACAGAGTGTGGAATTCGGAACACGGAATGTGGAATTTGGAATTTGTAACACGGAATTTAGATTGTTGAATTGGGAATTTGGAACATGGAATTTGGAATTCGGAATTTGGAACACGGAACAAGGAATTTGGAACACAAAATTTGGAATTCGAAACACTGAATTTGGAATTCGAAACACTGAATTTGGAATTCAGAACATCTCATTTGGAATTCGGAACATGGCATTTGGAATTTGGAACTGGGAATTTGGGATATGGAACACAAACCTGTAATTCAGTACATCAAATTCGAAACACGAAATTTGGAATTCGAAACATGGAATTTGGAACACTGAATTTGGAATTTGGAACATGGAACACGGAATTCGGAATTTGGAACTCGGAATTTGGAACACAGAATTTGGAACACGGAATTCGAAACACGGAATCTGGAACACGAAATTTGGAACACGGAATTTGGAACACAAAACATGGAATTTGGAACATGAAACACAGATTTTAGAATTCGGAACACAGAATTTAGAATATGAAATTTGGAACACAGAATTTGGAACACGGAATTTGGAATACAGAATATGGAACAGCGAATTTGGAAAACGAAACATGGAACACAGAATTTGGAACACGGCATTCCGAATTTGGAACACGGAATTCGAAACACGGAATTCGGAACACGGAATTCGGAACGCTGAATTTGGAATATGGAACACAGAATTTGAAAAAACAGAACACGGAATTTGGAACTTGGAACATGAAACACAGAATTTGGAATTTAGAAAAATGTAACAAGGAATTTGGAATTCGGAACACAGAATTTAGAATATGAAATTTGGAACACAGAATATGGAACACGGAATTTGGAATACAGAATATGGAACACAGAATTTGGAAAACGGAAAATGGAACACAGAATTCGAAACACGGAATTCGGAACGCTGAATTTGGAATATGGAACACAGAATTTGAAAAAACGGAACACGGAATTTGGAACTTGGAACATGAAACACAGAATTTGGAATTTAGAAAAATGTAACAAGGAATTTGGAATTCAGAATTTGGAACACCTAATTTTGGAACACCTAATTTTGGAACACGGAAATTGGAATTTGGATCACGGAATTCTGAACATGAAATGTGGAATTCGGAACACGGAATGTGGAATTTGGAATTTGTAACATGGAATTTAGACTGTTGAATTTGGAATTTGTGACACGGAATTTGGAATTCGGAATTTGGAACAGGGAACAAGGAATTTGGAACACGAAATTTGGAATTTGGAACTCGGAATTCAGAACACAAAATTTGGAATTCGAAACACAGAATTTGGAACACCTAATTTTAAATTCGGAACTGGGAATTTGGTATACGGAACACAAACCTGTAATTAAGAACATCAAATTCGAAACACGGAATTTGGAATTTGGAATTTGGAACACCTATTTTGGAACTCGGAATTTGGAATTTGGAACATGGAACACGGAATTCAGAATTTGGAACACCGAATTTGAAACATGGAATTTGGAACTCCGAATTCGAAACATGAAATTTGGAAGATGGAATTCGGAACATGGAACACAGAATTTGGAACATGGCATTCAGAATTTGGAACACGGAATTCGAAACACGGAATTCGGAACACAGAATTTAGAATATGAAATTTGGAACACAGAATTTGGAATTCAGAAACACGGAATTTGGAATTCGGAACATGGAACACAGAATTTGGAATTCAGAATTTGGAACACGGAATGTGGAATTTGGAATTTGTAACAATTTGGAATTTGGAACATGGAACACGTAATTCGGAATTTGGAACATGGAATTTAGAACACAAAATTTGGAATTCGAAACACGGATTTGGAATTCGGAACATGGCATTTGGAATTTGGAACACGGAATGTGGAATTTGGAATTTGGAACACAAATTTAGATTGTTGAATTGGGAATTTGGAACATGGAATTTGGAACACCGAATTTGAAACATGGAATTTGGAACACAAAATTTGGAATTCGAAACACTGAATTTGGAATTCAGAACACAGAATTTGGAACATGGCATTTGGAATTTGGAACTGGGAATTTGGGATATGGAACACAAACCTGTAATTCAGAACATCGAATTCGAAACACGAAATTTGGAACACGAAACACGGAATTTGGAACACGGAATTTGGAACATGAAATTTGGAAGATGGAATTCAGAACACAGAATCTGGAACACGAAATACTGAATTTGGAACATGGAATTTAGAACACGAAATTTGGAATTCGAAACACGGAATTTGGAACACGAAACACGCATTTTGGAATTCGGAACACAGAATTTAGAATATGAAATTTGGAACACAGAATTTGGAATACAGAATATGGAACACGGAATTTGGAATACGGAACATGGAACACAGAATTTGGAACACGGCATTCAGAATTTGGAACACGGAATTCGAAACACGGAATTTGGAAATTGGAACACTGAATTTGGAATTTGGAACATGGAACACGGAATTTGGAACACCGAATTTAGAACACTCAATTTGCAACATGGAATTCGGAAGATGGAATTCGGAACATGGAATTTGGAACATGAAATTTGGAATTTGGAACACCTAATTTGGAACACGGAAATTGGAATTTGGAACACGGAATTCGGAACACAGAGTGTGGAATTCGGAACACGGAATGTGGAATTCGGAACACGGAATGTGGAATTCGGAACACGGAATGTGGAATTTGGAATTTGTAACACGGAATTTAGATTGTTGAATTGGGAATTTGGAACATGGAATTTGGAATTCGGAATTTGGAACACGGAACAAGGAATTCAGAACACTGAATTTGGAATTCGGAACACTGAATTTGAAATTCGGAACACGGAATTTGGAATTCGGAACACGGAATTCGGAAACACGGAATTCGTAACACAAAATTTGGAATTCGAAACACGGAATTTGGAACATCTAATTTGGAATTCGGAACATGGCATTTGGAATTTGGAACTGGGAATTTGGGATATGGAACACAAACCTGTAATTCAGAACATCGAATTCGAAACACGAAATTTGGAATTCGAAACATGGAATTTGGAACACCTAATTTTAAATTCGGAACTGGGAATTTGGTATACGGAACACAAACCTGTAATTAAGAACATCAAATTCGAAACACGGAATTTGGAATTTGGAATTTGGAACACCTATTTTGGAACTCGGAATTTGGAATTTGGAATTTGGAACATGGAACACGGAATTCAGAATTTGGAACACCGAATTTGAAACATGGAATTTGGAACACCGAATTCGAAACATGAAATTTGGAAGATGGAATTCAGAACACAGAATCTGGAACACGAAATACGGAATTTGGAACATGGAATTTAGAACACGAAATTTGGAATTCGAAACACGGAATTTGGAACACGAAACACGCATTTTGGAATTCGGAACACAGAATTTAGAATATGAAATTTGGAACACAGAATTTGGAATACAGAATATGGAACACGGAATTTGGAATACGGAACATGGAACACAGAATTTGGAACACGGCATTCAGAATTTGGAACACGGAATTCGAAACACGGAATTTGGAAATTGGAACACTGAATTTGGAATTTGGAACATGGAACACGGAATTCGGAATTTGGAACACCGAATTTAGAACACTCAATTTGCAACATGGAATTCGGAAGATGTAATTCGGAACATGGAATTTGGAACATGAAATTTGGAATTTGGAACACCTAATTTGGAACACGGAAATTGGAATTTGGAACATGGAATTCGGAACACAGAGTGTGGAATTCGGAACACGGAATGTGGAATTCGGAACACGGAATGTGGAATTCGGAACACGGAATGTGGAATTTGGAATTTGTAACACGGAATTTAGATTGTTGAATTGGGAATTTGGAACATGGAATTTGGAATTTGGAATTCGGAACACGGAACAAGGAATTCAGAACACTGAATTTGGAATTCGGAACACTGAATTTGAAATTCGGAACACTGAATTTGAAATTCGGAACACGGAATTTGGAATTCGGAACACGGAATTCGGAAACACGGAATTCGGAACACAAAATTTGGAATTCGAAACACGGAATTTGGAACATCTAATTTGGAATTCGGAACATGGCATTTGGAATTTGGAACTGGGAATTTGGGATATGGAACACAAACCTGTAATTTAGAACATCGAATTCGAAACACGAAATTTGGAATTCGAAACATGGAATTTGGAACACTGAATTTGAAATTTGGAACATGGAATTCGGAATTTGGAACACTGAATTTGAAATTTGGAACATGGAATTCGGAATTTGGAACACAGAATTTGGAACACTGAATTTGAAATTTGGAACACAGAATTTGGAACACTGAATTTGGAACATGGAATTTGGAAAATGGATTTCGGAACACGGAATCTGGAACATGAAACACGGAATTTGGAACACGGAATCTGGAACATGAAACACGGAATTTGGAACACGAAACACGGAATTCGAAAACACAGAATTTGGAATTCGAAACACTGAATTTGGAACACAAAACATGGAATTTGGAACATGAAACACAGATTTTGGAATTTGGAACACAGAATTTAGAATATGAAATTTGGAACACAGAATTTGGAACACGGAATTTGGAACACGGAATTTGGAATACAGAATATGGAACACGGAATTTGGAAAACGGAACATGGAACACAGAATTTGGAACACGGCATTCCGAATTTGGAACACGGAATTCGAAACATGGAATTTGAAACACGGAATTCTAAACACGGAATTTGGAATTTGGAACATGGAATTCGAAACACGGAATTTGGAATTCGAAACATGGAATTTGGAACACAAAACATGGAATTTGGAACATGAAACACAGATTTTGGAATTTGGAACACAAAACATGGAATTTGGAACATGAAACACAGATTTTGGAATTTGGAACACAGAATTTAGAATATGAAATTTGGAACACAGAATTTGGAACACGGAATTTGGAATACAGAATATGGAACACTGAATTTGGAAAACGGAACATGGAACACAGAATTTGGAACACGGCATTCCGAATTTGGAACACGGAATCCGAACCACACGGCATTCCGAATTTGGAACGCGGAATTCGAAACATGGATTTTGGAACACGGAATTGGAAACACGGAATTTGGAATTTGGAACACGGAATTGGAAACACGGAATTTGGAATTCGGAACACGGAATTTGGAACATGGAAAACAGAATTTGGAATTTAGAAAAATGGAACAAGGAATTTGGAATTCGGAATTTGGAACACCTAATTTTGGAACACGGAAATTGGAATTTGGATCACGGAATTCTGAACATGGAATGTGGAATTCGGAACATGGAATGTGGAATTTTAATTTGTGACACGGAATTCGGAACAGGGAACAAGGAATTCGGAACACGGAATTTGGAATTCGGAACATGGCATTTGGAATTTGGAACTGGGAATTTGGGATATGGAACACAAACCTGTAATTCAGAACATCGAATTCGAAACACGAAATTTGGAATTCGAAACATGGAATTTGGAACACTGAATTTGAAATTTGGAACATGGAATTCGGAATTTGGAACACTGAATTTGAAATTTGGAACATGGAATTCGGAATTTGGAACACAGAATTTGGAACACTGAATTTGAAATTTGGAACACAGAATTTGGAACACTGAATTTGGAACATGGAATTTGGAAGATGGATTTCGGAACACGGAATCTGGAACATGAAACACGGAATTTGGAACACGGAATCTGGAACATGAAACACGGAATTTGGAACATGAAACACAGAATTCGAAAACACAGAATTTGGAATTCGAAACACTGAATTTGGAACACAAAACATGGAATTTGGAACATGAAACACAGATTTTGGAATTTGGAACACAGAATTTAGAATATGAAATTTGGAACACAGAATTTGGAACACGGAATTTGTAACACGGAATTTGGAATACAGAATATGGAACACTGAATTTGGAAAACGGAACATGGAACACAGAATTTGGAACACGGCATTCCGAATTTGGAACACGGAATTCGAAACATGGAATTCGAAACACGGAATTCGAAACACGGAATTTGGAATTTGGAACATGGAATTCGAAACACGGAATTTGGAATTCGAAACATGGAATTTGGAACACAAAACATGGAATTTGGAACATGAAACACAGATTTTGGAATTTGGAACACAGAATTTAGAATATGAAATTTGGAACACAGAATTTGGAACACGGAATTTGGAATACAGAATATGGAACACTGAATTTGGAAAACGGAACATGGAACACAGAATTTGGAACACGGCATTCCGAATTTGGAACACGGAATTCGAACCACACGGCATTCCGAATTTGGAACGCGGAATTGGAAACATGGATTTTGGAACACGGAATTGGAAACACGGAATTTGGAATTTGGAACACGGAATTGGAAACACGGAATTTGGAATTCGGAACACGGAATTTGGAATTCGGAACACGGAATTTGGAACACTGAATTTGGAATATGGAACACAGAATTTGAAAAAACGGAACACGGAATTTGGAATTTGGAACTTGGAACATGGAAAACAGAATTTGGAATTTAGAAAAATGGAACAAGGAATTTGGAATTCGGAATTTGGAACACCTAATTTTGGAACACGGAAATTGGAATTTGGATCACGGAATTCTGAACATGGAATGTGGAATTCGGAACATGGAATGTGGAATTTTAATTTGTGACACGGAATTCGGAACAGGGAACAAGGAATTCGGAACACGGAATTTGGAATTCGGAACATGGCATTTGGAATTTGGAACTGGGAATTTGGGATATGGAACACAAACCTGTAATTCAGAACATCGAATTCGAAACACGAAATTTGGAATTCGAAACATGGAATTTGGAACACTGAATTTGAAATTTGGAACATGGAATTCGGAATTTGGAACACTGAATTTGAAATTTGGAACATGGAATTCGGAATTTGGAACACAGAATTTGGAACACTGAATTTGAAATTTGGAACACAGAATTTGGAACACTGAATTTGGAACATGGAATTTGGAAGATGGATTTCGGAACACGGAATCTGGAACATGAAACACGGAATTTGGAACACGGAATCTGGAACATGAAACACGGAATTTGGAACACGAAACACGGAATTCGAAAACACAGAATTTGGAATTCGAAACACTGAATTTGGAACACAAAACATGGAATTTGGAACATGAAACACAGATTTTGGAATTTGGAACACAGAATTTAGAATATGAAATTTGGTACACAGAATTTGGAACACGGAATTTGGAACACGGAATTTGGAATACAGAATATGGAACACTGAATTTGGAAAACGGAACATGGAACACAGAATTTGGAACACGGCATTCCGAATTTGGTACACGGAATTCGAAACATGGAATTCGAAACACGGAATTCGAAACACGGAGTTTGGAATTTGGAACATGGAATTCGAAACACGGAATTTGGAATTCGAAACATGGAACACAGAATTTGGAACACGGCATTCCGAATTTGGAACACGGAATTCGAACCACACGGCATTCCGAATTTGGAACGCGGAATTCGAAACATGGATTTTGGAACACGGAATTGGAAACACGGAATTTGGAATTTGGTACACGGAATTGGAAACACGGAATTTGGAATTCGGAACACGGAATTTGGAATTCGGAACACGGAATTTGGAACACTGAATTTGGAATATGGAACACAGAATTTGAAAAAACGGAACACGGAATTTGGAATTTGGAACTTGGAACATGGAAAACAGATTTTGGAATTTAGAAAAATGGAACAAGGAATTTGGAATTCGGAATTTGGAACACCTAATATTGGAACACGGAAATTGGAATTTGGATCACGGAATTCTGAACATGGAATGTGGAATTCGGAACATGGAATGTGGAATTTTAATTTGTGACACGGAATTTGGAACAGGGAACAAGGAATTTGGAACACGAAATTTGGAATTCGGAACTCGGAATTCAGAACACAAAATTTGGAATTCAAAAACACAGAATTGGGAACACCAAATTTGGAATTTGGAACTGGGAATTTGGGATACGGAACACAAACCTGTAATTCAGAACATCAAATTCGAAACACATAATTTGGAATTCGAAACATGGAATTTGGAACACTGAATTTGGAATTTGGAACACTGAATTTGGAATTTGGAACACTGAATTTGGAACACCTATTTTGGAACTCGGAATTTGGAATTCGGAATTTGGAACATGGAACACGGAATTTGGAACACGGAATTTAGAACACCGAATTTGGAACACCGAATTCGAAACAGAATTTGGAACACCGAATTTGAAACATGGAATTTGGAACACCGAAGTCAAAACATGGAATTTGGAACACCAAATTCGAAACATGGAATTTGGAATATGGAATTCAGAACACAGAATCTGGAACACGAAATACGGAATTCGAAACATGGAATTTGGAACACCGAATTCGAAACATGGAATTTGGAACACCGAATTCGAAACATGGAATTTGGAATATGGAATTCAGAACACAGAATCTGGAACATGAAATACGGAATTTGGAACATGGAATTTGGAACACGAAACATGCATTTTGGAATTCGGAACACAGAATTTAGAATATGAAATTTGGAAAACAGAATTGGGAATACAGAATATGGAACACGGAATTTGGAATATGGAACATGGAACACAGAATTTGGAACACCGAATTCGAAACATGAAATTTGGAAGATGGAATTCAGAACACAGAATCTGGAACACGAAATACGGAATTTGGAACATGGAATTTGGAACACGAAACATGCATTTTGGAATTCGGAACACAGAATTTAGAATGTGAAATTTGGAAAACAGAATTGGGAATACAGAATATGGAACACGGAATTTGGAATATGGAACATGGAACACAGAATTTGGAACACCGAATTCGAAACATGAAATTTGGAAGATGGAATTCAGAACACAGAATCTGGAACACGAAATACGGAATTTGGAACATGGAATTTAGAACACGAAATTTGGAATTCGAAACACGGAGTGTGGAATTCGGAACACGGAGTGTTGAATTCAGAACACAGAGTGTGGAATTCGGAACACGGAATGTGGAATTTGGAATTTGTAACACGGAATGTGGAATTTGGAATTTGTAACACGGAATTTAGATTGTTGAATTGGGAATTTGGAACATGGAATTCGGAATTTGGAACACGGAACAAGGAATTTGGAACACAAAATTTGGAATTCGAAACACTGAATTTGGAATTCAGAACATCTCATTTGGAATTCGGAACATGGCATTTGGAATTTGGAACTGGGAATTTGGGATATGGAACACAAACCTGTAATTCAGTACATCAAATTCGAAACACGAAATTTGGAATTCGAAACATGGAATTTGGAACGCTGAATTTGGAATTTGGAACATGGAACACGGAATTCGGAATTTGGAACTCGGAATTTGGAACACAGAATTTGGAACACGGAATTCGAAACACGGAATCTGGAACACGAAATTTGGAACACGGAATTTGGAACACAAAACATGGAATTTGGAACATGTAACAAAGATTTTAGAATTCGGAACACAGAATTTAGAATATGAAATTTGGAACACAGAATTTGGAACACGGAATTTGGAATACAGAATATGGAACAGCGAATTTGGAAAACGAAACATGGAACACAGAATTTGGAACACGGCATTCCGAATTTGGAACACGGAATTCGAAACACGGAATTCGGAACACGGAATTCGGAACGCTGAATTTGGAATATGGAACACAGAATTTGAAAAAACGGAACACGGAATTTGGAACTTGGAACATGAAACACAGAATTTGGAATTTAGAAAAATGTAACAAGGAATTTGGAATTCGGAATTTGGAACACCTAATTTTGGAACACGGAAATTGGAATTTGGATCACGGAATTCTGAACATGAAATGTGGAATTCGGAACACGGAATGTGGAATTTGGAATTTGTAACATGGAATTTAGACTGTTGAATTTGGAATTTGTGACACGGAATTTGGAATTCGGAATTTGGAACAGGGAACAAGGAATTTGGAACACGAAATTTGGAATTTGGAACTCGGAATTCAGAACACAAAATTTGGAATTCGAAACACAGAATTTGGAACACCTAATTTTAAATTCGGAACTGGGAATTTGGTATACAGAACACAAACCTGTAATTAAGAACATCAAATTCGAAACACGGAATTTGGAATTTGGAATTTGGAACACCTATTTTGGAACTGGGAATTCAGAATTTGGAACATGGAACACGGAATTCAGAATTTGGAACACCGAATTTGAAACATGGAATTTGGAACACCGAATTCGAAACATGAAATTTGGAAGATGGAATTCAGAACACAGAATCTGGAACACGAAATACGGAATTTGGAACATGGAATTTAGAACACGAAATTTGGAATTCGAAACACGGAATTTGGAACACGAAACACGCATTTTGGAATTCGGAACACAGAATTTAGAATATGAAATTTGGAACACAGAATTTGGAATACAGAATATGGAACACGGAATTTGGAATACGGAACATGGAACACTGAATTTGGAATTTGGAACATGGAACACGGAATTCGGAATTTGGAACACCGAATTTAGAACACTCAATTTGCAACATGGAATTCGGAAGATGGAATTCGGAACATGGAATTTGGAACATGAAATTTGGAATTTGGAACACCTAATTTGGAACACGGAAATTGGAATTTGGAACACGGAATTCGGAACACAGAGTGTGGAATTCGGAACACGGAATGTGGAATTCGGAACACGGAATGTGGAATTCGGAACACGGAATGTGGAATTTGGAATTTGTAACACGGAATTTAGATTGTTGAATTGGGAATTTGGAACATGGAATTTGGAATTTGGAATTCGGAACACGGAACAAGGAATTCGGAACACTGAATTTGGAATTCGGAACACTGAATTTGAAATTCGGAACACGGAATTTGGAATTCGGAACACGGAATTCGGAAACACGGAATTCGGAACACAAAATTTGGAATTCGAAACACGGAATTTGGAACATCTAATTTGGAATTCGGAACATGGCATTTGGAATTTGGAACTGGGAATTTGGGATATGGAACACAAACCTGTAATTCAGAACATCGAATTCGAAACACGAAATTTGGAATTCGAAACATGGAATTTGGAACACTGAATTTGAAATTTGGAACATGGAATTCGGAATTTGGAACACTGAATTTGAAATTTGGAACATGGAATTCGGAATTTGGAACACAGAATTTGGAACACTGAATTTGAAATTTGGAACACAGAATTTGGAACACTGAATTTGGAACAGGGAATTTGGAAGATGGATTTCGGAACACGGAATCTGGAACATGAAACACGGAATTTGGAACACGGAATCTGGAACATGAAACACGGAATTTGGAACACGAAACACGGAATTCGAAAACATAGAATTTGGAATTCGAAACACTGAATTTGGAACACAAAACATGGAATTTGGAACATGAAACACAGATTTTGGAATTTGGAACACAGAATTTAGAATATGAAATTTGGAACACAGAATTTGGAACACGGAATTTAGAACACGGAATTTGGAATACAGAATATGGAACACTGAATTTGGAAAACGGAACATGGAACACAGAATTTGGAACACGGCATTCCGAATTTGGAACACGGAATTCGAACCACACGGCATTCCGAATTTGGAACGCGGAATTCGAAACATGGATTTTGGAACACGGAATTGGAAACACGGAATTTGGAACACGGAATTGGAAACACGGAATTTGGAATTCGGAACACGGAATTTGGAATTCGGAACACGGAATTTGGAATTCGGAACACGGAATTTGGAACACTGAATTTGGAATATGGAACACAGAATTTGAAAAAACGGAACACGGAATTTGGAATTTGGAACTTGGAACAAAACAGAATTTGGAATTTTGGAATTTAGAAAAATGGAACAAGGAATTTGGAATTCGGAATTTGGAACACCTAATTTTGGAACACGGAAATTGGAATTTGGATCACGGAATTCTGAACATGGAATGTGGAATTCGGAACATGGAATGTGGAATTTTAATTTGTGACACGGAATTTGGAACAGGGAACAAGGAATTTGGAACACGAAATTTGGAATTCGGAACTCGGAATTCAGAACACCAAATTTGGAATTCAAAAACACAGAATTGGGAACACCAAATTTGGAATTTGGAACTGGGAATTTGGGATACGGAACACAAACCTGTAATTCAGAACATCAAATTCGAAACACAGAATTTGGAATTCGAAACATGGAATTTGGAACACTGAATTTGGAATTTGGAACACTGAATTTGGAATTTGGAACACTGAATTTGGAACACCTATTTTGGAACTCGGAATTTGGAATTCGGAATTTGGAACATGGAACACGGAATTTGGAACACGGAATTTGGAACACGGAATTTAGAACACCGAATTTGGAACACCGAATTCGAAACATGGAATTTGGAACACCGAATTCGAAACATGGAATTTGGAATATGGAATTCAGATCACAGAATCTGGAACATGAAATACGGAATTTGGAACATGGAATTTGGAACACGAAACATGCATTTTGGAATTCGGAACACAGAATTTAGAATGTGAAATTTGGAAAACAGAATTGGGAATACAGAATATGGAACACGGAATTTGGAATATGGAACATGGAACACAGAATTTGGAACACCGAATTCGAAACATGAAATTTGGAAGATGGAATTCAGAACACAGAATCTGGAACACGAAATACGGAATTTGGAACATGGAATTTAGAACACGAAATTTGGAATTCGAAACACGGAGTGTGGAATTCGGAACACGGAGTGTTGAATTCAGAACACAGAGTGTGGAATTCGGAACACGGAATGTGGAATTTGGAATTTGTAACACGGAATGTGGAATTTGGAATTTGTAACACGGAATTTAGATTGTTGAATTGGGAATTTGGAACATGGAATTCGGAATTTGGAACACGGAACAAGGAATTTGGAACACAAAATTTGGAATTCGAAACACTGAATTTGGAATTCAGAACATCTCATTTGGAATTCGGAACATGGCATTTGGAATTTGGAACTGGGAATTTGGGATATGGAACACAAACCTGTAATTCAGTACATCAAATTCGAAACACGAAATTTGGAATTCGAAACATGGAATTTGGAACACTGAATTTGGAATTTGGAACATGGAACACGGAATTCGGAATTTGGAACTCGGAATTTGGAACACAGAATTTGGAACACGGAATTCGAAACACGGAATCTGGAACACGAAATTTGGAACACGGAATTTGGAACACAAAACTTGGAATTTGGAACATGTAACAACGATTTTAGAATTCGGAACACAGAATTCGGAACACAGAATTTAGAATATGAAATTTGGAACACAGAATTTGGAACACGGAATTTGGAATACAGAATATGGAACAGCGAATTTGGAAAACGAAACATGGAACACAGAATTTGGAACACGGCATTCCGAATTTGGAACACGGAATTCGAAACACGGAATTCGGAACACGGAATTCGGAACGCTGAATTTGGAATATGGAACACAGAATTTGAAAAAACGGAACACGGAATTTGGAACTTGGAACATGAAACACAGAATTTGGAATTTAGAAAAATGTAACAAGGAATTTGGAATTCGGAATTTGGAACACCTAATTTTGGAACACGGAAATTGGAATTTGGATCACGGAATTCTGAACATGAAATGTGGAATTCGGAACACGGAATGTGGAATTTGGAATTTGTAACATGGAATTTAGACTGTTGAATTTGGAATTTGTGACACGGAATTTGGAATTCGGAATTTGGAACAGGGAACAAGGAATTTGGAACACGAAATTTGGAATTCGAAACACAGAATTTGGAACACCTAATTTTAAATTCGGAACTGGGAATTTGGTATACAGAACACAAACCTGTAATTAAGAACATCAAATTCGAAACACGGAATTTGGAATTTGGAACACCTATTTTGGAACTGGGAATTTGGAATTTGGAATTTGGAACATGGAACACGGAATTCAGAATTTGGAACATCGAATTTGAAACATGGAATTTGGAACACCGAATTCGAAACATGAAATTTGGAAGATGGAATTCAGAACACAGAATCTGGAACACGAAATACGGAATTTGGAACATGGAATTTAGAACACGAAATTTGGAATTCGAAACACGGAATTTGGAACACGAAACACGCATTTTGGAATTCGGAACACAGAATTTAGAATATGAAATTTGGAACACACAATTTGGAATACAGAATATGGAACATGGAATTTGGAATACGGAACATGGAACACAGAATTTGAAACACGGCATTCAGAATTTGGAACACGGAATTTGAAAATTGGAACACTGAATTTGGAATTTGGAACATGGAACACGGAATTCGGAATTTGGAACACCGAATTTAGAACACTCAATTTGCAACATGGAATTCGGAAGATGGAATTCGGAACATGGAATTTGGAACATGAAATTTGGAATTTGGAACACCTAATTTGGAACACGGAAATTGGAATTTGGAACACGGAATTCGGAACACAGAGTGTGGAATTCGGAACACGGAATGTGGAATTCGGAACACGGAATGTGGAATTCGGAACACGGAATGTGGAATTTGGAATTTGTAACACAGAATTTAGATTGTTGAATTGGGAATTTGGAACATGGAATTTGGAATTCGGAATTCGAAACACGGAATAAGGAATTCAGAACACTGAATTTGGAATTCGGAACACTGAATTTGAAATTCGGAACACGGAATTTGGAATTCGGAACACGGAATTCGGAAACACGGAATTCGGAACACAAAATTTGGAATTCGAAACACGGAATTTGGAACATCTAATTTGGAATTCGGAACATGGCATTTGGAATTTGGAACTGGGAATTTGGGATATGGAACACAAACCTGTAATTCAGAACATCGAATTCGAAACACGAAATTTGGAATTCGAAACATGGAATTTGGAACACTGAATTTAAAATTTGGAACATGGAACATGGAATTCGGAATTTGGAACACAGAATTTGGAACACTGAATTTGGAACATGGAATTTGGAAGATGGATTTCGGAACACGGAATCTGGAACATGAAACACGGAATTTGGAACACGGAATCTGGAACATGAAACACGGAATTTGGAACACGAAACATGGAATTCGAAAACACAGAATTTGGAATTCGAAACACTGAATTTGGAACACAAAACATGGAATTTGGAACATGAAACACAGATTTTGGAATTTGGAACACAGAATTTAGAATATGAAATTTGGAACACAGAATTTGGAACACGGAATTTGGAACACGGAATTTGGAACACGGAATTTGGAATACAGAATATGGAACACTGAATTTGGAAAATGGAACATGGAACACAGAATTTGGAACACGGCATTCCGAATTTGGAACACGGAATTCGAAACATGGAATTCGAAACACGGAATTCGAAACACGGAATTTGGAATTTGGAACATGGAATTCGAAACACGGAATTTGGAATTCGAAACATGGAATTTGGAACACAAAACATGAAATTTGGAACATGAAACACAGATTTTGGAATTTGGAACACAGAATTTAGAATATGAAATTTGGAACACAGAATTTGGAACACGGAATTTGGAATACAGAATATGGAACACTGAATTTGGAAAACGGAACATGGAACACAGAATTTGGAACACGGCATTCCGAATTTGGAACACGGAATTCGAACCACACGGCATTCCGAATTTGAAACGCGGAATTCGAAACATGGATTTTGGAACACGGAATTCGAAACACGGAATTTGGAACACGGAATTGGAAACACGGAATTTGGAATTCGGAACACGGAATTTGGAACACTGAATTTGGAATATGGAACACAGAATTTGAAATAACGGAACACGGAATTTGGAATTTGGAACATGGAAAACAGAATTTGGAATTTAGAAAAATGGAACAAGGAATTTGGAATTCGGAATTTGGAACACCTAATTTTGGAACACGGAAATTGGAATTTGGATCACGGAATTCTGAACATGGAATGTGGAATTCGGAACATGGAATGTGGAATTTTAATTTGTGACACGGAATTTGGAATTCGGAATTTGGAACAGGGAACAAGGAATTTGGAACACGAAATTTGGAATTCGGAACTCGGAATTCAGAACACAAAATTTGGAATTCGAAACACAGAATTGGGAACACCAAATTTGGAATTTGGAACTGGGAATTTGGGATACGGAACACAAACCTGTAATTCAGAACATGGAATTTGGAACACTGAATTTGGAATTTGGAAAACTGAATTTGGAATTTGGAACACTGAATTTGGAACACCTATTTTGGAACTCGGAATATGGAACACGGAATTTGGAACATGGAACACGGAATTTGGAACACGGAATTTAGAACACCGAATTTGGAACACCGAATTCGAAACATAGAATTTGGAACACCAAATTCGAAACATGGAATTTGGAACACCGAATTCGAAACATGGAATTTGGAACACCGAATTCGAAACATGGAATTTGTAACACCGAATTCGAAACATGGAATTTGGAACACCGAATTCGAAACATGGAATTTGGAATATGGAATTCAGAACACAGAATCTGGAACACGAAATACGGAATTCGAAACATGGAATTTGGAACACCGAATTCGAAACATGGAATTTGGAACACCGAATTCGAAACATGGAATTTGGAATATGGAATTCAGAACACAGAATCTGGAACACGAAATACGGAATTTGGAACATGGAATTTGGAACACGAAACATGCATTTTGGAATTCGGAACACAGAATTTAGAATATGAAATTTGGAAAACAGAATTGGGAATACAGAATATGGAACACGGAATTTGGAATATGGAACATGGAACACGGAATTTGGAATACGGAACATGGAACACAGAATTTGGAACACGGCATTCAGAATTTGGAACACGAAATTCGAAACACGGAATTTGGAATTTGGAACACGGAATTCGAAACACGGAATTTGAAACACTGAATTTGGAATATGGAACACAGAATTTGAAAAAACGGAACACGGAATTTGGAATTTGGAACATGGAAAACAGAATTTGGAATTTAGAAAAATGGAACTCGGAATTTGGAATTCGGAATTTGGAACACCTAATTTTGGAACACGGAAATTGGAATTTGGAACACGGAATTCGGAACACAGAGTGTGGAATTCGGAACACGGAATGTGGAATTCGGAACACGGAATGTGGAATTCGGAACACGGAATGTGGAATTTGGAATTTGTAACACGGAATTTAGATTGTTGAATTGGGAATTTGGAACATGGAATTTGGAATTCGGAATTCGGAACACGGAACAAGGAATTCAGAACACTGAATTTGGAATTCGGAACACTGAATTTGAAATTCGGAACACGGAATTCGGAAACACAGAATTCGGAAACACGGAATTCGGAACACAAAATTTGGAATTCGAAACACGGAATTTGGAACATCTAATTTGGAATTCGGAAAAACATGGCATTTGGAATTTGGAACTGGGAATTTGGGATATGGAACACAAACCTGTAATTCAGAACATCGAATTCGAAACACGAAATTTGGAATTCGAAACATGGAATTTGGAACACTGAATTTGAAATTTGGAACATGGAACATGGAATTCGGAATTTGGAACACTGAATTTGGAACACTGAATTTGGAACATGGAATTTGGAAGATGGATTTCGGAACACGGAATCTGGAACATGAAACACGGAATTTGGAACACGGAATCTGGAACATGAAACACGGAATTTGGAACACGAAACACGGAATTCGAAAACACAGAATTTGGAATTCGAAACACTGAATTTGGAACACGGAATTTGGAATACAGAATATGGAACACTGAATTTGTAAAACGGAACATGGAACACAGAATTTGGAACACAGCATTCCGAATTTGGAACACGGAATTCGAAACATGGAATTCGAAACACGGAATTTGGAACATGGAATTCGAAACACGGAATTTGGAATTCGAAACATGGAATTTGGAACACAAAACATGGAATTTGGAACATGAAACACAGATTTTGGAATTTGGAACACAAAACATGGAATTTGGAACATGAAACACAGATTTTGGAATTTGGAACACAGAATTTAGAATATGAAACACAGAATTTGGAACACGGCATTCAGAATTTGGAACACGAAATTCGAAACACGGAATTTGGAATTTGGAACACGGAATTCGAAACACGGAATTTGAAACACTAAATTTGGAATATGAAACACAGAATTTGAAAAAACGGAACACGGAATTTGGAACTTGGAACATGAAACACAGAATTTGGAATTTAGAAAAATGTAACAAGGAATTTGGAATTCGGAATTTGGAACACCTAATTTTGGAACACGGAAATTGGAATTTGGATCACGGAATTCTGAACATGAAATGTGGAATTCGGAACACGGAATGTGGAATTTGGAATTTGTAACATGGAATTTAGACTGTTGAATTTGGAATTTGTGACACGGAATTCGGAATTCGGAATTTGGAACAGGGAACAAGGAATTTGGAACACGAAATTTGGAATTCGAAACACAGAATTTGGAACACCTAATTTTAAATTCGGAACTGGGAATTTGGTATACAGAACACAAACCTGTAATTAAGAACATCAAATTCGAAACACGGAATTTGGAATTTGGAACACCTATTTTGGAACTGGGAATTTGGAATTTGGAATTTGGAACATGGAACACGGAATTCAGAATTTGGAACACCGAATTTGAAACATGGAATTTGGAACACCGAATTCGAAACATGAAATTTGGAAGATGGAATTCAGAACACAGAATCTGGAACACGAAATACGGAATTTGGAACATGGAATTTAGAACACGAAATTTGGAATTCGAAACACGGAATTTGGAACACGAAACACGCATTTTGGAATTCGGAACACAGAATTTAGAATATGAAATTTGGAACACACAATTTGGAATACAGAATATGGAACATGGAATTTGGAATACGGAACATGGAACACAGAATTTGAAACACGGCATTCAGAATTTGGAACACGGAATTTGAAAATTGGAACACTGAATTTGGAATTTGGAACATGGAACACGGAATTCGGAATTTGGAACACCGAATTTAGAACACTCAATTTGCAACATGGAATTCGGAAGATGGAATTCGGAACATGGAATTTGGAACATGAAATTTGGAATTTGGAACACCTAATTTGGAACACGGAAATTGGAATTTGGAACACGGAATTCGGAACACAGAGTGTGGAATTCGGAACACGGAATGTGGAATTCGGAACACGGAATGTGGAATTCGGAACACGGAATGTGGAATTTGGAATTTGTAACACAGAATTTAGATTGTTGAATTGGGAATTTGGAACATGGAATTTGGAATTCGGAATTCGAAACACGGAATAAAGAATTCAGAACACTGAATTTGGAATTCAGAACACTGAATTTGGAATTCGGAACACTGAATTTGAAATTCGGAACACGGAATTTGGAATTCGGAACACGGAATTCGGAAACACGGAATTCGGAACACAAAATTTGGAATTCGAAACACGGAATTTGGAACATCTAATTTGGAATTCGGAACATGGCATTTGGAATTTGGAACTGGGAATTTGGGATATGGAACACAAACCTGTAATTCAGAACATCGAATTCGAAACACGAAATTTGGAATTCGAAACATGGAATTTGGAACACTGAATTTAAAATTTGGAACATGGAACATGGAATTCGGAATTTGGAACACAGAATTTGGAACACTGAATTTGGAACATGGAATTTGGAAGATGGATTTCGGAACACGGAATCTGGAACATGAAACACGGAATTTGGAACACGGAATCTGGAACATGAAACACGGAATTTGAAACACGAAACACGGAATTCGAAAACACAGAATTTGGAATTCGAAACACTGAATTTGGAACACAAAACATGGAATTTGGAACATGAAACACAGATTTTGGAATTTGGAACACAGAATTTAGAATATGAAATTTGGAACACAGAATTTGAAACACGGAATTTGGAACACGGAATTTGGAATACAGAATATGGAACACTGAATTTGGAAAATGGAACATGGAACACAGAATTTGGAACACGGCATTCCGAATTTGGAACACGGAATTCGAAACATGGAATTCGAAACACGGAATTCGGAACACGGAATTTGGAATTTGGAACATGGAATTCGAAACACGGAATTTGGAATTCGAAACATGGAATTTGGAACACAAAACATGGAATTTGGAACATGAAACACAGATTTTGGAATTTGGAACACAGAATTTAGAATATGAAATTTGGAACACAGAATTTGGAACACGGAATTTGGAATACAGAATATGGAACACTGAATTTGGAAAACGGAACATGGAACACAGAATTTGGAACACGGAATTTGGAATACAGAATATGGAACACTGAATTTGGAAAACGGAACATGGAACACAGAATTTGGAACACGGCATTCCGAATTTGGAACACGGAATTCGAAACACACGGCATTCCGAATTTGGAACGCGGAATTCGAAACATGGATTTTGGAACACGGAATTCGAAACACGGAATTTGGAACACGGAATTGGAAACACGGAATTTGGAATTCGGAACACGGAATTTGGAACACTGAATTTGGAATATGGAACACAGAATTTGAAAAAACGGAACACGGAATTTGGAATTTGGAACATGGAAAACAGAATTTGGAATTTAGAAAAATGGAATAAGGAATTTGGAATTCGGAATTTGGAACACCTAATTTTGGAACACCGAAATTGGAATTTGGATCACGGAATTCTGAACATGGAATGTGGAATTCGGAACATGGAATGTGGAATTTTAATATGTGACACGGAATTTGGAATTCGGAATTTGGAACAGGGAACAAGGAATTTGGAACACGAAATTTGGAATTCGGAACTCGGAATTCAGAACACAAAATTTGGAATTCGAAACACAGAATTGGGAACACCAAATTTGGAATTTGGAACTGGGAATTTGGGATACGGAACACACACCTGTAATTCAGAACATGGAATTTGGAACACTGAATTTGGAATTTGGAAAACTGAATTTGGAATTTGGAACACTGAATTTGGAACACCTATTTTGGAACTCGGAATATGGAACACGGAATTTGGAACATGGAACACGGAATTTGGAACACGGAATTTAGAACACCGAATTTGGAACACCGAATTCGAAACATGGAATTTGGAACACCGAATTCGAAACATGGAATTTGGAACACCGAATTCGAAACATGGAATTTGGAACACCGAATTCGAAACATGGAATTTGGAACACCGAATTCGAAACATGGAATTTGGAACACCGAATTCGAAACATGGAATTTGGAATATGGAATTCAGAACACAGAATCTGGAACACGAAATACGGAATTCGAAACATGGAATTTGGAACACCGAATTCGAAACATGGAATTTGGAACACCGAATTCGAAACATGGAATTTGGAATATGGAATTCAGAACACAGAATCTGGAACACGAAATACGGAATTCGAAACATGGAATTTGGAACACCGAATTCGAAACATGGAATTTGGAACACCGAATTCGAAACATGGAATTTGGAACACCGAATTCGAAACATGGAATTTGGAATATGGAATTCAGAACACAGAATCTGGAACACGAAATACGGAATTTGGAACATGGAATTTGGAACACGAAACATGCATTTTGGAATTTGGAACACAGAATTTAGAATATGAAATTTGGAAAACAGAATTGGGAATACAGAATATGGAACACGGAATTTGGAATATGGAACACGGAATTTGGAATACGGAACATGGAACACAGAATTTGGAACACGGCATTCAGAATTTGGAACACGAAATTCGAAACACGGAATTTGGAATTTGGAACACAGAATTTGGAACAGGAAATTTCGGAATACGGAATTTGGAACACAGAACTTGGATCATGGAATTAGGAACACGGAATTTGGAATTCAGAATTTGGAACACGGAATTCAAAACATGGAATTTGGAATTCGGAACACGGAATTTGGAATTTAGAATTTGGAACACGGAATTCAAAACATGGATTTTGGAATTCGGAACACTGAATTTGGAAGATGGAATTCGGAACGCGGAATTTGGAACACAAAATACGGAATTTGGAACATGGAATTTGGAACATGGAATTGGAAATTTGGAACATAAAACATGGAATTTGGAACACCTAATTTGGAACACCTAATTTGGAACACAGAATTTGGAATTTGGGATTCAGAACACAGAATTTGGAACACCTAATTTGAAATACGGAATTTGGAACACCTAATTTGAAATATGGAATTTGGAATTCTAAATTTGGAACACTGAATTTGGAATTCGGAACACTGAATTTGGAACACGGAATTTGGAACACGGAATTTGGAATTTGGAACACAGAATTCGAAAAATGGAACATGAAACACGGATTTTGGAATTCGTAACACGGAATTCGTAACACAGAATTTGGAACACAGAAATTGGAACACAGAATTTAGAATATATTGAATTTGGAACACGGAATTTGGAACACGGAATTTGGAACACTGAATTTGGAACACCTAATTTGAAATACGGAATTTGGAACACCTAATTTGGAATTCTAAATTTGGAACACTGAATTTGGAATTCGAACACTGAATTTGGAACACCTAATTAGGAACATGGAATTTGGAATCCGGAACACGGAATTCAGAGCCACAAGGAATTTGGAATCCGGAACACGGAATTCAGAGCCACAAGGAATTTGGAATCCGGAACACGGAATTCAGAGCCACAAGGAATTTGGAAAACGGAACAAGGAATTTAGAAAACAGAATTCAGAACACAAAATTTGGAATTCGAAACACAGAATTCGGAACTGGGAATTTGGGGTAAGGAACACAAACCTGTAATTCAGAACATCAAATTCAAAACACGGAATTTGGAACACTGAATTTGGAATACCTAATTTGGAATACCTAATTTGGAACTCGGAATTTGGAACTCGGAATTTGGAACTCGGAATTTGGAACTCGGAATTTGGAACTCGGAATTTGGAATTCAGAAGATGGAATTTGGAAGATGGAATTTGGAACACGGAACATAGAATTTGGAACTCGGAATTTGGAACTCGGAATTTGGAACATGGAATTTGGAACTCGGAATTTGGAACTCGGAATTTGGAACTCGGAATTTGGAACTCGGAATTTGGAACTCGGAATTTGGAACATGGAATTTGGAATTCAGAAGATGGAATTTGGAAGATGGAATTTGGAACACGAATTTGGAACATAGAATTTGGAACATGGAATTTGGAACACGGAATTTGGAACATGGAATTTGGAACATGGAATTTGGAACACGGAAATTTGGAATTTTGGAATTCTGAACACGGAATTCGTAACACAGAATTTGGAACACGGAATTTGGCATTCGGAATTTGGAACTCGGAATTTGGAATTCGGAAGATGGAATTCGGAAGATGGAATTTGGAAAATGGAATTTGGAACATGGAACATAGAATTTGGAACACGGAACATAGAATTTGGAACATGGAATTTGGAACATGAAACACGGATTTTGGAATTCTGAACACGGAATTCGTAACACAGAATTTGGAACACGGAATTTGGAATTCAGAATTTGGCATTTGGAATTTGGAACACGGAATTTGGAACACGGAATTTGGAACATGGAATTTGGAACACGGAATTTTTGGAACACGGAATTTGGAACACAGAATTTGGATCATGGAATTAGGAACACGGAATTTGGAATTTGGAACACAGAATTTGGAACACGGAATTCAAAACATGGAATTTGGAATTCGGAACACGGAATTTGGAATTCAGAATTTGGAACACGGAATTCAAAACATGGAATTTGGAATTTGGAACACTGAATTTGGAACACGGAATTTGGAATTCGGAACGCGGAATTTGGAACACGGAATTTGGAATACAGAACACAGAATTTGGAACATGGAATTTGGAACACGGAATTTGGAACATGGAATTGGAAATTTGGAACATAAAACATGGAATTTGGAACACCTAATTTGGAACACCTAATTTGGAACACAGAATTTGGAATTTGGGATTCAGAACACGGAATTTGGAACACTGAATTTGGAACACTGAATTTGGAACACCTAATTTGAAATACGGAATTTGGAACACGGAAATTGGAACACAGAATTTGGAACACTGAATTTGGAATTCTAAATTTGGAACACTGAATTTTGGGTTCGAACACTGAATTTGGAACACGGAATTTGGAACACCTAATTTGGAACACGAAATTTGGAACACAGAATTTGGAATTTGGAATTCTAAACAGAATTTGGAATTTGGAACACTGAATTTGGAATTTGGAACACGGAATTTGGAACACTGAATTTGGAACACCTAATTAGGAACATGGAATTTGGAATCCGGAACACGGAATTTGGAACACGGAGCACTGGAACACAGAATTTGGAACAACACAGAATTTGGAATTTGGAACACATGAATTTGGAATTTGGAATACAATTTGGATATGGAATTTGGGAAATTCAATTTGAATTTGGAACACAGAATTTGGAACATGGAATTTGGAACATGGAATTTGGAATTTGGAAATTTGGAAACACGGAATTTGGAATTTTGGAACACGGAATTTGGAACACGAATTTGGAACACGGAATTTGGAACACGGAATTTGGAACACGGAAAATGGAATTTGGAATTTGGAACACGGAATTTTGGAACAAATTTGGAATTTGGAACATGGAATTTGGAACACCTGGAATTTGGAACACCTTTTGGAACACGGAATTTGGAATTGGAACATGGAACACGGAATTTGGAATTCGGAACACGGAATTCAGAACACAGGAATTTGGAATTTGGAAACACGGAATTTGGAACACAGAATTTGGAACATGGAATTTGGAACACAGAATTTGGAATTTGGAATTTGGAATTCGGAAGATGGAATTCGGAAGATGGAATTTGGAAAATGGAATTTGGAACATGGAACATAGAATTTGGAACACGGAACATAGAATTTGGAACACGGAACATAGAATTTGGAACATGGAATTTGGAACATGAAACACGGATTTTGGAATTCTGAACACGGAATTCGTAACACAGAATTTGAAACACAGAATTTGGCATTCGGAATTTGGAACACGGAATTTGGAACAGGAAATTTCGGAATACGGAATTTGGAACACAGAATTTGGATCATGGAATTAGGAACACGGAATTTATAATTCAGAATTTGGAACACGGAATTCAAAACATGGAATTTGGAATTCGGAACACGGAATTTGGAATTCAGAATTTGGAACACGGAATTCAAAACATGGAATTTGGAATTTGGAACACTGAATTTGGAAGATGGAATTTGGAACACGGAATTTGGAACATGGAATTTGGAACACGGAATTTGGAACATGAAATTTGGCATTCGGAATTTGGAACACGGAATTTGGCATTCGGAATTTGGAACACGGAATTTGGAACACAGAATTTGGAACAGGAAATTTCGGAATACAGAATTTGGAACACAAAATTTGGATCATGGAATTAGGAACACGGAATTTGGAATTCAGAATTTGGAACATGGAATTCAAAACATGGAATTTGGAATTCGGAACACTGAATTTGGAACACGAAATACGGAATTTGGAACATGGAATTTGGAACACGGAATTTGGAACATGAAACACGGAATTTGGAACACGGAACATGAAACACAGAATTTGGAATTCGGAACACGGAATTTGGAACACAGAATTTGGAACATGGAATTTAGAACACGGAATTTGGAACACAGAATATGGAACACGAAATTTGGAATACGGAACACAGAATTTGGAACATGGCATACGGAATTTGAAACACGGAATTTGGAATTCGGAACATGGAATTCACAACATGGAATTCGGAACACGGAATTTGGAACATTGAACACGGAATTTGGAACACTGCATTTGGAATTTGGAACACTGCATTTGGAATTTGGAACACTGAATTTGGAATTTGGAACACTGCATTTGGAATACCTAATTTGGAACACGGAAACTGGAACACGGAAATTGGATTTCGGAACACGGAATTCAGAACACAGAATTTGGAATATGGAACACAGAATTTGGAATTTGGAACACAGAATTTGGAATTTGGAACAAAGAATTTGGAACAAAGAATTTGGAACATGGAATTTGGAACACTGAATTTGGCATTCGGAATTTGGAACAGGAAATTTCGGATACGGAATTAGGAACACAGAATTTGGATCATGGAATTAGGAACACGGAATTTGGAATTCAGAATTTGGAACACAGAATTCAAAACATGGAATTTGGAACACTGAATTCGGAACACGGAATTTGGAACACAAAATACGGAATTTGGACCATGGAATTTGGAACACGGAATTTGGAACATGAAATACGGAATTTGGAACATGGAATTTGGAACACGGAACATCAAACACGAAATTTGTAATTTGGAACACGGAATTTGGAACACAGAATTTAGAATATGGAATTTGGAACACAGAATTTAGAATATAGAATTTGGAACACAGAATTTGGAACATGAAATTTAGAATATAGAATTTGGAATACAGAATATGGAACACGGAATTTGGAATACGGAACATGGAACACAGAATTTGGAACATGGCATACAGAATTTGAAACATGGAATTTGGAATTTGGAACATGGAATTCACAACATGGAATTCGGAACACTGAATTTGGAATTTGGAACATGGAATTCAGAATTTGAAACACAGGATTTGGAACAGGGAATTTGGAATTTGGAACATTGAACACAGAATTTGGAACACTGCATTTGGAATTTGGAACACGGAATTTGGAATTTGGAACACGGAATTTGGAACACCTAATTTGGAACACGTAAATTGGAATTTGGAACACGGAATTCAGAACACGGAATGTGGAATTCGGAACGCGGAATGTGGAATTCGGAACACAGAATTTAGACTGTTGAATTTGGAATTTGTGACACCGAATTTGAAACACGGAACAAGGAATTTGGAACAAGAAATGTGGAATTTGGAACACAGAATTTGGAATTCGGAACACGGAACTACAGCTTGTTACTGCTCCCTACTCCTTCTGCCTGATCTTACATGTATGACCTTGGCTCCCACTGACACTGACCCCTCCTTTAGTCTTACCCTGCCATCTGTATATAGCTAGCTTGGTTTAGTTTATTTATTGTGATCACACTCACCCATTAGACGTCATTGGTTGAGGTTTTGGTAATTTTGGTGTATGTGTGTTATAATGTTGTTGTTTTATTAGCATTATCCTTTAATAAACCACATTTTTTATATCATGTTTGTGCCTGGTGTTCTCTGTGCAGGCATCTGTTTCAGAGGATACCAGCACTCGGTATCCCTGACAGGCGGTTTTCACCAGCTGCAGGAGGAAAGCATATAGTTCCGGGGTCGGCATAGAAGGACCGGACCGTGGTCTACAGGTAGGTTGCGATTGATGGGTTTCTAACCCCTGCATAGATCTGTGTCTATGAAACTCTTTTGTGCGGTACAGTAGTTACAAAAAATATGTTATATGTGTGCAGCTTGTACTGCAAATAGGTTTAAACTATATTTAACTATTTTCCTTTAAGTCAAGAAACTAAACTGTAAAAAAACGCAAGCAGATAGACATGCCAAGTCTCTTCTGCAATAAAACAAACTTACATGCCTGTCCACAACCCTTATGCCACATACACACGGTCGGAATTCTCGTCTGAAAAAGCTCTGATGGTTTTCCCATCGGAATTCCGACGGAATTTCTCTCAAACTGTCTTGCCTATACACGGTCACACCAAATTCCGACGGTCAATAACACTACGCCTTAAAAAACGCTCGACTGCACTATAAAAGGGAAGTTTAATGCTTCTGAGCATGCGTCGAATTGTTTCCGAGCATGCGTTGGAATTTTGCGTGTCGGAATTGCATACACACGATCGGAAAATCCGATAGAAAGGTTTTCTGTCGGAAAAATTAAGAACAGGTTCTCAATCCAAAGTCCGTCAGAAATTCCGACAGAAAAAGACCAATGGGCATACACACGGTCGGAAAATCTGATGAAAAGCTCCCATCAGACTGTGTGTACGCGGAATAAGGGTCGGTTCAGACCAGGAATTGCACAGGAATGCACTGTGCATTCCTGTGTGATTCACATGGGGTGCGGTGCAGTGTGATTTAAGCCCATTCATTTTAAATGGGTTGAATCGCACTGGACCACACCAAAAGCAGCGCATACACTACTTTAAAAAATGCAGTGCAACTGCATGGTACTTCTGTACCATGTAATCCAGTGCAGGCAAATGCACTGCATTTGCAACCTGCATTTGGGGTGTCGGCAACTTACCATTGACACGCACTGCAGATCACAACTGCAGTGCATTTTGAAAGCAGGGCAGGACTATGCAACAAGCAGTGATGTGCAATATAACCTAGTCACCAGTGGTTGCCAAGGTAACTTATGAAAAATAGGCAAATTTTTACTTTTTCAGATTTCTGATGTCCACAAAATACACCAATAATAGTATATAGTATTGTTAAAAAAGCAACAATGTGCAATGGCTAGTCAGACTTAATTTGTCAACACTACAGTGAAGTAGTACTTAAGAATGACTTGTATAGGTTTTTGCAGAGTACACTTTGTTATTTTTGCCAGTACAACTTGCTGATGAGTATATAGGCCCCTTTCACACATGCGGACCGTATGTCCGTATTTCATCCATTCGTTTTCAGATGAAATACGGACATACATGCATCCCTATGGGATAGCGGGTGTCAGAGGATGAACATCCGCTGACACCAGATATCATCCGTCCCTGCTGTGGTCCAATTCTGCAGACGGAGGAAAATCCTATTTTTCTATCCGTCTGATGAGTGGATTGGATGAACACAGGCGGTCCGTGTTCATCCGATCCCCAATAGAGGGCAGCAGAGATCTGACAGGGCCCTGTCATCCGACGGCTCAGCGGGGATCAACGGAGTGACCCCCGCTGAGCAAGCGGATGTTCACGGGGCGGATCATTACGGATCCGTCCCATGTTAAAGGGGCCTATAGCTCAGCCCTACCAACACCACTATGTCCAATTTTCCTGATGTATAAAATTAATTTCAGGAATCTAACTATCTGATCTAGCCAAATGACATAATAAAAGACCATTTTGGGGTGTTGCATGCATGGTACATTTCAGCAAAGAGGAACATTTCATAAGCCTTCCATGTATTAGATGTGTTTCTACATACAGTCATAATGCATCAGTAAAGCTGGCTTATTTGTACCTGTCCAGGTGGAAAGCTGCAATCTCAGCATTGTGCCTCTCAAAATCTGAGAAATAGAAGAAATCAGCAGGTGTCTCCTGATCACGTTCCTGTCTGCGTGGATTTAAAAAAAGGGAGAGAAGTGATAGAGTAGTGAGTGTACAGCTTGTATAACAGTGTAAATTTGCCGTCCCCTCAAAATAACTCAACACACAGCCATTAATATAATAAATATATTACAGCGCTCGCAACAAATGAAAATAAGCAAATAGCCCTCAAAAACCTTATCACAAAATTGTACTATTAAAGTGCTCTGGTGCTCCAAAAACTCTGTATATAATCACAGGCGTCATCAAGGAGTAAGGAGGTACTTGATGACGCCTTGAGGGAGGGCAAAACACCTTGACGTAATTTCCGGTACCGGGCCAGACTAGTCACTTCTGGTTTCAGTGGAACGCATGCTGGATGCGGCGTTCCTGGATTATATTACATGCCTATTGCAATTTGGAGTTTTGTATGTAGGAACTTTTTGTTTGCGCAATAAACACCTATCATACAGAACTTCACTATTAGTTCCCTTTCCTTTTTTCCTGGTAAATATTTAAACTTTAATTATGCTGGAAAAGATCTCTTGTGGACCTGTTCAAATCATCACCCTCAGCCAGATTTCAGCCCTAATTGACCCTAATGCCGCGTACACACACGGTCGGAATTTCCGAAAAAGTCCAGAAAAAGTCAGACGGGAGCTTTTCACCGTATATTCTGACCGTGTGTATGCCCCATCGGACTTTTTACATCAAAAATTCAGACGGACTTAGATAGAGAACATGTTCTATATTTTTCAGACAGAACAAATTCCTATGGGAAAAAGCGCTCGTCTGTATGTTCTGACGTACCAAAAATGACGCATGCTCTAAAGTAATTCCACAAACCCAACAGCAGTAAAACGGACTGAAAAGCACGAGTCTGAAAAGTGCGAATTGTCTCTAACCAAACTTCTACTAACACAAGATAAACACGAGATTAGCAGAAGGAGCCCAAAGGGTGGCGCACTGGCTATTGAACTTCCTTTTTATAGTGCCGTTGTTCGTCACCCTGTTCTTGGTGGTTGGAATTTGGTGTGACTGTGTGTATGCAAGACAGCTTGAGCGGAATTCCGTTGGAAAACCGGTCGTGTGTACGCAGCATTAGACTTAAAAGCTAGGGGTTCATTTTATCTGTGGGGAGTGGGGAAACTGAAGAGGAGTGTGTCACATCACAGAGTGGAAGTTTGAAGCACTTTTGCACATTTCAATGGATTGGAGCACAAGAGCACTTATATTGGGATGTTATTGCAATATAATTTAATCTCATATTTTTTGTCCATTTATCAATTTTGCAGTTTAAAACGTTTAAAGCATATTTTTGTAATCATATACAGTGTTTTTGGAGCATCAGAGCACTTTAATAGTACAATTTTGGATTATACATCAACACAATTTGTGATAAGGTTTTTGAGAACTATTTGCTTATTTTCATGTTGGTTGTGAGCGTTGTAATGTATTTATTAAATGATTCAAGAGATTAGCACTTTGTGTACAGCAGCTGAAAGTTCTATTCATATTAACAATTATTGTTTTTCACTATTAGCGCTAGTATAGATTGTTTTCACACCGCCATTAATGTCTAAACCGCTGGCAACAAAAGGGAGTACACCCCTAAGTGAAAATGTCCAATTTGGGCCCAAAGTGTCAATATTTTGTGTGGGCACCATTATTTTCCAGCACTTCCTTAACCCTCTGGGGCATTGAGTTCACCAGAGCTTCACAGGTTGCCACTGGAGTCCTTTTTCACTCCTTAATGATGAAATCACCGAGCTGGTGGATGTTAGAGAACTTGCACTCCTCTACCTTCCATTTGAGGATGCCCCACAGATGCTTAATAGGGTTTAGGTCTGGAGACATGCTTTGCCAATTCATCACCTTTACCCTCAGCTTCCTTAGCACGGCAGTGGTTGTCTTGGAGGTTTGTTTGGGTCGTTATGTTGGAATACTGCCCTGCGGCCTAGTCTCCGAAGGGAGGAGATCATGCTCTGCTTCAGTATGTCACAGTACATGTTGGCATTCATGGTTTCCTCAATGAACTGTAGCTCCCCAGTGCCGGGAGCACTCATGCAGCCCCAGACCATGGCACTCCCACCACCATGCTTGACTGTAGGCAAGACACACTTGTCTTTGTACTCCTCACCTGGTTGCCCCCACACATGCTTGACACCATCTGAACCAAAAAAGTGTATCTTGGTCTCATCACACCACAGGACATGGTTCCAGTAATCCATGTCCTTAGTCTGCTTGTCTTCAGCAAACTGTGGACTTTCTTGTGCATCATCTTTAGAAGAGGCATCCTTCTGGGAAGACAGCCATGCAGACCAATTTGATGAAGTGTGCGACGTATGGTCTGAGCACTGACAGGCTGACCCCCCACCCCTTCAACTTCTGCAACAATGCTGGCAGCAATGCACTCATACATCTATTTCCCAAAGACAACCTCTGGATATGACCCTGAGCATGTGCACTCAACTTATTTGGTGGACCATGGTGAGGCCTGTTCTGGGTGGAACCTGTCCTGTTAAACCGTTGTATGGTCTTGGTCACCGTGCTGCAGCTCAGTTTCAGGTTCTTGGCAACCTTCTTATAGCCTAGGCCATCTTTAAGTAGATGTAGTGCTGGGATTTTTGCCTGCTAATATAATGCAATATTAATGTAAAAGGAATGTTAACCTATAAACAGTGTCATAACTTAGTAATTGGCACCATCTATTGGCCAATACTGTAAATGGACTTCAATTATTATCTTTTCCAATAGTACTAGAAAATAACAGGAAGTGACTGTTTACATTTTTGCTATGACCTACCTACCCAGAATGCCAAGTGACCTACCCATGATCACTCAGTACTGAACTGCATGCTGGGTAGGCTATAAAAAGACATGCGCGGACATTTTCTTTCTCTTCTGGATGCGTGGCCTGCCTGCAAAGACCTGTGGGGAGGTCTCCAGAGAGCGCGGCCTACAGCCACTGTGAAGCGGAACAATTAGAGACTCTGATCGCTGGAAAGACTGTGTGACCGGATTGGGAAGGATCCAGAGACACCTGTCGGAGCAGTGTGACGACGTTGGCTGGCGGGAAGCAGGACTGAGTGCACTGGGACCAAAGTTGGGTGAGAGGGCTACTGCCCACAGTTTCTTAATGCACTTTTATACACCTAGACAACTAACACAGTGTTGCTGGGACCTGTAGTCCCACGGAAGAGAACCAAATAAAAAGACTGAGTTTAAGCAGGCCTCAAGCCTATTCTTCACTGTACTACTGACACTGTGTTATTTAAAGATGATTACACCCGAGGCAGTTACAGGTGTACCATACTACAGGAACAGTTCTAACATTCTCCTTACGTTAACCCTTGTTGTTCCACTGTTGGATTACAATTGCTACAAAACAAATAGCTAGCAGGAGACAGAAGACCAAAGACTGCATCTCCCATTGTAAGGCCTTGCATCCTATTAAAATAGGGGGAGCTCCAATAGTAATTGTGTTGTGCTTTGTTATTAACTTTGCATTTCTGTAGTCACCAGAGTGTGCTGGAAGTGGGAAGGCGCCCAGAGTTAAGGCATTGTCACTCTGAGCACTAGTCCCAATTGGAGACACACTCTCAGGGGTCATCTAAGCCAACCTTACATATACAAACTGTTGTGAATACTTAGTGTGCTGTTACATTATGTTTCTGTGACAGTGCAAATATTGTACTTACTATTTTACACCCGTTCCAGTAAAAATACATTTCTGGTTAAGTACAATTGGTGTGAAGTGTTGTTCCTTTTCCAGCAGGTGGAACATCGGATATCCAGGTAATGACAAAGATATACTGTTGTTATATTACACATTGTGGGGTTATCCTTTACTATTAGCTTCACACCAACATTGCACCACAGCTGTGTCAAGGGGATTGAGTCAAGACAGTGGGGGTTTAATAGTAGAGTGCAGGCCCAATCAAATTCAGAAGCTCCTTTGTGGGTCAGTGCTACACGTGGGTGCTCGTCCGGGATCCTGTCACTCTGCAAGCAAGCCCGCCCCCTTGGTGCCAGTATGGACCCCATCACAGTGGTCCAGTGGTGCGAAGCGAAAGTCGCATGCTCATAAGCGAGCATGGCATTTGAACTCCCAGGGGAAGACTGGGAAGAAAAACAGGTTAAAGATATTGTACAGGCATTATCCCCAGATAGGAAGGCCTAAGGGATCGCAGTGAGACCAGACTATGGAACCTCTTACACCTATGCACTGCTAGAGCGGAGGAAAGGTGTCCCTGAAAAATTCCAAGGTGCCAGTGTGAAATTGTCAGACAAAACAAAGACAAAACAAATAAAAAGACTGAGTTTAAGCAGGCCTCAAGCCTATTCTTCACTGTACTACTGACACTGTGTTATTTAAAGATGATTACACCCGAGGCAGTTACAGGTGTACCATACTACAGGAACAGTTCTAACATTCTCCTTACGTTAACCCTTGTTGTTCCACTGTTGGATTACAATTGCTACAACACAAATAGCTAGCAGGAGACAGAAGACCAAAGACTGCATCTCCCATTGTAAGGCCTTGCATCCTATTAAAATAGGGGGAGCTCCAATAGTAATTGTGTTGTGCTTTGTTATTAACTTTGCATTTCTGTAGTCACCAGAGTGTGCTGGAAGTGGGAAGGCGCCCAGAGTTAAGGCATTGTCACTCTGAGCACTAGTCCCAATTGGAGACACACTCTCAGGGGTCATCTAAGCCAACCTTACATATACAAACTGTTGTGAATACTTAGTGTGCTGTTACATTATGTTTCTGTGACAGTGCAAATATTGTACTTACTATTTTACACCCGTTCCAGTAAAAATACATTTCTGGTTAAGTACAATTGGTGTGAAGTGTTGTTCCTTTTCCAGCAGGTGGAACATCGGATATCCAGGTAATGACAAAGATATACTGTTGTTATATTACACATTGTGGGGTTATCCTTTACTATTAGCTTCACACCAACATTGCACCACAGCTGTGTCAAGGGGATTGAGTCAAGACAGTGGGGGTTTAATAGTAGAGTGCAGGCCCAATCAAATTCAGAAGCTCCTTTGTGGGTCAGTGCTACACGTGGGTGCTCGTCCGGGATCCTGTCACTCTGCAAGCAAGCCCGCCCCCTTGGTGCCAGTATGGACCCCATCACAGTGGTCCAGTGGTGCGAAGCGAAAGTCGCATGCTCATAAGCGAGCATGGCATTTGAACTCCCAGGGGAAGACTGGGAAGAAAAACAGGTTAAAGATATTGTACAGGCATTATCCCCAGATAGGAAGGCCTAAGGGATCGCAGTGAGACCAGACTATGGAACCTCTTACACCTATGCACTGCTAGAGCGGAGGAAAGGTGTCCCTGAAAAATTCCAAGGTGCCAGTGTGAAATTGTCAGACAAAACAAAGTTTTACCTGACACATCCTGCCAGGTCAAGCGAGGACTATCCCAGTCTAAGACAGATGGACCCCTCTAGCAAGAAAGAAAGGGCCGTTGTTAAATCACTCAGCACTAATCAGAGGAGTGCACAGTCAGAGAAACAGTTGGCTGACCTAAAGCAACAATACAAGGACATACAAGAGAGGTTTCAGGAGACCTCCAGCATGATAGCAGAACACATCAAAGGACTAAGTGTCACATGCAGAGATCTCAGGGACAGTCAGACCACACCCAGACCTGTGTCGGTAATAGAAAGACGCACTCATAACTGCCTGCCAGAAGTGACCATCAGGAAAGACTTCAAGATTAATGGCCAGATAGGCGAGAAGGGGCAGAAAGACAAGCTGTCCTACACAAATCTCCTACATCAGATTGAGTTGGGACTGCAAAAAGGATATTTGGAGTCTGAAATCGTAGAGGCAGTAATCAATGCCATTAGTCCAGGCCTAAGCATTAGAGGCATGTTGGAAATTAAAAATGGATTGACTCTAACATAACTCAAGAGGATACTAAAGAGTTATTACAAGGAGGAAGATGCTGCTGAATTATTCCACCAACTAATAAACATGGCACAGAGTAGTCAGGAGACTCCTCAGAACTTCTTGTTCAGAGCCATTGAACTGAAGGACCGCCTGCTGTCTGTCTCGAAGGGAGAGGGCATGAGGAACCCTTTGGGGCTGAACTGATCCAAAAGAAATTCCTGAGGTCTGTGATTACAGGGCTGATGAGTGACTGTCAAGTTTCAGTTGAGGCAGTACTTGGAAGATACCTCTATACCAGATGAGGTGCTCATTGAAGAGACTAATGAGGCAGCCAAGATGGAGATAGAAAGGGACCAAAAGCAAAGGAAAATCCAACCTCCCAGCACAACCAGAACCAAAGGACAGCAGTTAGATGTTCTCCCAGGCATTCGAGAACCCAGTGTCCTGACAGTGAGTGCTGACCAGAGGGCTTGGTCTTCACCTGCACAGCATCTGCCAACATGTGAGTCTGGGCTGGAGAAATTGCTCCAGACACAGAAGTAGATGTTAGCTATTTACTGCTAAGCTGGTGGAGCCACAGAAGGAAGAAGTCTCAGCACCCAAGACCCTGATGGGCTCTACTACTAATCAGACTGTGAAACCGGTGAAGAAAAATATCTGCTTTAAATGCGGAGGAGTGGGACACTACAGACGGGTATGTCCAAGCCCTGCAGAATCTGAAGTAGAACAACAAAAAATGGCGGAAAACTTCAGAGGGCCTCAGTGAAGGAGTCAACTGGGTGCCCTGTCAAAGCAGTAAACTCCAAATCCACCCCAACACACCAGACCCCTGGGACCACGGCTAAGTCAAAGCGGAAGAAAAAGAATCCACGGAAGTGTAAAGATACACCAAGCAGGCCAAAGGTATCACTTCCCATGGACTTCCTCCCAAGCTAGTGGGGCCCTCCTTGATTGTCCCTATCCAGATAGAAGGCATATACACAAGAGCCCTGTTGGACACTGGAGCCCAAGTGACCTTGTTGTACAGGGACTTTTACGAGAACTATCTAAAACACCTGCCACTACAGAAGTTGGAGGAACTGGAGATATGGGGCCTAGGGACTCAGAACTTCCCTTACGACGGCTACCTGCCCATCAAGCTCACCTTCAACCCGAGTGTGGCAGGGAAGGCCGAAACCTTTGATACTTTGGTAGTGGTGTGTCCTCGCCCTCCTGGGGCTGATAGAAGTTCCCTCATCATTGGGACCAACACTGACCTGGTCCGAAGACTGCTCACATCTCTTGTGCAGGAGAAGAGCACCGCTACCACGAGTAGTAGTCTATTTTAGCACAGGTATACCAGGATCTTGTGCAGGAGCAGAAGGCCCCACCAGAAGGAGTGGGAAAGATCTGGCGTCTGGACAAGAGTGAAAAGCTGGTGCAGCCGGGTGAGGTAGTCTGCCTAAAAGCCTCTATCAAGATGAGTTGGAGACAGCCTGGCCCTTTTGTTGTCCTTGAAGCAGACGGGCAGGAAAATGATAAGGGCCTGAAAATAATCCCTTTAGTGTTGTCGAACAAGGCACTGAAGAGAAACAAAGGGAGGGTGTCAGTCGGTGTTTGCTATACCTTGCCTGTGAAGGTGCCAGCCAGAGTGCTGCTGGGACAGGTCAGTCAAGCAACCCCAGTCTCAACGTGTGGTATAGTGGGAGAACAAGATGTAGAGATTCCCCTGGAAGATTTCTACCCAAAGAACACACCCCTTACACCTGCTTGGATGGAGAGGGCCAAAACCCAACTCATGAGATGGAGAGCCGCCTTCTCAAAGAGTTCGATGTGGGGCTAGCAAGGAGTACTGAACACAGGATTCGGTTGGAGGAAGACAAATCCTTCCAGGAGAGGGTCAGACGGATTCCACTGGGAGATTTCGAAGACCTGAGAGAACAGCTGGCTGAGCTGAAGAAAACAGGGTTTATAAGGGAGTCCCAGAATCCATATGCCTCTCCCATAGTGGTAGTGAGGAAGAAGAATGGGTCATTACGCTTATGTATTGACTATAGGGACACTGAACCGAAGGACCATTCCCAACCAGTACACCACACCCCGGATAGAGGATGCCTTACAGAGCCTGTCAGGGGCGAAGTGATTTAGCGTGCTGGATCTGAAAAGCGGATATAACCAGATCCCCATGTGTCTCGAAGATAGGGAGAAGACCGCTTTCATTACCCCTGTGGGATTTTTCAAATTCAATCGGATGCCCTAAGGCCTGTCTGGAGCCTTGGCAACCTTCCAGAGATTGATGGAGAAGACTGTGGGTGACATGAACTTGATTGAGGTGTTGGTGTATCTGGATGATGTCATAGTGTATGGCTGAACACTAGAAGAGCACAAAGAGCGCCTAGAGAAAGTCTTAAGAGACTTCATGATGAAGGCCTGAAGCTCTCGATGGAAAAGTGCCAATTCTATCAACCTTCAGTAAATTACTTGGGGCACATTGTGTCTGCAGAAGGAGTGGCAACATATCCCAAGAAGCTGGAAGCTGTCATCTCTTGGCCCAGACCCACAAATGTGACTGAGCTTAGATCATTCCTAGGCTTCTGTTCATATTACAGGAGGTTTGTAGAAGGGTTTGCCAAAATAGCTCACCCACTTACTGAGCTTCTGAAGAACCAGGGGGAGGCTGGTACAGACTCAGAAAAACCTGGAAGACCAAAAGAGGGACCCAGAAAGAAGAAAGAGTCTATCCAAGACCAGTGGACCCCGCAATGTGAAGAAACCTTCAGACAGCTAAAGTGGAGCCTTACCACTGCTCCGGTCTTGGCCTATGCAGACCCGGCCAGAGCATACGAACTGCACGTGGATGCCAGCTGAGACAGGCTGGGCGGAGTGCTCTACCAAGAGCATGACGGGCATCTGAGGCCCATTGCCTATGTGAGCAGAAGTCTAATTCCTGCTGAGAGGAACTACCCTACTCACAAACTTGAATTTTTGGCCTTGAAGTGGGCTGTGGTGGACAAGTTAAAAGATTATCTGTATGGAGCGGAGTTAGCGGTCAAGACGGACAACAACCCCCTCACATACTTGCTTACCACTGCAAAGCTGGACGCCACTGGCCACAGGTAGTTGGCTGCTTTCTTGGCATTTACCTTCAGCCTGAAGTACAGACCAGGAGTTGGTAACCCGAGATGCGGACGCTTTGTCGAAAAGACCTCACTGTTCCCAAAACCACTCAGAAGAATGGACCTAACTTACCCCTGAAGGAGTAAGAGCTCTCTGTGAAGGGACAGAATAGCAAGGAAAAGGTAGAGCCAAAGCTAAAGAAGTTGGAGTGTTCGCAGTAGGGGTGCCTAAATGCTACTGTAATGTCTCTCAGATTGTACAGGAGGGTCTACCCAAACTATCTAAAAATGATCTCAGGAGAGATTAACAGGAAGACCCACTTTGCGGACTAGTATTGAAGGCATTGGAGAGTCAACATTTTGATCTACTGCTCAAGAGCACCCGGAAAGAAGCTTGGCTGCTACACAAAGAGTGGGATCGGTTGCAGCTACAACAAGGGGTAGTCTACCGAAGGGGCCCCTCTGAAGATCCTGAAGAGAAGTGGCAACAGTTTCTGCCAAAGAAACACAGAGAGAGAGTACTGATCTTGCATGATCACCATGGCCATTTGGGATCAGAAAGAACTCTTCAACTTGTAAGGGACAGGTTCTACTGGCCTTACATGAGGACTGAAGTGGAGAACTACTGTCATTCCTGCCTCAGGTGTATACAGCGGAAGACCTTGCCCCAGCGAGCCGCCCCAATGGGCCACTTAGAGAGCCAAGGGCAGATCTGGTCTGCATAAACTTCCTATGTTTGGAATCTGACCTGAGTGGACAAGGAAACATCTTAGTAGTCACAGACCACTTCACTCGCTATGCTCAGGTGCTCTCTACTAAAGATCAGCAAGCAGCCACAATAGCAAAGACTCTCGTGGAGGAGTTCTTCATCCATTTTGGCCAACCCCAACGGATCCATGCAGACCAGGGGAGAGACTTTGAGAGCACTCTGATCAAAAGACTGTTGGATCTACTATCCAGAAGTCTAGAACTACTCCCTATCACCCACAAGGAGACCCTCAACCAGAGAGGTTTAACAGAACTCTTCTCAACATGCTTGGGACCTTGACTTCTGAACAAAAAACACATTGGAGCAAGCACATCACTGCTTTGGTACATGCTTACAACAGCACTAAGAGTGGAGCCAGACTGCCGATCGACTTAGCCTTCGGAACCTCTCTGGACCATACAACAGAGACCTCTCATCGAGGGTATGTGGATAGGTTGCGGAGGAGTCTGAAGGTTGCCTATGAGAAGGCCCAAGCCACATCAGACACCAGAGGAAGTAGGAACAAAAGGAATTTCAACCTGAAAGTACAAATTCAGAACCTCAGTGACCGAGTCCTCTTGAGAAATCTGGGCATCCCAGGCAAACATAAATTGGCTGATCGCTGGAGGTCACAGCCATATATAGTATGCAGACAATTCCCAGGACTCCCAGTGTATGAGATCAGACCATAAGGAAGCACTGGGCCAGTAAAGACCTGGCATCGAAACCACCTCCTACCTCTCACAGAAGCAGTCAGGATAAACCCAGAGGAGGAGCTACCTTCTACATCCACTGCCGTACATCGACCAGCAAATAGGTCTCAGCCTGGACCCTCAGCAACTGAGGATGAAGAAGGAGAGGAAATGGAGATACGTTGGCTGTGGCCATCTTATACACCAGAAGCTGAAGCCGGTGTTTCACCCCAGACAAGAGGAGGAAATAATGGGACTCTTAGGGCGGAGGCCCCAGAATTTGTGCCATTAACTGAGAACTCTGAAGAGCAATTGACTCCTACTAACATTGAACTGCAAGAGCCTGAAATGAGGAATGAGGATTCTTGCCTAAGAGTGGTGGACACCCAAAAGACAAAAAGTCCCAAAAGACAAAAAGTAAAAAGAGACATTCGCCCACCAAAAAGACTAAGATATGATACATTGGGCGAATGTTCTGTAGTGACTCAAGTTACCAGCAAGAGAAATACTGAAGTGCCTGGTCCCTCCACTGTCAATTCAGGAAGGGATAACCCAAGCTCACCCCTTGACACATCTGTACCAGACACTATAGTGTCAGCTGTGAGTGCACAGAACAGCTCCCCATCACATGAGAACTGGTGGGAGGCTCCACTGTCTGTGTTATGCAATCGCCTAGAAGCAAAAATACAGAATATAGCTAAGATTTTGAATATCTTTGGGGACCAAAGGCTTAAAACAGGGGGAGTATGTAGCGCTGGTATTTTTGCCTGCTAATATAATGCAATATTAATGTAAAAGCAATTTTAACCTATGAACAGTGTCATAACTTAGTATTTGGCACCATCCATCGCCAATACTGGAAATGGACTTCAATTATTTTCTTTTCCAATAGTACTAGAAAATAACAGGAAGTGACTGTCTGTTTTTGCTATGACCTACCTACCCAGAATGCCAAGTGATCTACCCATGATCACTCAGTACTGAACTGCATGCTGGGTAGGCTATAAAAGGACACTCGCGGACATTTTCTTTCTCTTCTGGACGCGTGGCCTGCCTGCAAAGACCTGTGGGGGGGGGGGGGGGTTCCAGAGAGCGCGGCCTACAGCCACTGCAGAGCGGAACAATTAGAGACTCTGCCTTTCCTCTGATCACTGGAAAGACTGTGTGACCGGATTGGGAAGGATCCAGAGACACCTGTCGGAGCCATCAGAGGGTCCCGGTTCATCTTGCGGAGCGGTGTGACGACGCCGGCTGACAGGAAGCAGGACTGAGTGGACCAGAGCGGAGCCGTTTTATTCTCCAGGCCTAAGTTGGGTGAGAGGGCTGCTGCCCACAGTTTCTTAACGCACTTTTATACACCTAGACAACTAACACAGTGTTGCTGGGACCTTTGCATTTCTGTAGTCACCAAAGTGTGCTGGAAGTGGGAAGGTGCCCAGAGTTGAGGCATTGTCACTCTGAGCACTAGTCCCAATGGAGACACACTCTCAGGGGTCATCTAAGACAACCTTACATGTACAAACTGTTGTGAATACTTATTGTGCTGTTACATTATGTTTCTGTGACAGTGCAAATATTGTACTTACTATTTTACACCCGTTCCAGTAAAAATATGTTTCTGGTTAAGTACAATTGGTGTGAAGTGTTGTTCCTTTTCCAGCAGGTGGAACATCGGATACCCAGGTAATGACAAAGATATACTGTTATATTACACATTGTGGGGTTATCCTTTACTATTAGCTTCACACCAACATTGCACCACAGCTGTGTCAAGGGGATTGAGCCAAGACAGCGGGGGTTTAATAGCAGAGTGCAGGCCCAATCAATTTCAGCAGCTCCTTCGGGGGTCAGTGCTACATAGGCAACAATTCTTTTTTCAGATCCTCAGAGAGTTCTTTGCTATGAGGTGCCATGTTGAACTTCCAGTGACCAGTAACACACCTGCTCCCCATTCACACCTGAGACCTTGTAACAACGAGTCACATGACACCAGGAGAGAAAATGGCTAATTGGGCCCAATATGGACATTTTCACTTAGAGGCGTACTCACGTTTGTTCCCAGCGGCTTAGATATTAATGACTGTGTGTTGAGTTATTTTGAGGGGACAGCAAATTTAAACTGTTATACAAGCTGTAGTCTCACTACTTTACATTATAGCAAAATTTAAATTCTTTAGTGTTGTCACAAGAAAAGATATAATAAAATATTTACAAAAACGTGAGGGGTGTACTCACTTTTGTGAGATACTGTGTGTGTATATATATATATATATATATATATATATATATACACAAACACATACACACACACACACACATACATACATATACATAATATTCAGTTGGCCTACCCTAACAGCTTCAACTCTTCTGGGAAGGCTGTCCGTAAGGTTTAGGAGAGAGTCTGAATGTGGGATGGGAATGTTTGACCATTCTTCCAGAATCGCATTTGTGAGGTCAGGCACTGATGTGGACGAGAAAACCTGGCTCTCTAATTCATCCCAAAGGTGTTCTATCAGGTTGAGGTCCGGACTGTCAAGTTCCTTCACCCCAAACTCACTCATCCATGTCTTCATGGACCTTGTTTTGTACACTGGTACAAATCATTTGGTGGAGGCAAAATTATGGTGTGGGGTTGTTTTTCAGGGGTTGGGCTTGTCCCCTTAGTTCCAGTGAAAAGAAGCTTAAGGCATCTGAATACCAAGACATTTTGGACAATTTCATGCTCCCAATTTTGTGGGAACAGTTTGGGGATGGCTTTTTCCTGTTCCAACATGACTGCAACGGAGATCAGACAGGTTTTATGCCGAGTAAAGGCACTGATATAAATTTAAGAAGGTTGTTTACGGTGATGGATCTGGTGGATGGAGGTTGGGGCATAGGTGGTGGCCTCCCTGAATACCGAAAAAGCCTTTGACTTGGTGGAGTGGGATTATTTGTGGACAGTAATGCACAACTTTGTGTTTGGACTGGTCTTTATACCATGGCTACAGTCCGCACGAGTGGCATTCTGTCTGCATCTTCCATGGTTAACAGAGGACAGAATTAAAATTTAAATTGGAAAACTTAACAATAATAACTCATCGGGACCAGATGGCTTGCATCCAAGGGTACTTAGGGAACTCAGTCAAGTAATTGCCAGACCATTGTTCCTAATTTTTACTGACAGTCTACTGACTGGAATGGTACCAGCTGATTGGAGAAAAGCCAATGTAGCACCAATATTTAAAAAGGGCCCAAAATACATCCCTGGGAATTACAGACCAGTTAGCCTAACATCAATAGTATGCAAGCTCTTGGAGGGGATGATAAGGGACTATATACAAGATTTTAGTAACGATAACGGTATCATTAGCAGTAATCAGCATGGATTCATGCAGAATCGTTCTTGCCAAACCAATCTATTAACCTTCTATGAGGAGGTGAGTTGCCATCTAGATAAAGAAAGGCCCGTAGACGTGGTGTATCTGGATTTTGCAAAAGCATTTGACACAGTTCCCCATAAACGTTTACTGTACAAAATAAGGCCTGTTGGCATGGACCATAGAGCGAGTACATGGATTGAAAACTGGCTACAAGGGCGAGTTCAGAGGGTGGTGATAAATGGGGAGTACTCGGTATGGTCAGAGGTGGGTAGCGGGGTTCTTTGCTGGGACCAATCCTATTTATTTTGGTCATAAACGACCTGGAGGATGGGGTAAATAGTTAAATCTCTGTATTTGTGGACGATACTAAGCTAAGCAGGGCAATAACTTCTCCGCAGGATGTGGAAACCTTGCAAAAAGATCTGAACAAATTAATGGGGTGGGCAACTACATGGCAAATGATACAAGACTCTGGTCCGGCCGCACCTGGAGTATGCTGTCCAGTTCTGGGCACCAATCCTCGGGAAGGATGTACTGGAAATGGAGCGAGTATAAAGATGGGCAACTAAGCTAATAAAGGGTCTGGAGGATATTAGTTACGAGGAAAGGTTGCGAGCACTGAACTTATTCTTTCTGGAGAAGAGATGCTTGAGAGGGGATATGATTTAAATTTTTTTAAATACCGTACTGGTGACCCCACAATAGGGATAAAACTTTTTCGCGGAAGGGAGTTTAACAAGACATGTGGCCACTCATTAAAATTAGAAGAAAAGTGGTTTAACCTTAAACTACGTAGAGGGTTCTTTACTGTAAGAGCGGCAAAGATGTGAAATTCCCTTCCACAGGTAATGGTCTCAGTGGGGAGCATCGATAATTTAAAAAAAAAACGATTAGATAAGTACCTGAACGACCGCAACATACAGGGATATACAATGTAAAACTGACATATAATCACACACATTTGGTTGGACTTTATGGGCTTGTCTTTTTTCAACCTTACCTACTATGCAACTATATCTTTCCTACTCCACCGAGGCACTAGACAGGGCTGCCCCCTGCTCCGGTCTTCCCATAGAGTCACTGGTATATCAGTGCTCTCCTCCTCTTAACTCACTGAGCTTGGTTATCATTCCATGTTGTCAGCACACAGCACAGACACTTCCCCATCCTGGGCTGTTCTCACCACATGCTCCTCTCCATTCAGGAAATGACTCACAGCTTCTCCCCAGCCAACAGAGAACAGAGGGGTGTGGACTGTGGAAGGCAAAGTGGAAGCCAAGTACTGGAGCGTGGCTGTGGGGCCCTAGGGCAGATCGGAGCTGGACTTTGTGGAAGATATAATAATATGACAGGGAGGCTGCAGGGGCCCCCTGGAGCTAGTGGCGTGGTAGCGATTGTGACCCCTGCAACCCCTTATGCTACGTCCATGCCCTACGTGATATAATGCCTGAAGGGCGTCTGCTCTCTTTCAGTAAAATGAAGAATAGATTCCTGCTCCCTCCATGGATGTACTTTAGGTTCTTGCAACTTCAGCACACAGTTTCCAGATCCGATTAACCTAGCTCCACACTCTGTTGAAAGGCTCCTTACCGCTTATAATATAGATAGGACACTATCCTCTATATATCTTAGACTTACCTGTGCAGGTAATACAGGGGCTAATAGGGCATTCTCTGCCTGGCAGCGTGACATACCGAACCTGACAGACGAGGACTGGTCTGAGAGCCTCCAGCAATACATCCCTCTAATGATTGCAGCCAAAGATTGCTTTATACAGCAAAAATTTCTCCATAGAATGTATTATACACCACAAAGGCTATTAGTTATTTACTGCACCCCTGATGCCCTATGTCCAAAATGCAGAGGGGAAATAGGTAACTATATCCATATGGTATGGGCGTGCCCACTAATACATACATTTTGGCAGGCGGTGGTTGCTGACATCAGCTTGATTAGTAGGGTACCCCTTAAGCTTGATCCCCTGATTCTCCTCTTAGGAGTAACTGATAATATACCCACTAACACACACACCAAACTGTTTATTTTTTATACTGCTTACTATGCTAGGAAAACTATACTAATTAACTGGAAGGCACCTGAACTGCCTAGGATTTCAACATGGAGAACAATGGTGAATGCTACTCTTCCACTGTATAAGCTGTTGTATATGGGCTGCAACTGCCCAAAAAAGTTTCAGAAAATATGGTCAGCATGGGTAGAGGCCAGACACCTTACAGTGTAGTCTGTGTCGTGACCCCTGCCCCCTCCCCCCACTCTCCTATTTCCGCTGACCTGAATCAACACTGGAATTCCTCCTCCTGCAGATTAATGTGTTAGATATGCTGCTGCTGGTACTCACACCTGCCAGAAGAGTTGGAAGCTTTTATATCCTATGTTCCTTACTATGTAGAATTGAGTAAAACCAAAAAAACCCGCCCTTCTGGTTCACCCCTCCGCGCTTATTGGATAGAAACCTCTTAAACCATGGATAAAATCGAATATATGTAAGTATAAAAATATAAATAATATAAATATATAAAAATCTAATTGGATCACGTTTATATAAATATATGAGTTCAGTTCACCACTGATATCTTAGCAGCCGCTTAAAAAATCGCAATCATATGAAATATGGCAATATTGTATATTATGAACAAGCAATGCTATTGGCTCAGTCTGTATACTATTGCAGCAGCGCTTTAGTCCTTGTTATCACCCAGGATCATATGGTAAAGAGTACAGTCTAGCTTTAAAGAGATATTTCCGCGTAGTGCTTCCTTGGATAAAAGTAGTGACAGCTCCCACCGTATACTTCAATAAATCCTTCACCACGTGTGGAATAAAACTCCCCTTTGGGGATAAACTCACCAGACCACTGGTCAAAATAAGCCTTTCAATAAATCACTTATGCATTAGCGTTCCTCCCACGTTCTGTCTCCTCTGCAGTGCTTGGCTGGAACATGTACACATAATTCCTCGCAAAAACAAAGGGGTGTTGCAATAGTGTGATATTGTTTTAAAAGCTTTTTATTATTTAGATGCAGAAAAAACCTCCCCCCCTAATACAGAATGCGTACCATGAAATGGTTAATCATATGCATTAAAAACGTGTGTGTCACTATGCCTGTTTCTGTGCGAATTCCTCCGGGACTGATCCTCCCTGCTGCATAGAACAGCAATTCAGTATCCTGTTTGTTTGTTTGTCCTGGGACGCACATCCAAGACGCACACACTTCACTTCCGGTCTGTAGATCACTGCCCTGACGTTTCGTCGTTATCTGACTTCCTCTGAGCCCTCAGAGGAAGTCAGATAACGACGAAACGTCAGGGCAGTGATCTACAGACCGGAAGTGAAGTGTGTGCGTCTTGGATGTGCGTCCCAGGACAAACAAACAAACAGGATACTGAATTGCTGTTCTATGCAGCAGGGAGGATCAGTCCCGGAGGAATTCGCACAGAAACAGGCATAGTGACACACACGTTTTTAATGCATATGATTAACCATTTCATGGTACGCATTCTGTATTAGGGGGGGAGGTTTTTTCTGCATCTAAATAATAAAAAGCTTTTAAAACAATATCACACTATTGCAACACCCCTTTGTTTTTGCGAGGAATTATGTGTACATGTTCCAGCCAAGCACTGCAGAGGAGACAGAACGTGGGAGGAACGCTAATGCATAAGTGATTTATTGAAAGGCTTATTTTGACCAGTGGTCTGGTGAGTGTATCCCCAAAGGGGAGTTTTATTCCACACGTGGTGAAGGATTTATTGAAGTATACGGTGGGAGCTGTCACTACTTTTATCCAAGGAAGCACTACGCGGAAATATCTCTTTAAAGCTAGACTGTACTCTTTACCATATGATCCTGGGTGATAACAAGGACTAAAGCGCTGCTGCAATAGTATACAGACTGAGCCAATAGCATTGCTTGTTCATAATATACAATATTGCCATATTTCATATGTTCCTTACTAGTTGAATATGAATAATGTCCTTAAGATGCTTAAGCCATTACTTGTTAGATGAAATACATCGTTCTCTTGTAATACCTACAGCTATTCACCTGTAAACTGATGTTTAACCTTAAACATTCCTTCTGTTAAAAAAAAAAAAAGAAATGTATTATCACGTTAGCTTGATTTGGAAACACTAGAGTGGGTGAGTAGATTGCCATGTAGAACACAGATGTTTTTGTTTCTTTCAAATTTTTAAAATTCAGCTACACATTTGATAGATATTTTTTCAGTACTCACTTCATGGGTTTGAAGAGAGCTTGTCCATAGTCTGGAAAAGTCATGAGAAGTTTAAGCTGGGTCCCTCCAGGTTTTTGAACTAGAGGAGAAATATTGAAATAAAAAAAAAGCTTTAGTTCTGTTTTTTTTTTCTGTTTTTTTACACAGAATGGTGTCAGTTTACCTAATATTGGCTTTAAATGTCCAAGTAAGCATGCCTGCTTTTCAGTCTCTTGAGTGACTGTGGGACATTAGCTTAAAGCTAGGTATACACATTTCTGCTCAACTGGATGACTTTTGGTATGTGTGTACTAGGCTTTAGACATTAGGATTTGGTGATAATAAGTAGACATCATGTTTTCCTCTACCCACACAACAAAATTCCCTTGCAAAGTACTGCCTATTTGCTTTTTGCAAATCTACCCTGAAATTTCCTGAGCCAGTGGCTACCATACAAGCCTAAAGGCTAGCATATTCACCCTTGTACTTAACAGACCCCCTGTGGTTACTAGATCAAGAACACTTCAAAGGCTTCTTTTTTATCTCCAAATATACCTAGCCTTTGTAGCCAAGCTGTTTTCCTGTAGCTGCTGACTTTTAATAACAGGACACTTTGTTGTCCAGGGAGCCAGCTCCGTCCTCAGTTGTGCTAGTTCTTCACTAACCTTTGGGTTCCCGGAGTCGGCATCTTAAATGTGGCCAGCTGGCTGTGCTGCTTGCGGCTTCACAGCTGGCTGCCCACTGCACTTGTGCAAGCGGCAATGCGCTTTGTGAATGGTCCTGCAGTCTTTTGGGACCTGTGACATGTCCCAGAAGCAGGGCCGCCATCAGGGGGTACAGCCAATACAGCTGTAAGGGGCCCCGGGGCCTGAGGGGCCCGCCAGGGTCAGAAGAAGGCAGGATGGATTAAGGGGAGCCGTGTTGTGCACTATGGAAATGATCTCGGCAGCTTCTGCTGCTCTCTGTGTCATTGAGCTCAGACATCGAGCTCTTTACTGCCACCTCTGGCTACTATGTGCATGTGCACACCTCGTGTGAGCTGCTTGTACTGTGCTCCTCTGTGTCAACAACATGTTAGCTTTGTGAAAACGAGCTGGGACTAGGTAGGATGATTTCCTTTACAAGTAGGGCCTATGAAGGGAAGGGAGGGGGGCTGTTTGTGTACAGGGAGGGGCCAGAGCCTTGTATGTTTACAGATTTGTGTATGTGTGGGGCTGACACATATATATATATATATATATATATATATATATATATATATATATATATATATACAGGTGGGGGCTGGCATATATACAGGTGTGGGGCTGAAATATATACAGGTGTGAGGGGGGATGGCATATATACAGGATTGAGGGGGGCTGACATATATACAGGATTGAGGGGGGCTGAGTACGTACCAGTGAGGTGGCTGGTGTGTGGATTCGGTGGGATGGCCCATGGACAAGCCCTGGGGAATGTTGGTGGTCATGCTGGGGGGGGGGGGGGGGCAGGCCTAAAGTTGTGTAAGGGGCCCAAAAATTTCTGATGGCAGCCCTGCCCAGAAGACTGTGAGGAGGGAAGGGGAAAGAGAAAACGTCCCTTCTGAACGCCTAGGCAGAAGTGGGAGCAGGTACCTTCGAAACCTTGGTCCCCATTACCCCTTGAAAAAAATTACCTCTGAAATGTGGCAGAGAGGGGGGGAGGGGGAGGACTTAAAGCGTAACTTTTCCTTTTAGTTGAAGCTTTGCTTTAACATTTAGTTCCACAATGCCCTGGCTTATTAAAGAGCTGTGTTGCATACTTGACATCTCATGATGATATTGCACATAAGGTTCTTTCTGATGCTTTTTTACTACAAATCATATTTGAATTATCGGTGCTATACAATGGACTGGTGCACCACAACTCCTGACAGCTAAACCTTCCTGCAGCAACTATTCAATAATAAAGGGTATTTTGCTCAGCATACCAGATTAATCTAAATATGGTTCTGTCATAGATTTTTCTTAGTCTTACAAACTCTGTCTTGACTACTGACTTAAACAGTGACCCTTACCTTTTATTTCTTAATGACAGCCTTGTCAGTGGGAGTTTCCAACATGACAAGTTTCCTTTAACCCTCACAAAACTATAATTAGCTCTGATACATATGTGACAATTAGTAGGAGATAGAAACCAAAGATCTAAGAATGAGTAGGAATATAATTACCAGAATTAAGGATGCGATGTGTAGACATCTCTTTCAGCAAGATAGGAATAAGAGGGTCTTGTCTAGGGTATAGCTCATAGCGGTTAATTCCCATGTGGAACTTAAGCCATGTCGGGTAAGTGTCAGAAGCAGTTTCACCTGTTGGTAGAACAAACTCCATACCAGCACTGACCCTGTGATTAAATATGTGAAAATGCAAGTATTAGGAATGCCATGTAAATATATCTGCATTAATTGTAATAAGTTATATTAGAATATAAAATATTATGTACATCCAAATCTCTAATAATTAACAGGTAATAAAAAAATTCCAAATTATATACTGTAATGTTATTAGAACCTTATAGTATTAAATATTGGTATATACTGTATATTATAGTCAAGTACATTGCGGGTTCTCATTTGATGTATTTTTTGTTTACCATTTTGCTTCATATGAAGTATGAAAGTTTTTATACTTCAAGAAATAAAATAGCACTTCTGCCAGTTATCTCGATCAAGTCACATCATTTATTTTGGAGAGTACATTATTCTTTGTAGCTCTTCCAATTTAGTTTTTAGGATCTGAGCAGTTTTTTACTGGATGGAAAATCCCAAAAGAAACCTCTTGCAGATCATGGATGGTGGCAGTGGTTATAACGAATTCATAATAAAGTAAAAAAAACACAGACTCAATATTTAATTTGACTTTAGAACCTCTTATGCCGCATACACATGTTTGGACATTCCAACAGAAAAAAGGACTTTTTACGTCGAAAATTCAGACGGACTTAGATAGAGAACATGTTCTATATTTTTCAGAGGGAACAAATTCCTATCGGGAAAACCGCTCGTCTGTATGCTGTTCCGACGTTCCAAAAATTACACATTGTCTGAAGCAAGTACAAGATGTTGTACGCGTTGTCCCGTCTTATGTGTTGTATGTCATCGTGTTCTTGAGGGTCAGAATTTGGTGTGACCGTGTGTATGCAAGACAGCTTGAGTGGAATTTCGTCGGAATTCCGATGGAAAAACCTTCAGAGTTTATTCTCACAGCAAAACCGATCGTGTGTACAGGGCATTAGGTGTAGTTTTATAAAGGAAGGGTAAACTCAGACATATTCACTGTGTTGCACTTCTCAATCAATCTGCCAGTGTTTAGAATTCTTAGCACTTTCTACAGCTTCAAAGGCAAATAGTGGAACTGATCTCTATGAAGCAGATGTTAGTGCTCTGGACCCTATAAGGTTTCCCATAACACAGCACTCCTTAAAGTGGTTCAGTTTTATTTTTACCTTAATGCATCATCTACATTAGGGTAACCCCCCCTAGCTGTCACCCCATTCCCTGCCCCCCCACCAATACCAATCCAGTGCTGCCCCTGCGGCAGCACTGCTCTCTTCACTTTTTGAATTCACAGGAGACACAGGCAGCAGTGGGTGGGTTGCTGTCAGGCACACTCTTGTAAGGAGGGAGCGGGGGTGTGGCTTGCTGCTGTTGTGTGTGTCTATGGACGTACACAGCCCAGCTTGGGAGATCACATACGCAGATGCCGCCTTCGCACGGGGCTTGCTGAGGGGGCATTTGTAGAAAGGAGTGGAAAGCGCAGGCGGGGACTGCCAAAGAGGAGGTAAGCGGCCACTCTGTGCATTATCGTCACACAGAGCAGGTATGTATAACCTATTTTTATTTTAAGAACAAAGTTGCATTTAGAATCACTATATTATTATTATAAAAACACTGGTACTTTTAAGGCATACTTCCACTTTTACAGTCAAATTTGAGAAAAAATTGGGTTTGAACTACCAATGTGGAAGCTACACTGCCAGTGTGCACTAATGGCGGGGGTGCTAGGCCTAAACTGAGTAAATAATAATAGAACAGTAAAGTGGGGAATTGAGGGAAATGTGTAGAATGCACAAAAGGGGCTGTCCTTGAGGTAGATCTTCTGCCCACTAAAGTTAAAATCCTTCAATTGAGCATTGGTGCAGATATGTTAATTCTGGTAAGTTTGCATGCAGTAAGATGGCAAATGGTGAAATAAAGTTCCCCGCACAGTGAAGTCCATAGTTAGAAATGGTGCAGTATGACTGCAGCTCAGAGTTGGTAAAGGCTCAGTGGTTGTGTGCTCTAAGTGTCCTGCTGTCAGCAACTTGATTACTGCTAACAGAGTAGAAATGGGAGAGTGGCCCGCTCACTGACTCCTGGAGGTGGCGATAGGCTCTTTCAATGAAAGGGGCCCCCTTTGGTCTGGTTTTGGTGTTTCAGCGAACTCATTAGCTGGAGTGTGGAATCTAATAAACGCGCCATTCTCTTGGTAGCAACCCCACAAGGTCAGCAAATCGGCGGTGCTGCTGGATCTCCACTTATCTCACTCTGTATCTCAGGCTCTAGAGAACACTGGATCACCCTCCTGCGCACACTCAATGGCACAAACCAATCTGTAGGTATAGGGTCCCATGGCGCCAAGAGCGAGCTTTCTTGGATAAAAGAAAACCTTGAGGCTACTCCTGCTGCACAGAGCCTGTTGGAACCTGTACTCCATAGAGGCAGTTGTTTTACATTACATAGCCACTGCCTTGGACTATACCTCCCAGGATTCTAGGTGCTTTGAATTAAAGTCTATAGGTCCATCTTGGTTCTCCTCCTGCTGGCCAGATGAGGGTTGTGAAGTACGACATCAATATCTCAGAAGAGGGAGAAAACTAAATGAAAAGCAATGTCTTCGTCTCCATAGTGTCATAGCTCAGTACCTTGCTACACCTAATTTGGTTGCAAAAGTGGAAATATATTTTAAACTTGTGAAATGATTCATGCAAGTCATTCACTGAAGAAAAAGAGAACGTTGGGACTTTAAATGAGGCGTGACCTGGTAAGGTCAATTGCCTCCATCCCTATCTAAATGAGACAAACAGGAGGACTGAGGGTTGGGACTTTAGATGAAGCACGCAGGTGTAGAAAATTTTAATTTATAGGAAATCAGTAATATGTTACATGAGAGTAATCATGAGTAGACATAGATAACCAATGCAATTCATTCAGTAGATATACATACAGTAATTACAAATTGTCAAGTAATGATTTGGTCAGGTAAACCGTATAATTAGGCAAAAAAAAAAAAAGGCATATAATAGCTCTATGCATTTCTTGGATTCATCCACTCTTCAGGAGCATGCACGTGGATAAATGAATACTATAGTAATAAAAAGAATATCTATATGGTCTGACCCTGGCAAGGAAAAGAGATTAGGATGGGATAAATAGGAGGTAAAATTACTAGACATGTGCGCCGTCCAAAAATTAGTTTTGTTCCGTTTTTTAAAAAAAACGTATTTCGTAATTCGTGTCTGAAATTCAATACGAATTTTCGTTAGTTTCGTTAACTTTTAGTAAAAATAATGAAAATGTTTGTTATGATGAATTTATCATTATGATGGGTTCCCACCATCCCTGTGCTGTGATGACTTCCTGGGTTTTTATCTTTTAGGTTCCTTAACTTTTTGTAACAATTACGAATGTTCCCACCATCCCTGTGCTGAGTTCCAAGGTCTGTACACCTGCTGTGTCCATTATGAGGGGTTCCCACCATCCCTGTGCTGAGTTCCCGGGTCTGAGTGTACACCCGCTGTGCCCATTTTTAGGGGTTCCCACCATCCCTGTGCTGACTTCCTCTGATTGGTGAACAAAACACCAGTCACGTTTCCGTTGCAAAGGAACTGGGATCCGAAATTTGTAAACAAAATTTTGTATAAAATTCGTAAGCATAGAAATTCCCATAGGGGTTCCCACCATCCCTGTGCTGAGTTCCCAGGTCTGTACACCTGCTGTGTCCATTATGCGGGGTTCCCACCATCCCTGTGCTGAGTTCCTGGGTCTGAGTGTACACCCGTTGTGCCCATTATGAGGGGTTCCCACCATCCCTGTGCTGTGCTGACTTCCTGGGGTTTTAACTTTTAGATTCGTTAACTTTTCGTAACAATTACGAATTTTCATTATGATGAATTTATCATTATGAGGGGCTCCCACCATCCCTGTGCTGTGCTGGCTTCCTGGGTTTTTAACTTTTAGGTTCGTAAACTTTTCGTAACAAATGCGAATGTTCGTTATGAATTTGGATCCTAAATTCGTAAACGAAATTTAGTATTTCGTACAGAATTTGTATGCATAAAAATTACCTAGGAACCCCCCCCAACCACTCTCACTCTCACAATATATGAGTTCCCAGTATATATTTTTATATTTTTTATTTTGGTTTCAGCACTTAATTTATGACATTTTTGACTATTTTCATCTTTTCGAATTTCCTTTCTTGGAAATCATCCTTGTTGAGTCCGGGGCCGCCCTAACCACCTCAGCTCCCCCCAGTGATACCCCTAGGGGTTCTCTGATTCATGTTGGTACACTCCTACTGCATAGATACATAGAATGTAAGTACTTTTGAGAGTGGTTTGGGGGGGGGGGGGTTTCTCCCATAGTTACATAGTAGGTGGGGTTGAAAAAAGACACAAGTCCATAAAGTCCAACCTACGTGTGTGATTATATGTCAGTATTACATTGTATATCCCTGTTGTGGTCATTCAGGTGCTTATCTAATAGCTTCTTGAAACGATCGATGCCCCCCCCCCCACGCTGACACCACCACCTGTGGAGTCCTTGCCACTCTTAAGCCCCATACACACGGTCGGACTTTTTCATGGATTCTGTCCGATCGGACAATGTTGTTGAAAAATCAGACCGTGTGTATGCACCATCGGACAGTGTACGTCGGATTGTCCGACGGACAAAGTCTTATCTCCTGCTGGAAAGATTTGCCGACAACACGGTCCGATCACACCAAATCCGATCGTGTGTACGGTTGTCCGACCGGACAAAGTGCTACGCATGCTCACATCACATTACAAGACCAAAGCTATTGGCTACTAGCCTCTACGTAGTCCCGTCGTAGGCAACAAACGTCACCACGTTCAGAATGATCGGATTTTCCGACAACTTTGTCCGACCGTGTGTACGCAAAACCAACATCAGACAAAGTATGACGGACAGGATCCGACCGACCTGGTCCGCGGATTGTCCGACCGTGTGTATGGGGCTTAACAGTAAAGAACCCTCTATGTAGTTTAAGTCAAACCTCTATTCTTCTAATTTTAATGAGTGGCCACGAGTCTTGTTAAACTCCCTTTTGCAAAAAAGTTTTATCCCTATTGTGGGGTCACCAGTATGGTATTTGTATATTGAAATCATATGCCCTCTCAAGCGTCTCTTCTCCAGAGAGAATGAGTTCAGTGCTCGCAGCCTTTCCTCATAACTAATATCCTCCAGACCCTTTATTAGCTTTGTTGCCCTTCTTTGTACTCGCACCATTTCCAGTACATCCTTCCTGAGGACTGGTGCCCAGAACTGGACAGCATACTCTAGGTGCGGCCGGACCAGAGGCTTCTAGAGCTCCCCTTTTTAATGCATGCCAATATTCTGTTTGCTTTGTTGGCAGCAGCTTGGCATTGCTGAGCCTATCATCTACTAGGACCCCCAGGTCCTTTTCCATCCTAAATTCCCCCATAGGTTCTTCCCCCAGTGTATAGATTGCATTCATATTTTTGCCACCCAAATGCATTATTTTACATTTTTCTACATTGAACCTCATTTGCCGTGTAGTTGCCCACCCCATTAATTTGTTCAGATCTTTTTGCAAGGTTTCCACATCCTGAGGAAAATTTATTGCCCGGCTTAGCTTAGTATCGTCCACAAATACAGAGATTTAACTGTTTACCCCATCCTCCAGGTTGTTTATGAACAAATTAAACAGGATTGGTCTCAGCACAGAACCCTGGGGGACCCCACTACCCACCCCGGACCATTCCGAGTACTCCCCATTTATCACCACCGTCTGAACTCGCCCTTGTAGCCAGTTTTCAATCCATGTACTCACCCTATGGTCCATGCCAACGGACCTTATTTTGTACAGTAAACGTTTATGGGGAACTGTTTCAAATGCTTTTGCAAAATCCAGATACATCACGTCTACGGGCCTTCCTTTATCTAGATGGCAACTCACCTCCTCATAGAAGGTTTAATCTTAATCTCTTTTCCTTAAAAGGGTCAGACCATATAGATATTCTTTTTATAACTATACTACAGTATTAATTTTTCTACATGCATGCTCCTGAAGAGTGGATGAATCCACGAAATGCATAGAGCCATTATATGCCATGTTTTTATGCCCAATTATATGCTTTACCGGACCAAATCATTACTTGTATTATGTGATTTGTATTACTAAGTGGCAATTTGTAATTACTGTATGTATATCTACTGAATGAATTGCATTGGTTATCTATGTTTACTCATGATTACCCTCATGTAACATATTACTGATTTCCAATAAGTTTAAATTGTCTACACCTGCGTACTTCATCTAAAGTCCCAACCCTCAGTCCTCCTGTTTGTCTCACTTAAAGTAGTTGTAAATTATACATTTAAAAAAAATGAACAAATGTTCTACTTACCTGAACAGAGTGGTCCCGACCCATCTCTTCTCTGGTCCCTGGCTCCTGGCTTCTCCTTTCTTTGGTGTGCCACCATAGGAAGCTGCCTATGGTGGCACACCTAGAGGTTCAATTCCACTCCCTCGTCACAGGATTTAACTGACAGCAGCAGAAGCCAATGGCTCCCACTGCCTCAGCAAAGCCTAAGAGAGCAGGGGGAGTGGCTAAAGATGGGCACAGTCCTGGATCGAGTAAGTGCTTAGCTAAATATTAGAGAAAGCGGTCGGAGAGAGTTGTGAGCGGGCGATACTAATACCAAAAAATGTTTTACCCTAATGCAGAAAATGCATTAAGGTAATAAATGTTTAGGTTTTAGAACCACTTTAAAGTGGTTTTAAAGGGTTAAGGTTTTAGACCTTAATGCATTCTCTAAGATGGAAAATCTTCTTTGCACAAAATCACCCCCCCCCCCCCCCAGCCCCCTTATACCAGCCCGATTTCGATCTAGTGCTGTGTATCATGTGAGATACAAGTGCAGACAATCCATGGTGCAGACTTTATAAAACTTCAGTGTTGCAACACCACATATGCACACCAACTGCTTACCAGATCATTAGAGGTCAGCAATGCTTGTGTATAAAACTGTGCCTCAGGGCCACCAGGCAGCTGTAGGAATGAGTATCACTAACTTCACAACACTGCTGCATCAAAACATGGCAGAAGTAAAACCACAGGCACTTGGAACCTTTAATGGTAATGTCAGCAGCTTCTGACCAGTTGAAGCACCAACATGGCCCCAAGTGGCATTAAGGTGAAAAGATGAACACTACTTTAATAAGTTAAAAGTTACTCATAAGATACTTGGATGAATGACAGCATATGTCATGTACCTGACTGCGGAGGCCGAAATGAGGAGGATGGCCTCGTGCGCAATTCCCATCCAAGCACCCCTGGTAGTGGAGACAGGGACTGCTAGGGAAGTGGAAAAGCGCAGGTGCCAGTCAAGCTATGTTCAGCAGCAGCCATGCAAACAGTTGCAGGGTCAAGATCAAGCTCAAGGTCAATAACAGGCAGGAGTTGGTATCATGCTGGCGGCAGGGTACTAAGTCAGAAGGCGGAATCGTGGTCAGAAGTACAAGCTGTGGTCAGTAACACAAGTGAGCAGCAGATTAAACATGCAGGGGTGATACAATAGACTTATCAGATGTAGCTGGGTCAGGAACAAGGAAGCAGTGTTTTAGGAACACAGGAATCAGCACTGGGGCTAGGGAGACCTTGGGTTTAACTAGGCTGCGGGGCACCAGAATCTATGGGCGTGCAAGTGTGCATGTATGTGCCAATGCTCATGTGCATTCTTGTCCTTGCCCATCTGGTTAGGCTTCCTTTCTCACAACCCTACACACGAGCATGAGGATGAAAACTTGCCGCATGGGTATTAGCACTTGTTGCACAAGCTCTCTGACATCATGTAACATAAAAAAAATTCCACTTACTCAAGTGCGCATGTGTGATGAGATCATTACCAAGACCCCTTCCAACACATTTTGTCAAAGCCGACGTCTTTAGGGGACATCGATTGAAAGAGGATGTCAAGGCTCCATAATATAGTGTCCATAATATAGTGTAATATGCGACTCGTGGCAAGAGAAATCCTGCCCACATTCCAAAGCTACACAAAATTCATAAAAAGTGGAAAACATGCTTATACTAAGAATCTTTTATACATTAATATAATTTATAAATTAATTGGTGATCAGATCATAAAACTGAATTATCAAAATTAAAACTAAATGCCATTACCATAAAAGGGAAGAATAATACCATCTAGTGGTCAAACTAAAAATTGCAGCTAAAAAGCATCAACTAGAAAACATATTAAGGAGATACTCCTCTCTTCCCTTATGTGTACTTAAAGCAGAACTTTACCCATACCAATTTGATAAAAAATAATGTTCTATAAAAAGGAACATACATTTCACATGAATAATTATGCTACCAAAATTAGTGAGTGCTGTAAATTGACTCCGGCATTGCTCAGTTTCTTCTTGCTGGAGGCTTGCATTTTTCCTAAGCCCAGAGACCCTGAGCAGCATTAAATCTTTAAGCTGTCAGCAGATCTGCCTCTAGCGGCATAATGCGAAAAAATGAAGAGCAACTGCCTGTGCAAAGTAGGGTAAGACAGTGTAGTACTGGATTCTAAACAGTATAAGCACTTATTTTATAATGTTATACATAGCTCTTTTTTTGCAAAAGGGGCCAGCCTGAACTTATCTAGCAAGACTTCATTTTCTGACTATAGTTTCTGACTAAAGCACTTTAACAGACACCTCCTTTAATTACAAACATAAATGGGATGTAATAAAAAAAATATAATAAGAAATGGGATAAAAAAATATGTATATATAAAAAAATAAAAACTATAAAATAACACAACATGAAAGAAAATTTAGCAAATAAGCTTATATTAGATTGTCAAATATAACTATGTCTGTATGGCTATTACAATGCTAAATTTAAAAAATGAAAGTGTAATTTGAAACCATATATATCCTTTAGGATGCCTACTAGCCTGCCTTCTGGGTCTGAGCATTGTGTAACCATTATTACATTTACTGTTATTTTGTATGCTGCTGTTGGGCACATGTGCAAAAGTATATGGCCTATAAAGTACATTTTTTATACTTATGAGGAGAGCGCTTGAAGGGGGGTGGGGGGGGGGAGATGCTTTACCATAAACTTGCACTTTAAAAATGAATGAATTCAGCAAATTTTAACTGAAAAAAAGAAGATGCGTACAAATGTTACTTTTTCTGTCGGTACTTGCTAACAAGCTATTTGAGAAA
>CM053032.1:78377932-78511893 GCA_028564925.1 Lithobates sylvaticus
CCGTGTGTATGGGGCTTTAGTATGCTGGACAAAATCCACAATCCACAATCGAACCGTGTGTATGAGGCTTTACACTTGCACACTTTGTACACTTGCACAAAGTCAGGGATTTTGTAGGGTTATGCCGCATACACAGGATGGGACTTTCCGACAACAAAACCGTGGATTTTTTTCCGAAAAATGTTGGCTCAAACTTGTCTTGCATACACACAGTCACACAAATGTTGCCCCAAAATTCGGAACGCGGTGATGTACAAGACGTACGACGAACCGAGAAAAAGGAAGTTCAATAGCCAGTAGCCAGTGCGGCTCCTTCTGCTTGATTCTGTGTGAGCTTTTGTGCAACGGACTTGTGTACACATGATCTGACTTTCCGACAACAAAGTGAAGTTGGCGGAAAATTTGAGAACCTGTTCTCAAACATTTGTGGCTGGAAATTCCGACCGCAAATGTTTGATGGAGAATACACATGGTCGGACATTCCAACAACAGGCTCACATTGAACATTTCCCGTCAGAAAGTCCAACCGTGTGTACACGGCATCAGAGTCAGGTGTTTAACTAACCAGTTATACCAAGCAGGTATAAGTAATCAAGGCAGACTGGGGTTTCAAGATGTGCTGTTCAAGCTCTTTTGAAGAAGCACAAAAAAACGGGCAACACAGGGAACTGTAGACGTAGTGGTCGGCCAAGGAATCCTAATGCACCAGATGAAAGACACATCATGCTTCCCTTTCGGAGTCTGGTTTTGACTCATCAGTTCAGGGCACCTGCTGCCATTTTCTGCATCCCAGATCCTATGTTTTCATGCACAGTTGATTTGCTTGGCCTTGTTTTCACATTAAAGGTATGTCTTTTTGGCTGCAATTCTTCTATGAAGACCACTTTGACCAGGCTTCTCTGGACTGTCCTGATGGTCCAGCTAGACACTTTCCAATGTCGAAGGGAAGTACATTTCCTCCTGTGTTTTTTGCTTTACAGGGTTAAAATTGGCTGTGAGAAGGCAACATATCACCTTCCAGTCACTCTTTAATAGCCCTCTCAAAAGCATTCCACCATGGATAATTTTTCAGAGGGCAACTCAAGTGTAAACAAGCCCATACTTGCCTTCCATTTATCCCTCATCCACCAGTAGCAAAACAAAATGCCCAGTACTTCCGTGTATAGAAAAACATATGGCTTACTCCTCTTCATCCAATGCAACAGAGCTGCTGATGGTGATTGGCAACTCAGACACCATCACTGTCACATGGGGGTGGAAACGGAGTCCTTAGCCGTTTATCAGCTATAGGTCATGCCATGGAGCTTACACAGCCTCTCCCCCCTGCTGGCAGCTGAACAGAGCAGTGTAGGAATAAACTGAAGGTAAGTATAAGCAGTTGGTGGGGCCACTTTTGTCTTGTGTCTCACATATTAAATCTAAAGGAAATCAGACAACAAAAGTTGTATGGTGTGTATGGGGGTCCATACACAATATTCGATTTTGTGCAGATTTTTGTCTTCAGATTTACCAAAATCTTATAATATGAGGCCCAAACTTGTCTTGCATACACACGGCCACACAATTGTTGGCCAGCAATTACGCACATAGTGACGTACTAAATGTACTATGTGGTTTTTAAGCTCTTTAACACCACCCTTTGGGCTCCTTTTGCTAATTTCGTGTTAGTAGAAGTTTGGTGAGTGGTGATTCGCGCTTTTATTTTCATGTTTTTCATTTAGCGCTTTTCGGTTCACGCTTTTCATTTCGTGCTTTTCAGTTTGTTTCTGAACGGCCTTTTGTCAACCAGACATGTTGCGGAATTGGAGGAGATAACGTGTTATTTATTATTGGCCTTGCAGTTATTGCTTTGACATTATTTTTTTGTTTGAATAATGATTTGATTTGGTATATTTTCTATATTTTTGGATGCACAGAATGCACTTTTTGTTTAAATTCTATTGGCAGATAGCATGTCTAATTTAAAAAATTTTTTTAATGCACAATAAAAAATGTGTGTAGAATAATACTGTTAAATTTAAAAAAATACAATGTAAAATTGACAAGGGACACCAACATAATTGTATCTTTGATCTTAAAAACTACGGGATAATGGTGCTGTGGTAACTTGCCCAAATTAAAAAAAATAAAATGAATAATATTATCCTTGTTATCACTAGAAAAAAAAGCCTTTCATAATTAGTTTGCAATAACTCCATCAGTATCACCAGCAAAGCAGCTTCATTATACAGCAGCATTATACAAATGCTAATTTACAAGACCGACCGCTTCTGTTTCCAAGCATGCGTGTTTATACTTTTGACTTTTGTTTGACGGACTTGTGTACACACGCTTGGAAAATCAGACAACAGACATTTGTCCACGGAAAATTGGAGAACCTGCCATCCAACATTTGTTGGCGGAAAGTCTGACAACAATTGTGCGATGGAGTGTACACATGGTTGGATTTACGGACAACAGCCTGACATCGAACATTTCCCGCCAGAAAGTCTGATCGCGTGTACAGGGCTTTAGAGTTATTGCAGAACTAAGCTGCATTTGAGCTTCTGATTACTCAGAATGTTCTCATTTTTTAGCAGGCTTGACATTAATAATGAGGTGGAGAGTATATCTGAAGGGTATATTAACTTGTGAATTTATTTTGCTAGGTGTGAAGACAGGAGAATACGAAAGTTCCTGTGTGATATCAGGTCTGATGGTAATAATTACAAGAATATGCTTGTCTTATGGGTCAAGAAGGTTGCGAATATGAAAGAAGAGCTGGCAGTTAAGGAACAGGAAATGAAGGATCTGGAGGCTCTAATGGATGAGGTATGGACTGGTCAGCATCAGAAGTGATTTGTGTGCAGGTGGTGATAGGAGAGGTCACCTTTATCTGTTATATTTAAAACAGGAATACAGTTTGTTTCTAGGAAAGCACCTACCATGAGTAGTTTACCTTTTATCTAGCCTCTTTATAGTAAATGACAAATGATTAGGAAATAATAGAATTTTTTAATGTTTCTCATCTAGGTGTTAACTTATGCCTTGTACACATGGTTGTAATTTCCGACAGAAAAAGTCTGATCGGATTATGTTGTTGGAAAATCCGATCGTGTGTGGGCTCTATCGGACTTTTTCCGTCGGAATTTCCGACGGAAAAAGTTTTAGAGCTGGATCTAAAATTTTCCGACAACAAAATCCGATCTGGCTTTTTCCAATCATGTGTCGAGAATTCCGATGCACAAAGTGCTACGCATGCTCACAAAAAAATTGGAGACAAAAGCTATTGGCTACTGGCCTCTATGTAGTCCCATCGTACGTTTTATTCGTCACCTCATTCCGAACGATCACATTTTCCGACAACTTTGTGCGACCGTGTGTATGCAAGACAAGTTTCGGACAAAATTTGGCGGAAACGATCAGACAGATTTTGTGGTCGGAATGTCCGACCGTGTGTACAAGGCATTAGAGAAACACAACATCTAAAATATAGCAGTACTGAATTGACCTAAAAGGTCTAGCAGTTAGTACATCGCAATACCCTTTTTTATCATTTACATAATGATCTGCAAAGAATGTCATATTCAATATACTGAAAAAAACAAAAAAACAATGACAGGGGTTTTAACTATTTCTGTCTCTATCCAAAACATTTACTTTAACCACTTGATCTCCAGAAGGTTTTACTCCCTTCATGACCAGGACATTTTTTGCTATTCAGCTCTACGCTATTTTTGGCAGTTGCTCGGTCATGCAACACTGTATGCAAATTACATTTATATCTTTTTTTTCACATGAATAGAGCTTTCTTTTGGTATTTGATCACCACTGGGTTTTTTATTTTTTATTTTATAAATGAAAAAATACAGAACATTTTGATAAAAAATATTTCTTCTTCCTGTTATAAAACATATCCAATAAAAATCGAATTTCCTGACAGACTCCATGGCAGCCTACGTGTGGGTTAACCCCGCCTCCTCTCCAATGCTATAGGACCCCTTTCAAATAAAAGAGCACTCACCCCATGGTACTACGTTCCTTTTTTGTCCTCCTCCAATGGACCATATTTATACTCTACGGGCGTCCGGTCGGATGGATACAAGTAAAGTCGGCATACCTTGCGGTGCAGCTCAGATCCCAGCCATGGGCGGGCAGAAGCTTGGGAGGCACGTTGATACCCTTGTGGTGTGGGGTGGTTGCCTCTGGGTGCCTGACGGATGGACGGTCGGACCATGGACCATGGACGTCTTTTTTTCTGGCTGGCAAAGGTCTGGACTCTTCACATGTATATGCTCCATGGCAGTCGCCTCTTAGTTTTATGTGTTGTGTGTGTCTTGATGTCACTTCTATCATGCAGAGCGTTTTTTGGTGTTTTTTCCCCTTATGGCGGCTGGAACGCTTCTGCGCTCCAGCTCGCCGTGACTTCCGGGTGGCGGCCGTTTCCGCTACTCGCGCATGCGCAGTAGCATCCTCGAGAACGAGGCTTGGCTCGCGCGTGCGCTGTCCTGTCATTTTCCGATGGCCGCGCATGCGCCGTTCGGTTTTCCCCTTCTGCGCAGGCGCGTAGGGGGAAGGTGGATGACGTCACAGGCGGGAGATTTAAAAAGCTGCTTTTTGCTTCTGTCAATGGGGATTTTCTGTCAGAACAGAAGCAGAGCAGCAAAGCAGCAGAGGTGTTTCCAGTTAGGCCTGTATCCCCCAATTGGCTGGGTAAGTGACATTGTGAGGCTATATCTTTTATTTAAAAAAAAAAAAAAAAAAAAAAAATAGATAATAATAATAAGGTATATATTTAAAAAAAAAAAAAAAAAAAAGAAGGAAAAATGTGTTTTTTGTTTACTGTTTGTTTAGATGACATTTTGGTTTTTTATGCTTAGGGCACATAAATGTTTAAAACTATATGCTGGTTATCTTGTGGCTCAGGAGTTTTTATTGGGTCTGCTGATTTTTTTCCGCAGACCGCACACCTGTTAATCTCACGTCCACGCAGTATGGACAAGTCACCGCCTTTAAGTGGCCAGCCCTCACGCACAAGGTATGTGCCGTTGAGGGGAGGGGGTTAAAAATCCGTCACAATGACTTGTTTTTTTATACGCTCTTTGATGCATGATGCGTTTCCCCTCCCATTTTCTTTTCAGCCCTTCCAGTAGAGACCTTGCCAGACCACAGCATCAGTCATCGTCAAGATCAAGACGTGAATCACCATCGGATATACACCACCAGAGGAGACGCTCTAATTCCTCCTCAAGACACCGCTCCCACCGCCATGACAGCCGCTCTAGTCACAGAGCCTGCTGGGGATGTGGGACACGAGTCCCGGAGGGCAAGTCTTTGTGCGACCAGTGCTATGCCCAAGCGGTTGGGGAAAAGGAGACAGAAAGCCAGAGCTTGGAGTCTCTAGTAAGGCGCGTGGTGCATCAGTCTCTCAAAGAGGTAGAAACACCTCATACTCGGAGCCAGTCCACTCGTTCCGGCTCCCCGGCCGTGGATACACACGAGATGGCAGGCCCTTCACAGCCATACGCCTCTTTGCCTGACTCTTCAGAGGATGAAATTGATGGTGAAGAAGAGAGTGTTGGTTTCGACTTCTCCCTGGTTTCGCCTTTAATCAAAGCGATCAAAGAAGCCCTTAACTGGGAGGAACCATCTGCCCCACCAACGAAGCAGAAAAAGTTCTTTAAGCAATTGGGGAAAGAACGAGCGAGTTTCCCGCTCCTTACTGAACTAAAGGACATCATTGACGAAGAATGGAGTAAGGTAGACAGAAAGTCTTCTATGTCAAACAAGACAGCCAGGTTGTATCCTTTTAAAGCAGACGAGGTCAAACACCTGGAGAATGCTCCTTCTGTGGATGCGGCTTTAATGCGCTTAGCCAAGCATGTCACCCTCCCTTTAGAGGACGCTGTGTCCTTCAAGGATGGTCTCGAAAGGAAGATAGACCAGGATGTCAAGAGGATCTATGGGCTGGCGGGTTTAGCCTGCAAGCCTGCCCTTGCATTGGCAACCATGTCTAAGGCCATGGAAGCCTGGACGGAGAATGTGGATTCCTTTCTGAGAGGAGTGTCTGAAGAGCTGGCCAGAAGCTCGGCTGCGGCAGAACTAAAATTGGCAGCGGTCTTCCTGGGGGAGGCATCCATTGATCTGATTCGCCTGTTGGCACGTATTATGTTATCATCGGTTACTGCCAGGCGGGCCTTGTGGCTGCGTCCTTGGCTTGCGGATCCAGTTTCCAAGCAGTCTTGGTGCAGGATTCCCTTTGAAGGGTCTTCTCTGTTTGGAAACAAACTAGATGATGCCATTTCCCGTGCCACAGGTGGTAAGTCGGGTTTCCTTCCTCAGGACAGGCGCCTGTCGGGAAAGAAGAAGTTTCAATATAGAAGACGCAGCCAGGAGCGCTCAAGAGAAGCACGCTCTTACAAGCCGGGTCGTGACTTTAGAAGAAACTGGGGCAGAGGCCAATCTTCCTTCCGCAAGTCCAGCAAGAGCCAGACATCTGATGGTCGGGGTCCGGCGAAGTCCTTTTGAGATCGCGCCCGCCCAGGCGGGTCGGGTAGGGGCACGTCTGCTCCTTTTCCGGCACGTCTGGGTGGCCTCGATCTCAGATCACTGGGTCATCAAGACAGTGTCGTCAGGCCACAGATGGGCCTTTTCCAGTATACCTCCCCCCAGGTTCATATCCACTCTACTCCCTTCATCAGAAGAAAAGAAGCAGGTACTGATGTCTTATGTGGACATACTGAAAGTTCAAGGGGCAGCAGTGCATGTTCCAAGAGACGAATGGTTTCAAGGGGTATACTCCCCACTATTCTTAGTTCAAAAGAAAAATGGCGCCTGGCGCCCAGTCATCGACCTGACCTACCTCAACGGGTTCATAAAGCACGGGAAGTTCAAAATGGAGACGTTGTCAACCATTCAACAAGCCGTCCAACCCGGGGATTGGATGATCTCTATCGATCTAAAGGACGCCTATTTTCACGTCCCAATAGAGAAAGAATTTTACAAATTTCTCAGGTTCCAAGTCGGGGAAGAACATCTGCAATTCATCTGCCTTCCCTTTGGGCTGACAACATCCCCCCGAGTCTTCTCAAAGGTGCTGTTGGCGGTAGTGGCCCTGGTCAGACTAAAAGGCATACGTCTCTACCACTACTTAGACGACCTCTTAGTGTTGTCCCAAGACAAAGAACAGTTACTGTTCCACAGGGACCAAGTGATTTCCATCTTGTCCAGCTTCGGATGGCTCCTGAATTTGGAGAAAAGCCATCTGGTTCCATCTCGGCAGCTGATATATCTGGGAGCCCAGTTCGATACAGTGAGAAATACCATCTCTCTCCCATTAGAGAAAATTCCAATAATTCAGGGGAGGATCTCGCGGGCTCTATACGCCTCACATCTGAAGGCTGCTCAGTGCCTAGAAATCATAGGGACAATGGTCTCTACGACTCAGATGGTCAAGTGGGCACTATGGAGGTTACGGCCGTTCCAATCGGGGTTCCTCCGTCAATGGAAGTCAGGCGACAAGAATCAGTTGATCAGGATATCCACGGCTATGAGGAACAGCCTCTTCTGGTGGCTTCTTCGCAAAAACCTATTGAATTGCCACTCTATCGCTCCCATCTCCTGGGTCACAGTTACGACCGATGCCAGCGGTGCCGGTTGGGGGGCCCTATGCGGGTCAGCCCTTGCCCAGGGCAAATGGGCCACTCAGCTAGTCATCCCTGGGTCGAACGTGCTAGAGCTTCGAGCAGCCTGGTGTGCTCTCCAGTCTTTTTCTCACCTCCTGAAGGGGAAGTCAGTGTTACTGAGAATGGACAATACCACGGCGGTATCCTATGTCAAGAGACAAGGAGGCACACGGAGCACCACTCTCCTTCAGGAAGTCGAACCCATCCTTTCCTGGGCTCAGAAGAACCTGGCAGGCATTTCGGCAGTATTTGTTCCCGGGGTCCAGAATTCCCAGGCAGACTTTCTTTCCCGCAACCAACTAGACAACAACGAGTGGTCACTGCATGTGAAGACATTCGAGTGGATTCTGTCCATGGGGTTTACTCCAGAAGTGGATCTCTTCGCATCTCCCTGCAACTTCAAGGTAGTGAAATTCTACACTCGGGGGCGGTGCAGCCAGGCGTTCGGGATAGATGCCCTGACGGATTATTGGAGCTTCAAGAAGGCATATGCTTTTCCTCCACTCCCGGTGCTACTCAGATTCCTGCGCAGACTTCAGTCAGAGGAGGTGGAAGTAGCGACAATAGCTCCCTTTTGGCCAAACAGACCTTGGTTTCCACTTCTGATCCAACTCAGTTTTCGAGAGCCGGTGCCTCTTCCTCTCAGACCAGACCTTCTTTCCCAAGGGACAGTCCTTCATCCTTGTCCGGCACAGTTGAAACTGATGGTCTGGTTCTTGAGAGGGAAAGGCTGGAATCATTCGGGTGCTCCTCCAGGGTGATCTCTACTCTGATGAGTTCAAGAAGGACAAGCACAAATAAAGTCTACGGTAGGATATGGGCAAAATTTGTAGATTTCTCTTCCTCCTCGGGCAGATCCTTTAGAAAACCGGAAATTCAAGACGTTCTTGCCTTCCTACAAACTGGCCTAGACTTACAGCTATCCATCAGCTCTCTCAGAGTCCAGATTTCGGCTTTGTCAGCCTTTTCAGGAACATCTTGGGCAGTTCATCCTTTAATTCGACAATTTTTTCGTGGAGTGGCAAGACTCAAACCTCAGAGGAGACCACGGTTCCCTAAATGGGATTTGCCACTTGTACTGGATTACTTATCTGGACTCAGTACCACGAGGTCTTCCCCACTCTCTCTGAAGGACTTTTCGGCAAAAGTAGCGTTCATGATAGCCATTACCTCAGCTAAGAGGGTTTCAGAGATTGGATCTTTGGGTCATAAAGAACCCTTTTTGACGTTCTTTCCGGACCGAGTTGTGCTCATCCCGATGTTGGGTTCGAACCCGAAGGTAACATCAGTGTTCCACGATAATCAAGAAATCGTGTTACCCACATTCCGGTCTCCGGATTCTTCTGAGATGCACCCATTAGATGTAGGTGAGGTCCTGAAGTCCTATCTTAGCATCACTTCTTCGTTTAGACGATCCGATCACCTGTTTATTCTTCATTCTGGTGCTAATAAAGGGAAGAAAGCCTCGACTAGGACAATTGCGTCTTGGATTGTGCAGGTCATCCAACAAGCTTACAGGGCTAAGGGCTTGGCTCCTCCAGAGGCGGTGACAGCTCACTCTACTCGCGGAATGGCGGCATCCTGGGCAGCGGCACAGCATGTGGCTCCAGATGTCATCTGCAAAGCGGCCTCTTGGGCCTCTATCAATACTTTCATGTCTCATTACTGTATAGAGCCTGCCTCACTGTCTTCTGTTGATTTTGGTCGTAAGATCCTATCGGTGGATAGGACAAAATAAATTTTCTGTTTGTTTTAAGCATACCCTCCCTGTGTGGTTTGGCTAGTTATTTCCCACACGTAGGCTGCCATGGAGTCTGTCAGGAAAAAGGAAAATTTATTATCAAATACTTACCGTAATTTTCCTTTCCTGATGGACTCCATGGCAGACGGAGTTCCCACCCATTTGGTTATTGAGTAGGCTAGTTACGGAACGTAGTACCATGGGGTGAGTGCTCTTTTATTTGAAAGGGGTCCTATAGCATTGGAGAGGAGGCGGGGTTAACCCACACGTAGGCTGCCATGGAGTCCATCAGGAAAGGAAAATTACGGTAAGTATTTGATAATAAATTTTCCTTTTTCTTCATAAAATTAGGCCGAAATTTAATTTGCTACAGTGATCGGGGGTGATCTGCTACCACTGCATTTTTGGGGACACTATACTATTGGGCAAAAAAGATATTTGGGGGGCACACCCTAAAAAAATGCATAAAGATGGTGCTGCCATAAGACCATACAACAGAACAAACATATTACATCTCACACATGCAAAACTGACATTTATCTCCAGCAACGCTATTTAAAACACCTAGACATTTTCAAAAAACATTATCAAAAATATGGGGATTTGGTCAAACCATATTGCTATATGGTGCTTAAGCCCACTTACGGCGACAAAATACCCCATGATTGGTGGGTCCTACACTATCCATAGATTGGCAGATCCTGCTTCTCTGATTTTCTATATGGGAGAAAATGCTGTGTCATGGGTGGAGACCTCATGTTCTCCTGCACCTTGAGTTTTTCACATGAAAAAGATGTGCATTGATCATGTAGTTTCATGGTGTCATTTGTTGCCCTGTCTGCGCAGCCTATAATGGATTAAATCTTGACATTCCTGTATCAGGAGTTTCTCTTAGTAATCAAATTTGAACAGGTTAGTGCATGACCTCTGTCTGTAGTGTGAGAACTAACATTTCCTGTGAAGAAACTTAATATACCACTAGCCCTGGAACTCGAAGTCTAATGCTGGTGCAGGTGAAAGCTAAACAGTATTTTTTTTTTTTTTAGAAGAACATGATTAGAGCATGAGGCTCTAATTGGCTTCAAAAAATGGTGGGCTTGGGACGCAGAGGACTGTGCCCTGAGCCCACCCACTCGTGTGACAATAGCAAATTAATATCTGCTATTGTCTTTCCGCTTCTCCTCCTGGCTAATACTGGCTCAGGAAGTGGGTCTTGAGACCTGATTGGCCGTGAGGAGAAGCGATCCTCTTGGATCACTTCTCCCATTGCCGTGAAGGAGGAGGGAGGAGACACAGGGGGAGCCGTGCCGCCGTGAAGAAGAGAACGTAGGAGACGCAGAGGCCTGCCCCCTGGAGCGGCCTACATAGGGTAAGTGCTGGGGCCAACCAACCGGGTGGTGGGGATGGGAGATGGGGTTGGTGGATTGATTGCTGACCCCCCCCCCACCCCCAGAAATATACCACTGACTCCAATTATTATACATATAAATATTATTACAGCCCATCATCACAAGTTAAGGCGAAAAATAGCACAGGGAATATGCGTAACTACACCAGTACCTAATTAAAACAGGGAAAGCGTACAATGCCTTTAAAAAAGGGGAACATATTTTAGACCTTTACCCTGAATAGTAGAATGCAGCAAAGTTTAAATTTTGAATGGGATATTGTATATTATGAGCAATGTTTTCCTCTTCACCTTCTCCTTCTTTTTGTTTGTATATAAATCTCTACCCATTTTCATTACTCTCATCTCTATGACCAAGCCCCGAGTCTACAACCAAGCCCCGGGTTAAACACATCAGAAAAAAAGAAAAGCTGGCCATATATTTGAATTCGATTAGTGGCTGGATTGAAAATTGCCAGAAAAATTGCCAGAAAAACAGCGGCTGCATTCAATCAGCTGTAGCTATTGTAAATTGACAGCTGGCACCATCATGTGTCTGAATACAATAGCCCAGCAAGAAGATTCAGCTATCTGCACTGTATAGCATGGATGAAGGAATCTATGCATTTTTTTTTTTTTAGTTCAGCCCGTACACACAATGAAAAAAATGTAATAGTGTATTTCCAGCTAAATAGTGGAATTTGATGGGCAATACTAGCTGTTCCTTTCAATAAAGTTTTATTGATTGCTGACATATGCAGTAGTGGGCTTGCCGTGTATTTACCATTATCTGTGTCTCAATGCCAAAGTTTCAGCTGGAAAATACTTCTTCCTGAAGCATCACTTCTGCTATGTGTAACCTTCTCTTGTGCGAAGAAGCTGTACACATCTTGCAGCTCCCATTTTGGGGTTGACTAACTCAACAGGTTGTAATTTCCAAGAAATATGTATATAGAAACCTGGTCATTAATATATTCACTTTTTCTAGATGAAGACACCATTCATTGAAGAACTGGAAAGGAAAGCTGAGGAAATTGAGATGATGAGGATAGATCTTCAGATGCTGGAAACAGAGCGAGTTCGGCTATCTCTGATTGAGGAGAAGCTTCTTGATGTTCTACAGCTTCTTCAGCAACTACGCGACCTGGTAAGAGACAACTCAGTAGGGCTGATTTACTAAAGACATACTGACTACTTACTTTGCAAGGGAATATTCCCCAGGGCTTTATGAATGTGATGAAATTTCACTTTTTAAAGAATACCAAGTCACATGAAAGGAAAATAAAAGAACAGCATTTTTGCTTGCACATGATTGGATGATGGACGTCAGCAGAGCTTCACTGCATCCACTAAGTTCTGCAGAGAATGTCCTTGCAAAGTACAACTTCCCTTGCTAATTGAACAGCCCATTTGCCTTTAGTAAATCAACCCCAATGCGGTCTTTTAGTAGAATAATAAAATACAGCTTGCAGATTTAATATTAATTCTAGCATATTGCATGGTGTCTACTGTAGTTTACAAGATATTATTATTATTATACAGGGTTTATATAGCGCCAACAGTTTGTGCAGCGCTTAACAAAATAAAGGCAGACATTACAATTACATTACAATTTGGTACAAGAGGAATCAGAGGGCCCTGCTCATTAGAGCTTACAATCTAAAAAGGAAGGGTCAATTAATATAAGAGGTAATAGCTGTGGGGGATGAGCTGATGGAGGAAGTAAAACAGTGTTAGTTAGAAGTAGGATATAGGTTTTTCTTGGCAAAGCTGATCTATGACCCAAAGTAAGGCAACACTTTTCATTGATTTTCATTTGTTTAAATATTTGACCCACAGTTGTGGTATTTTAATACAGATAACCTCTTATAAAACCTTTTATTAACCACTTAAGCCCCGGACCAATTTGCAGCCAAAGGACCAGGCCCCTTTTTGCGATTCGGCACTGTGTCGCTTTAGCTGACAATTGCGCGGTCGTGCGACTTGGCTCCCAAACAAAATTGGCGTCCTTTTTTTCCCACAAATAGAGCTTTCTTTTGGTGGTATTTGATCGCCTATGCAGTTTTTATTTTTTGCGCTATAAACAAAAATATAGCGACAATTTTGAAAAAAATGCAATATTTTTTACTTTTTGCTATAATAAATATCCCCCAAAAATATATAAAAAAACATTTTATTTCCTCAGTTTAGGCCGATACGTATTCTTCTACATATTTTTGGTAAAAAAATTGCAATTAGCGATTATTGATTGGTTTGCGCAAAAGTTATAGCGTTTACAAAATTGGGGATAGTTGTATAGCATTTTTATTAATATTTTTTTTTTTACTAGTAATGGCGGCGATCAGCGATTTTTATTGTGACTGCAACATTATGGCGGACACATTTGACATTTTTGACACATTTTTGGGACCATTGTCATTTATACAGCAATCAATGCATTGATTCCTGTATAAATGACATTGGCAGTGAAAGAGTTAACCACTAGGGGGCGGGGAGGGGTTAGGTCTGTGACGTGTGTGTTTTTTTTTACAGTAGGGGGCGTGGCTTTACATCTGATGTCACTGATCGGCTTTCCCGATGACAGGGAACAGCCGATCAGTGACAGGCAGTGTAGGAAGCATGGGGAGAGGTTTGTTTACACAGACCTCTCCCCGTTTTTCAGCTCTGTGACCCGATCACGGTACACCAGTGGCGATCGGGTCCGCTGGTCCCGCGTCCATGGAGCTCAGGACCGGGTCGCGCCTCGGTCCTTAAGAGGTTAAAAAAAAGTCAACATTCCAGAGGTGGTGAGATCACCTCCTGAATACCACCGTCTTAAAGCGGAGTTCTGCTTGGTTTCACAGCCAGGCACCCACTGCGCATGCGCGAGCCATGCGCCGTGACTGGCCGGGCAATCATCTGGGACCTGTGACGTGTCCCAGATGATTGCCGAGAGGGAGGGGGAGAGGTGATCTCCCTTCCGGTGCCACAGTGCACCGGAAGGAAGTGGGAGCTGGGTCCCTCTAAAAAGAAGGTATCCGCCCCCCCCCAAAAAAATGGAATGCCAAATGTAGCATGTCAGGGGGTCACCTCCCTAAAAGCGGAAGTTCTATTTTTGGGTGGAACTCTGCTTTAAAGAAGAAGTATCGGCAAAACTCCTTTGGCCATAATTTTTCTATGGGTCATCGGAGTGCACTTAGTTCTGTATTCCTGTGACTCATATTCAGCCGGCAGCGGGCTAAAGTCCGCTTTTGGCTGATGTGTCACTCAGCTGGTCCAGGCTCCGAAGAGATCCACCCAGATGCCTGGGCCGGTAACTGGCTCAGCCTCTCAGCAAGTCGCTGGAGAACTAAGCCAGCCGCTCCTGCCTCTCCACAGCCCGGAGCTGCAGTGAGCACTGGAGGGGCAGAGCAGAGAGCCGAGGATTGACTGTCATCGGCTCTCTGCTGAACATCAAGAACTGAACGATTAGCAGTCTTTGCTTGGTCAGTTCTCGGTGTAGAAGTGGCAGGGGACAGATGCAGCATCGGACTAATGCTGTATCCACCTAGGTAAGTATAAATGTTTGTTTTGTTTGAATCTCAAACTTCTCTTTCAAACGCAATTTACCGCTTTTCAGAGGGTGGTACGTACTGCCGCCAATGTGAAAGAGCCCTACCTGTCTAGCGAAACTGTTGTCACCAATGTTTGTTTAGGGTAAGTCTCACTAACGGAGGCCTGAATAGCATTGAAAACCTTACAGTGGTTCAAATTGTACCCATCTCTTTCCAAAACAAATAGAAAGTTTTGGCTAAACGTACGCTTCAAACCTACCACTGCAGATCACTGTATGTAAAATCATTGCTGTAGTACAGCAATAAAAGAAATGTTTTGAAATCTTCTCCTTTTATGACCTTGACTTAAACTTCGACATCGAGCTGTTAGCGTCTTATGGATTTTATCATCTCTCATCAAGAATTATTTAAATTTCTGGAGCCTCTCACCTCCCTCTGCTGTGACTTTTCTCAGATATTTGTTATGAATATGTATGCGTATGACTAAACCACGAAGATGGAAATAAATATTTTCCTTTTAAATGTAGGTAATGACATGGAGCTAGGATGGAGAATCCTAAAACAATGGCAGCCCATTTACTGCTCTACACGCTGTAAATAAAATTCTTATCTGTGTTAGATTCTGATTCAGAAAGCCTAATGGAAATGAGAGTTTACTTGCTGTGTCCTGCAAATTAAACTGTTTATATATTTCAGTTTGTATTCCGTCTTGTAAGCATTCATAAACATGCAGTCAATCTTTTTGTTCGCAAAACTACAAGTGCAGCCTGCTATAATAATAAATGTGTATCATTTTCTTATTTGTAGCTGTTTGTATGAATTTAGAAAACAAATAAGTTGCAGTGACGTGATTTGTGGATGCATTGTCCAGACCTCAGCAAATTAAAAAATAAACTCATATATCAAACAGAAAAGGGGATTTATAGGAGCTAAAATAAATCTTCAGTAGTAAGCCCAAGCTCAAGACAACCAAGGAATAAAAACTTTTAAAAAAATCCCTATTTTAAAATGTTACTTAACCCACAACAGTAAAATCAGTCTGTATATGCAGTAAAGCATTCTTGTTATACTCACAGTGGAACCCAAGGGGTTAATCCTCTGCATTGTGTAAAAAAGGCTGTTTGATCCTGTCTTCTATGATCCTCCTCTTCTTCCACTGACACCAGAACATGTCTGGATAAGAGAGAGTTACTGGAGTCAGACTGCACATGCTCAGTCTGATGTGTATTGCTAGAGAGTTTTTTTTTTTTTTTTTTTCTTGGGAGGATGCATGTGATCGGCACAGGGCCAATCAGTACTGTCCAGACAGAGGCTCAGGGGTCCTGCAGCCTGATAGGACAATCATGGGAAAATGAAAACTCCTAGTACAAGCTTTAACCAGACACTGATAGACGTCACAAGACTTCTATATACTGCTGATGAGAAAGGGTATTTAGCAGTTTCTAAAATAATTACAATATATACTCGAGTATAAGCCGACCCGAATATAAGCCGAGGCACCTAATTTTACCACAAAAAACTTGGAAAACATATTGACTCGAGTATAAGCCTAGGGTGAGGGTGAACAATGCCCATTTGCAGCCTCACTGTGCCCATTTGCATGCCTCACTGTGCCCATTTGCAGCCATAGGTCCCCCGAACTTCAAACTTGGTAGTCCTTATGCTCCAATGGTCAAATGTCCTCTAACGCAGTGGTCATTAACCCTGTCCTCAGAGCCCACTAACAGATCAGGTTTTATGTATTACCTTGGGGAGATGCAGACTAGAATACTGCAATCACTGAGCAGCAAAAGATATCACCTGTGATGTATTTCAGTTATCTTGCAAATCTGGCCTGTTAGTGGGCCCTGAGGACCTGATGACCACATCTCTAACTTCATCAAAACCAACGCAGGGACCAAAGTGCCCCTCAGCATCATCACGTCCATGTCCAAAGCTCTAGAGCACATAGGTCAAACACAAGGCCCGCAGGCCAAATTCGGCACACCAGGCCATGTTGTGTGGCCCACATTCCCAGTTTTGCTGCCGAAACGTGGTGGAATTCCATTTCGCCACCTATGGCTCTCACCCTCCACTCCTTCTCCCTGCTGTCATTTTTAAACACAGAAGCCTTCTGTATTTACAAGGGATGGCTCTGCTCTCAGCAGCTGCTGGTACGAACAGATCCCTGTACATACGGCAGAGACAGATCTCCAGAATCTGAGAGAGATAACGGTCTCCATGCAAGGTGAGGCAGAGCCACCTACACAGGGAGGTAGGGAGATGCAAGAAAGCTTTGGGGGATTGGGGTTGCACACTGTGCACAGCACCCCTAAACTCTGCACTCTGTACACATCACACCCGGAACTCTGCACTCTGTGGATAGGGCACCCCTGGAACAACACTCTGTACATAGCACACCCCTGATCTCTGTGCATAGGGTACCCCTGGAACCACACTCTGTACATAGCACACCCCTAAACTATGCACTCTGTACATATTGCACTTCTGTCCACCTTGTCCAGCGAATTGCAAAATGCAGCAGGGCAGCTGCTCGGCATGGGACCTAGAAGCAAGTGGAGATCACAGTGACAGAAGTAGCCGTGACTTCTTCCGTGATTTCCAGCTTCCAGCGCGATCGGCCAGGTATGGTATGGTCCTAGCTGGTCCAATGTAACTATATATAAAATATCTACTGTATACCTGGAATTCTTGTTCAAAGCATCACTAAAATATGGATATGGATAGAGAGGGATTAGAACACCTGTCAGTTTTTATTGCTGTCTGTGCCCCCGTTAGGGAGAGCCACCCTCTCTATTTGCCCTGTTTACCGTTATCAAAGGTAAAAAAAAAAAAAAAGTGAAAGAAAATCACATATTTTGGGTTGACATAGTAACAAAAACAGAGGGTAAATCTTGAAATGGGGACACTAGTTCTGGTGACCCTGGGGACAACCAGGGATTCCCTCACTTTGGAGGGATTTCATCTCACTTCCAATTTTGGCTACGGGAGAGGAAGATAGGGAAAATCTCCCCAATGGGAGCCACAAGGCAAAAAAAACCTGAGAGCGGTTATAACCCTACCTTATTCTATCCAAAATGAAAATAAATAATGTTGCCCTAGTGACTCTTTCATTTGGGTACTTGCAATGAATAGGCTAATTGTTGTGCTTATACTTAAAAATGTTACTAAACCCAGGACCATGCATTCACTATAGCTGGTCTCCCACAGAACATGGAAATGCAATTATTTTAGTAATTATTTATTTTAGAAACTGCTAAATACCTTTTCTCATCAGCAGTATATAGCAGTCTTGTGACGTCTATCAGTGTCTGGTTAAAGCTTGTACTAGGAGTTTTCATTTTCCCATGATTGTCCTATCAGGCTGCAGGACCCCTGACCCTTTGTCTGGACAGTACTGATTGGCCCTGTGCCGATCACATGCATCCTCCCAAGAAAAAAAAAACTCTCTAGCAATACACATCAAACTGAGCATGTGCAGCCTGACTCCAGTAACTCTCTCTTATCCAGACATGTTCTGGAGTCAGTGGAAGAAGAGAAGGATCAGAGAAGACAGGATCAAAAAGCCTTTTTTACACAATGCAGAGGATTAACCCCTTGGATTCCACAGTGAGTATAACAAGAATGCTTTACTGCATATACAGACTGATTTTACTGTTGTGGGTTAAGTAACATTTTAAAATAGGGATTTTTTAAAAAGTTTTTATTCCTTGGTTGTCTTGAGCTTGGGCTTACTACTGAAGATTTATTTTAGCTCCTATAAATCCCCTTTTCTGTTTGATATATGAGTTTATTTTTTAATTTGCTGAGGTCTGGACAATGCATCCACAAATCACGTCACTGCAACTTATTTGTTTTCTAAATTCATACAAACAGCTACAAATAAGAAAATGATGCACATTTATTATTATAGCAGGCTGCATTTGTAGTTTTGCGAACAAAAAGATTGACTGCATGTTTATGAATGCTTACAAGACGGAATACAAACTGAAATATATAAACAGTTTAATTTGCAGGACACAGCAAGTAAACTCTCATTTCCATTAGGCTTTCTGAATCAGAATCTAACACAGATAAGAATTTTATTTACAGCGTGTAGAGCAGTAAATGGGCTGCCATTGTTTTAGGATTCTCCATCCTAGCTCCATGTCATTACCTACATTTAAAAGGAAAATATTTATTTCCATCTTCGCGGTTTAGTCATACGCATACATATTCATAACAAATATCTGAGAAAAGTAACAGCAGAGGAAGGTGAGAGGCTCCAGAAATTTAAATAATTCTTGATGAGAGATGATAAAATCCATAAGACGCTAACAGCTCGATGTCGAAGTTTAAGTCAAGGTCATAAAAGGAGAAGATTTCAAAACATTTCTTTCATTGCTGTACTACAGCTATGATTTTACATACAGTGATCTGCAGTGGTAGGTTTGAAGCGTACGTTTAGCCAAAACTTTCTATTTGTTTTGGAAAGAGATGGGTACAATTTGAACCACTGTAAGGTTTTCAATGCTATTCAGGCCTCCGTTAGCGAGACTTACCCTAAACAAACATTGGTGACAACAGTTTCGCTAGACAGGTAGGGCTCTTTCACATTGGCGGCAGTACGTACCACCCTCTGAAAAGCGGTAAATTGCGTTTGAAAGAGAAGTTTGAGATTCAAACAAAACAAACATTTATACTTACCTAGGTGGATACAGCATTGGTCCGATGCTGCATCTGTCCCCTGCCACTTCTACACCAAGAACTGACCAAGCAAAGACTGCTAATCGTTCAGTTCCTGATGTTCAGCAGAGAGCCGATGACAGTCAATCCTCGGCTCTCTGCTCTGCCCCTCCAGTGCTCACTGCAGCTCCGGGCTGTGGAGAGGCAGGAGCGGCTGGCTTAGTTCTCCAGCGACTTGCTGAGAGGCTGAGCCAGTTACCGGCCCAGGCATCTGGGTGGATCTCTTCGGAGCCTGGACCAGCTGAGTGACACATCAGCCAAAAGCGGACTTTAGCCCGCTGCCGGCTGAATATGAGTCACAGGAATACAGAACTAAGTGCACTCCGATGACCCATAGAAAAAGTATGGCCAAAGGAGTTTTGCCCATACTTCTTCTTTAAAGCAGAGTTCCACCCAAAAATAGAACTTCCGCTTTTAGGGAGGTGACCCCCTGACATGCTACATTTGGCATTCCATTTTTTTGGGGGGGGCGGATACCTTCTTTTTAGAGGGACCCAGCTCCCACTTCCTTCCGGTGCACTGTCGCACCGGAACGGAGATCACCTCTCCCCCTCCCTCTCGGCAATCATCTGGGACACGTCACAGGTCCCAGATGATTGCCCGGCCAGTCACGGCGCATGGCTCGCGCATGCGCAGTGGGTGCCTGGCTGTGAAACCAAGCAGAACTCCGCTTTAAGACGGTGGTATTCAGGAGGTGATCTCACCACCTCTGGAATGTTGACTTTTTTTTAACCTCTTAAGGACCGAGGCGCGACCCGGTCCTGAGCTCCATGGACGCGGGACCAGCGGACCCGATCGCCACTGGTGTACCGTGATCGGGTCACAGAGCTGAAAAACGGGGAGAGGTCTGTGTAAACAAACCTCTCCCCGTGCTTCCTACACTGCCTGTCACTGATCGGCTGTTCCCTGTCATCGGGAAAGCCGATCAGTGACATCAGATGTAAAGCCACGCCCCCTACTGTAAAAAAAAACCCACACGTCACAGACCTAACCCCTCCCCGCCCCCTAGTGGTTAACTCTTTCACTGCCAATGTCATTTATACAGGAATCAATGCATTGATTGCTGTATAAATGACAATGGTCCCAAAAATGTGTCAAAAATGTCAAATGTGTCCGCCATAATGTCGCAGTCACAATAAAAAGCCATTACTAGTAAAAAAAAAATATTAATAAAAATGCTATACAACTATCCCCAATTTTGTAAACGCTATAACTTTTGCGCAAACCAATCAATAATCGCTAATTGCAATTTTTTTACCAAAAATATGTAGAAGAATACGTATCGGCTTAAACTGAGGAAATAAAATGTTTTTTTATATATTTTTTGGGGGATATTTATTATAGCAAAAAGTAAAAAATATTGCATTTTTTTCAAAATTGTCGCTCTATTTTTGTTTATAGCGCAAAAAATAAAAACTGCATAGGCAATCAAATACCACCAAAAGAAAGCTCTATTTGTGGGAAAAAAAGGACGCCAATTTTGTTTGGGAGCCAAGTCGCACGACCGCGCAATTGTCAGCTAAAGCGACACAGTGCCGAATCGCAAAAAGGGGCCTGGTCCTTTGGCTGCAAATTGGTCCGGGGCTTAAGTGGTTAATAAAAGGTTTTATAAGAGGTTATCTGTATTAAAATACCACAACTGTGGGTCAAATATTTAAACAAATGAAAATCAATGAAAAGTGTTGCCTTACTTTGGGTCATAGATCAGCTTTGCCAAGAAAAACCTATATCCTACTTCTAACTAACACTGTTTTACTTCCTCCATCAGCTCATCCCCCACAGCTATTACCTCTTATATTATTTGACCCTTCCTTTTTAGATTGTAAGCTCTAATGAGCAGGGCCCTCTGATTCCTCTTGTACCAAATTGTAATGTAATTGTAATGTCTGCCTTTATTTTGTTAAGCGCTGCACAAACTGTTGGCGCTATATAAACCCTGTATACTAATAATAATATCTTGTAAACTACAGTAGACACCATGCAATATGCTAGAATTAATATTAAATCTGCAAGCTGTATTTTATTATTCTACTAAAAGACCGCATTGGGGTTGATTTACTAAAGGCAAATGGGCTGTTCAATTAGCAAGGGAAGTTGCACTTTGCAAGGACATTCTCTGCAGAACTTAGTGGATGCAGTGAAGCTCTGCTGACGTCCATCATCCAATCATGTGCAAGCAAAAATGCTGTTCTTTTATTTTCCTTTCATGTGACTTGGTATTCTTTAAAAAGTGAAATTTCATCACATTCATAAAGCCCTGGGGAATATTCCCTTGCAAAGTAAGTAGTCAGTATGTCTTTAGTAAATCAGCCCTACTGAGTTGTCTCTTACCAGGTCGCGTAGTTGCTGAAGAAGCTGTAGAACATCAAGAAGCTTCTCCTCAATCAGAGATAGCCGAACTCGCTCTGTTTCCAGCATCTGAAGATCTATCCTCATCATCTCAATTTCCTCAGCTTTCCTTTCCAGTTCTTCAATGAATGGTGTCTTCATCTAGAAAAAGTGAATATATTAATGACCAGGTTTCTATATACATATTTCTTGGAAATTACAACCTGTTGAGTTAGTCAACCCCAAAATGGGAGCTGCAAGATGTGTACAGCTTCTTCGCACAAGAGAAGGTTACACATAGCAGAAGTGATGCTTCAGGAAGAAGTATTTTCCAGCTGAAACTTTGGCATTGAGACACAGATAATGGTAAATACACAGCAAGCCCACTACTGCATATGTCAGCAATCAATAAAACTTTATTGAAAGGAACAGCTAGTATTGCCCATCAAATTCCACTCTTTAGCTGGAAATACACTATTACATTTGTTTCATTGTGTGTAGGGGCTGAACTAAAAAAAAAAAAAAATGCATAGATTCCTTCATCCATGCTATACAGCGCAGATAGCTGAATCTTCTTGCTGGGCTATTGTATTGAGACAGATGATGGTGCCAGCTGTCAATCTACAATAGCTACAGCTGATTGAATGCAGCCGCTGTTTTTCTGGCAATTTTCCACCCAGCCACTAATCGAATTCAAACACTATATGGCCAGCTTTTCTTTTTTTCTGATGTGTTTTACCCGGGGCTTGGTTGTAGACTCGGGGCTTGGTCATATAGATGAAAGTAATGAAAATGGGTAGAGATTTATATACAAACAAAAAGAAGGAGAAGGTGAAGAGGAAAACATTGCTCATAATATACAATATCCCATTCAAAATTTAAACTTTGCTGCATTCTACTATTCAGGGTAAAGGTCTAAAATATGTTCCCCTTTTTTAAAGGCATTGTACGCTTTCCCTGTTTTAATTAGGTATTGGTGTAGTTACGCATATTCCCTGTGCTATTTGTTTGCCTTACCTTGTGATGATGGGCTGTAATAATATTTATATGTATAATAATTGGAATCAGTGGTATATTTCTGGGGGGGGGGGGGGGGTCAGCAATCCATCCTCCAACCCCATCTACCATCCCCACCCCCCAGTTGGTTGGCCCCAGCACTTACCCTATGTAGGCCGCTCCAGGCGGCGGGCCTCTGCGTCTCCTCCTTCCTCTTCTTCAAGGTGGCACAGCTTCCCCTGCGTCTCCTCCCTCCTCCTTCACGGCGATGGGAGAAGTGATCCAATAGGATTGCTTCTCTTCACGGCCAATCAGGTCTCAAGACCCACTTCCTGAGCCAGTATTAGCCGGGAGGAGAAGCGGAAAGACAATAGCAGATATTAATTTGCTATTGTCACACAAGTGGGTGGGCTCGGAGCACAGTCCTCTGCATTTCAAGCCCACCATTTTTTGAAGCCAATTAGAGCCTCATGCTCTAATCATGTTCTTCTAAAAAAAAAAAAAAAACTCCTATTGGAATCCATGCATCCGGTGCCAAGCAACTTCTTATTCCGGGTCACACCGTGTCCAATGCATGCCTTGCCATTTCCTCTGTAGCATATCACAAATGTGGAATTGCTAATGTGATGAAACATCTCTTCAAGCTAAATAGCAAGCTCTCTGTTAATTGCTCTGCCTGTTTGTGTCTGTTTTAGATCTAATTACTGTTTAGATTTCACCTGCACCAGAATTAGACTTCGAGTTCCAGGGCTAGTGGTATATTAAGTTTCTTCACAGGAAATGTCAGTTCTCACACTACAGACAGAGGTCATGCACTAACCTGTTCAAATTTGATTACTAAGAGAAACTCCTGATACAGGAATGTCAAGATTTAATCCACTATAGGCTCCGCAGACAGGGCAACAAATGACACCATGAAACTACATGATCAATGCACATCTTTTTCATGTGAAAAACTCAAGGTGCAGGAGAACATGAGGTCTCCACCCATGACACAGCATTTTCTCCGATATAGAAAATCAGAGAAGCAGGATCTGCCAATCTATGGTTAGTGTAGGACCCACCAATCATGGGGTACTTTGTCGCAGTAAGTGGGCTTAAGCACCATATAGCAATATGGTGTGACCAAATCCCCATATTTTTTGATAATGTTTTTTGAAAATGTCTAGGTGTTTTAAATAGCCTTGCTGGAAATAAATGTCAGTTTTGCATGTGTGCGCTGTAATATGTTTGTTCTGTTGTATGGTCTTATGGCAGCACCATCTTTATGCATTTTTTTTAGGGTGTGCCCCCCAAATATATTTTTTGCCCAATAGTATAGTGTCCCCAAAAATGCAGTGGTAGCAGATCACCCCCGATCACTGTAGCAAAATAAATTTCGGCCTAATTTTATGAAGAAATTTGATTTTTATTGGATAACAGGAAGAAGAAATATTTTTTATCAAAATGTTCTGTATTTTTTCATTTATAAAATAAAAAATAAAAAACCCAGTGGTGATCAAATACCAAAAGAAAGCTCTATTCATGTGAAAAAAAAGTGATATAAATGTAATTTGCATAGTGTTGCATGACCGAGCAACTGCCAAAAATAGTATAGAGCTGAATAGCAAAAAATGTCCTGGTCATGAAGGGAGTAAAACCTTCTGGAGATCAAGTGGTTAAAGTAAATGTTTTGGATAGAGACAGAAATAGTTAAAACCCCTGTCATTGTTTTTTTGTTTTTTGCTGCCAGTGTTCTGTTAGGGAAGACTCCTTTCAATTCTTGTCCCAGAAAAGTATAAGAAATGAGTGGAGAGCTGTAATAGGAACAGGTGCTCCCATTGGTAGTGGTATTTACCCTCAACGTTTGTTCACAACTCTAAAATGATAGATTTATAGAATTATAGCTTGCCCCTCATTTTTAGTCTTGGTGACAATGATCCAAAGGAAGGACACAGTAATAAAAGCTTAATAGAGTTTCTAACCCCTTACCACTCTCTACAAAACAAAAGAAAAATGTACCTTTACATACCCTTTCAAACATAAAGAAATCTCCTCTCCTCGTCGGTTTAATAACTTGTTCTATTATTTGTAATTATAAGGGATCCATCTTTAAGTTCTGTTTCTGTATGAAGTGAATTTTCTCAGTTTTGTATATGTATAAAAGGTGTTCCCAAAGTAGAACTTGCAGCCTCCTGGCAGTCCCATCAGCATATTGAATCTGACATTCTTCGCAGATCATTATGCAAATGATAAAAAAGGGTATTGCAATGTACTAATTGCTAGACCTTTTAGGTCAATTCAGTACTGCTATATTTTAGATGTTGTGTTTCTCTAATGCCTTGTACACACGGTCGGACATTCCGACCACAAAATCCGTCGGATTGTTTCCGACGGATTTTGGCCGAAACTTGTCTTGCATACACACGGTCGCACAAAGTTGTCGGAAAATTCGATCGTTTGGAAGGAGGTGACGAATAAAGCGTACGATGGGACTACGTAGAGGCTTTTTCCGTCGGAAATTCCGACCCTGTGTACAAGGCATAAGTCAACACCTAGATGAGAAACATTTAAAAATTCTATTATTTCCTAATCATTTGTCATTTACTATAAAGAGGCTAGGTAAAAGGTAAACTACTCATGGTAGGTGCTTTCCTAGAAACAAACTGTATTCCTGTTTTAAATATAACAGATAAAGGTGACCTCTCCTATCACCACCTGCACACAAATCACTTCTGACGCTGACCAGTCCGTACCTCATCCATTAGAGCCTCCAGATCCTTCATTTCCTGTTCCTTAACTGCCAGCTCTTCTTTCATATTCGCAACCTTCTTGACCCATAAGACAAGCATATTCTTGTAATTATTACCATCAGACCTGATATCACACAGGAACTTTCGTATTCTCCTGTCTTCACACCTAGCAAAATAAATTCACAAGTTAATGTACCCTTCAGATATACTCTCCACCTCATTATTAATGTCAAGCCTGCTAAAAAATGAGAACATTCTGAGTAATCAGCAGCTTAGTTCTGCAATAACTCTAAGCCCCGTACGCGCGATCGGACTTTCTGACGGGAAATGTTCGATGTCAGGCTGTTGTCGGTAAATCCAACCATGTGTACGCTCCATTGGACAATTGTTGTCAGACTTTTTTCTGGATGGCAGGTTCTCCAATTTTCTGCGGACAAATGTCTGTTGTCGGATTTTCCAAGCGTGTGTACACAAGTCCCTCGGACAAAAAGTCCAAAGTATAAACGTGCATACTTGGAAACAGAAGCGGTCGGTCTTGTAAATTAGCATTCGTAATGGAGAATTAACATTCGTGACGTGGCAAATTATGAAATCTCCAAATGCAGCGCACAATTCTCTTCTTCTTTATTGGGATAATAATGAAGCTGCTTTGCTGGTGATACTGATGGAGTTATTGCAAACAAATTATGAAAGACTTTTTTTTCTAGTGATAACAAGAATATTATTCAGTTTTTTTTTTTTAGGGCTGTGGAAATTAAAGAATAATTCCTCGATTAATTAATTAATTTTTTTGACCGCTCAAAATTCTTTTGATCGCTCAAAATTCTTTTGATCGGTACTCACCTCTCCGCCGGCTTCCGGGTCTTCAGGGAGTTCCGTCAAAGATCCGGTGACGTCACAGACATCGACGTCACCGGACTCCTCCCCCCTTGCCCAAGTGCCTCCATCTGCTAACAAAGGGAAGGGGGAGGAGTCCGGTGACATCAAAGTTCTGATTGAACGTAACGTGGATGGGTGAGGAGCTACGCATGACGTCACCCACTGCTGCCCTACGCAACTAACACGATTGTCTGCTTTACATGCTGTGTTTTTATCATCTTTATGTGAGTAGTTTGTGTTTGAACACAAAAATGTAATCTTATACTTAAGCGGTGAGATCTTTTCTTTCTACCCATGACCTGGCGTCCTTGCTGAGATCTAAGGAGACGTGAGAGAAGTTTATGGTCCGTGTTAACCCTTTTGATACCCGCTTGCATGACTACCTGTTTGCACAGGGGTCCATGCCATAAGGTGAGAGTGATTAGTTAGACCGGAGGTGGAGGGATTGTCACGCTACTGTGGGAAAAAAAAAATTACGTCAGTGCTACAGTTTGCAATTAAAACGCATTTGTGAACTGTGAAGTTAAGTCATGGATTGTGGAAACGAACTAGTGTCGGGTGATTGTATATAATGTATATCACATTTACCACTGACTAATGCAGAGTTGCAATGCAAGGAGATCAGCTAAAAGTAGTTGGAACTGTATGTGCGTTATAAATAATGAATCGAAATTAGTCGATTAATCGATTAAAAAAAAAACGATTGATTGAACAAGAAAATTTTAATCAGTAACAGCCCTAGATAACACCATTATCCTGTAGTTTTTAACATCAAAGATACAACTATGTTGGTGTCCCTTGTCAATTTTACATAACTCCTCCGATTCCGCAACATGTCTGGTTGACGAACGGCCGTTCAGAAACAAACTGAAAAGCACGAAATGAAAAGCGCAAACCGAAAAGCGCTAAATGAAAAACATAAAAATAAAAGTGCGAATCAACACTCACCAAACTTTTACTAACACAACATTAGCAAAAAGAGCCCAAAGGGTGGTGTTAAAGAGCTGAAAAACCACATAGTACATCTAGTACGTCACTATGTGCGTAATTGCTGGCCAACAATTGTGTGGCCGTGTGTATGCAAGACAAGTTTGGGCCAATGCCAATGCCCTTCAGACAAAATTCCACGGTTTTGTTGGCCAACAATCCGATCTTGTGTACAAGGCATTAGACCCCATACACACTATTCGATTTTCTGCAGATTTTTGTCTTCAGATTTACCAAACCCATGTAGTGCAAGGGCCTGCCTGATTTCATACAAATTGAAACTCTTAAGGTCTGTATACATGATCAGAAAATCTGAAGTGAAATTCCATCCGATGAACAATCTACTGATTTTCTGATTGTTAGTATGCTGCTTTTGACAGCCAATTACAAATTTTCGGTAGACAAAAACTGGATGTGCAGTCTCCAAAATTTCTGTCTGATGTGACCACGTGGTCTGATTTTATTTTCATTAGTAGGGTTTTCTGCCCAAAAAAAATCTGAAGAGCAAGACTAGGCATGCTCAGAAATGAAAGAACACATACAAAACAATTCAACACATTATGTCACTTCTGACATAGATTTCTGTCGTATGAAAATTTTCTGACGGTGAGTAACCTCTTCACTTTCGATTTGAGAGCAACAAAAAACTGACGAAAATTCGTCCAATAATCTGATCGTGTGTACAAGGCTTTAAGGTTTGACCTCATATTATATGGTTTTGGTTAATCTGCACAAAATCGAATAGTGTGTATGGACCCCCATACACACCATACAACTTTTGTTGTCCGATTTCCTTTAGATTTAATATGTGAGACACAAGACAAAATTGGCCCCACCAACTGCTTATACTTACCTTCAGTTTATTCCTACACTGCTCTGTTCAGCTGCCAGCAGGGAGGAGAGGCTGTGTAAGCTCCATGGCATGACCTATAGCTGACCCCCATGTGACAGTGATGGTGTCTGAGTTGCCAATCACCAAGCAGCAGCTCTGTCGCATTGGATGAAGAGGAGTAAGCCATATGTTTTGCTATACACGGAAGTACTGGGCATTTTGTTTTGCTACTGGTGGATGAGGGATAAATGGAAGGCAAGTATGGGCTTGTTTACACTTGAGTTGCCCTCTGAAAAATAATCCATGGTGGAATGCTTTTGAGAGCGCTATTAAAGAGTGACTGGAAGGTGATATGTTGCCTTCTCACAGCCAATTTTAACCCTGTAAAGCAAAAAACACAGGAGGAAATGTACTTCCCTTCGACATTGGAAAGTGTCTAGCTGGACCATCAGGACAGTCCAGAGAAGCCTGGTCAAAGTGGTCTTCATAGAAGAATTGCAGCCAAAAAGACATACCTTTAATGTGAAAACAAGGCCAAGCCTTGTGCACGAAAACATAGGATCTGGGATGCAGAAAATGGCAGCAGGTGCTCTGAACTGATGAGTCAAAACCAGACTCCAAAGGGAAGTAAGCATGATGTGTCTTTCATCTGGTGCATTAGGATTCCTTGGCTGACCACTATGTCTACAGTTCCCTGTGTTGCCCGTTTCTTTGTGCTTCTTCAAAAGAGCTTGAACAGCACATCTTGAAACCCCAGTCTGCCTTGATTACTTATACCTGCTTGGTATAACTGGTTAATTAAACACCTGACTCTGATGCCGTGTACACACGGTCAAACTTTCTGACGGGAAATGTTCATGTGAGCTTGTTGTCGGAAAGTCCGACTGTGTGTATGCTCCATCGAACATTTGCGGTCGGAATTTCCGGCCACAAATGTTTGAGAGCAGGTTCTCAAATTTTCCGATAGCTTCACTTTGTTGTCGGAAAGTCCGATTGTGTGTACACAAGTCCGTCGCACAAAAGGAACACATGCTCGGAATCAAGCAAAAGGAGCCGCACTGGCTTTTGAACTTCCTTTTTCTCGGTTCGTCGTACGTCTTGTACGTCACCGCGTTCTCACGTTCAGAATTTTGGGGCAACATTTGTGTGACCGTTTGTATGCAAGAAAGTTTGAGCCAACATCCTTCGGAATAAAATCCACGGTTTTGTTGTCGGAAAGTCCGATCATGTGTATGCGGCATAACCCTACAAAATCCCTGACTTTGTGCAAGTGTACAAAGTGTGCAAGTGTAAAGCCTCATATACACGGTTCGATTGTGGATTGTGGATTTTGTCCAGCATACAAACTATCAGCAAATTGTCATTCAACAAACACGAACGTAGTGACGTACTACGAGAGTATAAAGAGGAAAAGTGAACGTTTTTTCAGGGTATCTGGTCCCCAACCAGAACCACCGCAAGGGGGAGCTGTCGGACTATTACGGTATGTTATATATGTGTAGCAAAGAATTGGTAAACAAATATATATAAAAAATATACAAAATTTTTATTAATACAAAGAAAAAATTCAATGAATGAATGAATGATTTGTATAGCGCTGCAAATACAAACTGAATCGCCTCAAGGCGCTTGTCTGCCCTTGTTGTCCTGCTATATTAGAAGAGGTGGGTCTTGAGTTTTTTCCTGAAGGCATGATGGTTTTCTTCCAAGCGGATGTTGTTTGGTAGAGCATTCCATAGCCGAGGTCCCTGTACTGCGAATCTTTGTTCTCCCTTCGATTTGTAGTGGGCTTTGGGGATGTGTAGGCGGTTTTGGTTTGTCGATCAAAGTCTGTGATTTGGTATGTATTTTTCTATTTTCTCACAAAGGTATTGAGGAGCATTTCCTTGTGTACATTTGTGGGTGAGGCAGAGGGTCTTGAATGTGATCCTATCTTTTACCGTGAGCCAATGGGGGGTCCTTAGGGATGGGGAGATGGATTCCCAGGGTTTCTTTCCGGTGACTAGTCTTGCTGCTGCGTTTTGGACGACTTTTAGGTGTGCAATCTTGTAATCCGGTAATCCTATGTAGAGGGAGTTTGCGTAATCGAGACGCGAATTGATGATAGTTCCCACTACTACTGCTTTCTCCTTTTCCGGGATGAATGGGATAATGGTGGTGTCCATGGGGTCTTCGTTTTTTTTACTTTGGTTTGCGTTGAGGAGCAGTAGTTCTGTTTTCGATCCATTGAGTTTGAGGGAGCTAGTGGTCATCCAGTCATCTATCAATGTGAGACATTTTCCTAGTTCCTGGTATTGGTCTTTTTGTCCGGAGATACAGAAGTACAGTTGAGTGTCGTCCGCGTATGAGTGGAAGCAGAGATCTAATTTGCTAATAATTTGGAAGAGTGGCCGGATGTAAATGTTGAAGAGTACTGGTGACAATGGTGATCCTTGAGGGACTCCATAAGAAATTGCCCGGGTTTCCGAAGTGAAGGCTCCTAATTTCACTGTCTGCGACCGGTTTCCTAAGAAGGAAGCGAACCATGGCAGATCTCCATCTGTAACTCCTGCTACTTCCTTGAGGCGGCCGAGAAGAGTGTTGTGGTCCACTGTGTCGAACGCCGCGCTAAGATCCAGCAGTACCAGAAGACACGATTCTCCGTCATCCGCTGCTTCTAGGGCGTCATCCCATATTTTCAGAAGTGCTGTTTCTGTGCCATGGCCTGGGCGGAAGCCTGATTGTAGTGGGTCCAAGAGCTTGTGTGTGTCCAGGTGAAGTTGAAACTGTTGTACTCCATAATCTTGCAAATGGTGTTCAGGCTTGTTACTGGTCTGCGATTGTTCGGATCTTTGGGGTCGAGGTTGGGTTTCCAATTCGACGCATGCTCGGAAGCACTGAACTTCATTTTCTCGGCTCGTAGTAGTGTTATACGTCACCGCGTTCTTCACAGTCGAAAGTTCAGAGAACTTTTGTGTGACCCTGTGTATGCAAGACAAGCTTGAGCGGAATTCTGTCGGAAAAAACATCGAAGATTTTTCGGATGGAAATTCCGATTGTGTGTACTTGGCATAAGAGTTATAATTTGTATGCTATCACGCAGGCCCTCTTTTGACCCCCATAATTTCCATCAAGGGAAGGAAAAACATGATTACATTCTTTACCCACTTAAGGACCGCCTCCTGCACATTTACATCGGCAGAATGGCACGGCTGGGCACATCAACGTACAGGTACGTCGCTCTTTAAGAGCCCAGCCGTGGGTCGCGTGTGCCGCCGGCGGCTTGCTCGCGACCCGGTCCTGAGCTCCGTGACCGTGGCCGCGGGACCCGTGGACCCGTTCGCCGCCGGTTTCCCACGATCGGGTCACAGATCTGAAGAACGGGGAGAGGTAAGTGTAATCAAACCTCTCCCCATGCCTCCTAGTGAGGCTGTCACTGATCGTCTGTTCCCTGTCATAGGGAAAGACGATCAGTGATGTCACCCGCCAAGCCACGCCCCCTACATTTAAAAAAAAAAACACATAGGTCACACTTAACCCCTCCCCCGCCCCTAGTGGTTAACCCCTTCACTGCCAGTGTCATTTACACAGGAATCAGTGCATTTAAAAAGCACTGATTGCTGTATAAATGACAATGGTCCCAAAAATGTGTCAAAAATGTCCGATGTGTCCGCCATAATGTCGCAGTCACAATAAAAATCGCCGCCATTACTAGTAAAAAAAAAAAATATTAAGAAAAATGCTATTAAACTATCCCCTATTTTGTAAACGCCATAACTTTGGCGCAAACCAATCAATAATCGCTAATTGCGTTTTTTTTTACCAAAAATATGTAGAAGAATACGTATCGGCCTACACTGAGGGAAAAAAAAAATTTTTTAATATATTTTTTGGCGATATTTATTATAGCAAAATGTAAAAAATATTGCATTTTTTTCAAAATTGTTGCTCTATTTTTGTTTATAGCGCAAAAAATTAAAACCGCAGACGTGATCGAATACCACCAAAAGAAAGCTCTATTTTTGGGAAAAAAATTACGCCAATTTTGTTTGGGAGCCACGTCGCACAACCGCGCAATTGTCAGTTAAATCGATGCAGTGCCGAATGGCAAAAAGGGGCCTGGTCCTTAAGCTGCAAATTGGTCTGGGGCTTAAGTGGTTACAGGCAGTGATGTAAGTGATGTAAGTAAGTAACAGTTACTTTAGAGGGTAACGAGTAATCTAACTGATTACATTTCCCCTCATGGTAACGCAGTTCCCATTACTTGGGCAGCATTACTGCTATTACATCCACCGCCACTAGATGGCAGTAGTGTAATTCCGGTGTCCTGTCGAAAAAGCTTCCTTGCCGGATAAGGACCCCCTGTACTGCACAGGCGCAGCGCTTTCCCAGTACGAAGGACTGCGGAGCGTACGAAAATTGCCGGACCTAAACAGCTCTGAGTGAACTCTACACCGCGCAGGCGCAGTTAACATGTAATTGTATGAGGCGATGCCGCACGCTCCCGATGCTCATGCTACTCTGCAAGGGGCGTCTATCGTGTAACCAAGGGGCGGGTCTAGTATTACTGTAACCAAGGGGCGCATTTATTATTATTGTTATATATTGAGCTCTGCCCATTAATTTAACATTCGCCCTCTTCTGTAGCCATCCGCCCCTTACATGATATAATAATAATAGACCCGCCCCTTGCTTACACGCTATAACAGATCTGCCCGTTGGTTAGAGTAATAATAGAGCAGTCCCTTGGTTACACGACATATAACAATAATAATAAATGCGCCCCTTGCTTACAGTAATACTAGATCCCGCCACCCCCGCCCCTTCCCGGTATAGAATATTAAAAAAAAGTCACAGTTACTTTGCTGCGTAACTAATTACTTTTCCAATGTAGTAACTGAGTTACTAACGCAATTGCTTTTTGGGAAAAGTAATTTGTAACTTAACTAATTACTTTTTTAAAGTAGGATGACCAACACTGGTTACAGGACACCCCCATGTCCTCGACGCTCTACAGCAGGGAATGTTATACCGGAGCCCTGTGTGCTCACTACCAATCCTGCCTTAAATGAAGTGCACTGAAACATATTTGTCTGCCCTCCCTCCTAGATTGTAAGCTCTAACAAGCAGGGCCCTCTGATTCCTCCTGTATTGAATTGTATTGTAACTGTACTGTCTGTCCTCATGATGTAAAGCGCTGCGCAAACTATTGGCGCTATATAAATCCTGTATAATAATAATAACCTGAATCCAAGCATCAATTAGGCTACTAAAATATAATAAAGATATTGATGATGCAAAATATACTGGCAAACAATCGTTAGGGTCAGAGTGCTACATATGACTTTTTTTTTTTTTATAACTTTTTTTTAAAAGTTACTTTGTTTAGCTCCTGTGTAGAGAGTGTTGCTAGGTAAACTGTTCTCTTGTTCATCTTTTACAGTTTATCATTTGGAGATGGATTATAGAATTGCCATTGAACCAACTGAGGTGTGACGTACCATATTTTGTGCTTATATAGCATTCAAGAAACAATTCTCAAGTCTTAAGTTAGGAGAACTTCCAAAGTTCACAGTCCCTGAACACTTGTTATCTTGTATCTCTGCAGCTTTAGCCAGAGAGGTCATGATTGATCTTCTAAGTTTGTGCATTCTGTCAGCACTTGTTAAAGGGGATTGTTCTTGGATAGATAACTCTACAGCTGCCATTAGTGTTCTCTTCTAGAATGTATCCTTGTTATTGGGAGCCTTGTAGCTCATAGCTATGTATACATATTTACATAGCTAATTGTGCGGACATAACAGACAATTGTTGACTTTGGTCCACTTAATCTGTAAAAGTCCTTTAAAAAATAAAAGAGGGCTTAGTAGCAAAGTAGATCTAAAAACCTAACTTCATGCCAATTTAATTTTCTAAAGTGTTTATTTAGCAATAGCCAAAAAATATGATTTTTTTTTTTAAATTTTAGAACATACCGTTTTCACAGTTTTTAATCCTTATTTACAACTCAGGGCTGTCGATCTCCTGCCACTTCCTCCCTACAGCATGAGCTGCACATCATTGGCTCCTGATAGTGACAACAGAACTTACCTGCATAACGTGTATCTGTATAGCTACTCATGATCTCCAATAGAGGCACATATGACAGGGTGACAAGGCATTTAAAAGACAGGGACAAAATGTTGTCACCCTGTAACAGGAAGTGTCTGAATGCAAACCTCCATGGAAGGATCACTAGATATTATTTCAACCACTTTAGGACCGCCCGCCGGCATTGTACTGCGGACGGGCAGCTCCTACAGGCACAGTGACATACCTGGATGTCACTGCCTGTTTACGGGTTCAGGGCGCGTGAGTTTTATGCAATATCCCAAACCTGGGACTGTTATGCCCCGTACACATGGATATATAGGGTATATATTTACTGATCGTACTGTTCCTTTAAATTGGCATCCATTACTAACAGGAACTGTAGTATATTCCTCCCACTTCCTGCCCAGCAGTCATATCAGATAATCTTTCTACAGTGAAGGAAGCATGCTAAAGACCTCCACTAATTCTTAATACAGGCCTTGGAAGGATAAGTCTGTAAGTAAGCAGTCATTAGTTTTCAATTAGTTAGTATATGTTCTACTAATGCAACTATATTTTATATGTGTGTTGGTAGGATGTTTCTGTCAGGAAGTTCACTCAGCTAGGCCACATTTTTGCTAGCTAGTGCCTTAACAGTATTGTAGCATGCCTGTTACTATTTGCATTTGTGATGTTGTGTTAAATGCTAATGCATATTTTTATAATTTGTATTTTGCAGTTTTAAAAAAAGAAAAACTTATTCTCAGTAAAGATTTAAACTATTAGCCCTTCCTCCTGAGTCTTTATTGGGAAGCTGTTAGCTGTCTGCCAAGCCTTGTACTTTGAACACATTGTGAGGGCAGAACAGTAAAAAGACTTTTAACACAGCGGGCCTAGTTTAAAGAAGAGTGGAATCATTCTGCTCATCATCAGCTAACCTCTACAGCCACAGACACTACAGAGAAGTAATCTTTTTCATTATGCAGCACACAGACAAGGATACTGCACCAGTCATCCCTCAGCATACACAAGCAAAGGAAAGCAATATGCCAACCAACAGGTCACGCTGCACAAGCTCCAGAGTCTCTAGTCAGTTGGATCAGACATCAGCTAGTGCTGAATCTGCCAGGTCCAAGCGCACTAGCTCTAGACATTCAAGCTGCTCTAACCTGTCGTCCACCAGTGTTGCAGCTGCCAAGGCCCATGCAAAAGCAGAAGCCGCGCGTGCACTGGCTTCCTATGCAATACGTGAAGCTGAAATGATAAGAGAACAGGGCTGCATAGATGAAGAACATCATTTGATTAAAGCTAAAAGTAAAGCTGAAGCACTTAGAAGAAAAGCAGAGGTGAAAGCATCTTTACATATTATCAAGCAAGAAAAAACTGCTTCAGCAGCCTTAGCTGAAGCCGAGGTGCTCATGAGAGCTGCTGTAGAACAGTGCAGAGAGCACTCTGGGATAGATATCCAAATGACAGCACTCAGTGCAATCCAACGCACCAGTGAGTATGTGCAATTGCATGCGACCATGTGCACAGATCAACAGTCTAATGATGCATTGGAATCGTCAAAGGTCCCGCTAGCAGCAGACAACTTTGATATCGCTCGATGCTACAAGACTGAACCAGAACTTTACTATAACAAGCCAAGTAGTTACATACTCAGAGACCAATCTGTTGGTCCTTCAGGAAATCGAACGAATGGTGACATAATCCCTCCTCGGGAAAATATAAATCCGGCCTACAGTAGAAAGACTTGCAGTAGACAAGATCAACCACACGACTATAGTGGATTTAACCAAGCATCCCAACCGTCTTACCAGCCACAGACATGCCCTGTGTTTGTTCCCAGAAAATTCCCACCTGAGGCAGCAGGAGCCACAGATGTGACAAAATACTTGATACGCCATGAAATGGTGAGCTCTGGTCTCCTGAAGTTTGATGACCGTCCAGAAAACTATTGGGCCTGGAAGTCATCTTTTCTAAGCAGCACCCAAGACTTAAATATGAAAGACAGGGAAAAGCTTGACCTACTCTCCAAATGGCTCGGACCAGAGTCCACTGAGCAAGCCAAAAGAATCAGGTCAGTACATGTTCATGATGCGACAGCAGGGCTTACAATGTTATGGCAGAGATTGGAAGACTGCTATGGGTCACCTGAAGTAATTGAAGATGCACTTCTAAAGAAAATTGAAAATTATCCAAAAATAACAAACAAAGACAATCAGAAGCTGAGAGAGCTTGGTGACATACTTTTAGAGCTGGAAGCGGCAAAGGCTGGTGGATACCTGCCAGGCCTCTCATATTTGGATACAGCACGTGGAGTCAAACCGGTAATCGAGAAGCTTCCTTACAGCTTACAAGAAAGATGGGTCACGCAAGCATCAAAATACAAGGAAGATCATCAGGTGGCATTTCCACCTTTCTCCTTCCTCGCCAAATTCATTGTGAATCAAGCTAAAATACGCAATGACCCAAGCTTCGCCTTTTTGAACATGGGAGGCTCCAGTTCTGTAAAGACAGTGAAACAACCTTCAGTGCACAATAAAGAACGCAGAGCAACAGTGTCTGTACGCAAGACAGAAGTACCGACTGAGTTTGAGGCCAACCAGGATAAAAGCTCAGGAGTGAAAATTGAGGACCCAGATAAGCAGTGTCCACTACATAACAAGCCTCATCCACTAAGAAAATGTCGCAGTTTCAGAAGCAAGACAATAGAGGAGCGCAAATATTATCTTAAGGACAAGCGCATTTGTTTCAGATGCTGTGGTTCAACTCAACATCTTGCTAAAGACTGTGTGAAAACAATTCGATGCAAAGAATGCAATAATGACAACCATCTGTCTGCTTTACACCCAGGACCAGCACCATGGAAAACAGAGAATCCGGTAACCCAAGAAGATCATGGTGGGGAGCAAAAAGAGAGTGCATTACCAGCAATAACCTCAAAGTGCACTGAAATCTGCACAAACACATTGAGCTCTAGATCATGCTCCAAGATATGTTTAGTCAAGGTGTATCCTGCAGGCCTCAGAGAGAAGGCAATCAGAATGTATGCGGTCTTAGATGAACAAAGTAACAGATCTTTGGCAAGAACAGAGTTCTTTGACCTCTTCGGTGACAGAGGAAGTCCAACTCCATATACTTTGAAGACATGCTCAGGAGTTGTGGAGACATCAGGGAGGAGAGCAAACAACTACATCATTGAATCATTAGATGGGAAAACGCAGCTGACTCTTCCCACTCTCATAGAATGTGATATGATACCAGATGATCAGAGATACCCACACCTGAAATTGCACGTCACTACCCTCATCTGATGCAAATATCAGACAAGATTCCAGTACTAGACCCAGGTGCTGCAATTATCCTTCTACTTGGAGGAGACATACTGAGAGTGCACAAGGTCAGAGAGCAATACAATGGGCCACACAATGCACCATTTGCACAACGTCTTGACGTTGGATGGGTCATCATTGGTGATGTATGTCTGGATGGAGCTCACAAGCCGTCAAAAGTGAATGTCTACAAAACAAACATGTTGCAAAATGGCCGCACATCATGTCTTAGCCCCTGTACCAACAGGATACAGATTAAAGAAAGACTAGTCAACCCAATACAACAGCAGAAAGTTCAGAGTTACATGGAGGCTATAACCTCATCTAAAGATACAGATGAGCTAGGATGCAAGGTGTTTGAAAGAACGCGAGATGATGACAAACCAGCACCATCTGTTGAAGATAGCCTCTTCCTTGAGATAATGGACAGAGAAGTCTTCGTAGATGCGTCAAACAGCTGGGTAGCTCCTCTACCTTTCCGTTTACCCCGACATCACCTTCCTAACAACAAAGGACAAGCAGTGAAGCGTCTCACCTCATTGCGACGCACTCTAGACAGAAAGACAAATATGAAGGAACACTTCCATGATTTCATGCAGAAGATCTTCGACAGTGGTCAAGCTGAAAAGGCACCACCATTGGAAGAAAAACAAGAATGTTGGTACTTACCAATATTTGGAGTGTATCATCCTCAGAAACCAGGACAGATACGAGTAGTATTTGACTCCAGTGCAAAGTATGAAGGCCTTTCCCTAAACTATGTACTCAGTGGACCTGACCTGAATAATACACTCCTTGGAGTACTCATCAGGTTCCGAAAAGAACCCGTTGCAGTAACAGCAGATGTACAACAAATGTTCTACTGTTTCCTTGTCCGCAAAGATCACAGAGACTACCTGAGGTTCTTGTGGTATGAAAACAATGACTTTAACAAAGATGTCACAGAATACAGGATGAAGGTACATGTGTTCGGGAACAGCCCCTCTCCAGCTGTAGCTATCTACAACCTGAGACGAGCAGCACAGGAAGGTGAAGAAGAACACGGCACAGATGCCAAACAGTTTGTCATGAGAAACTTTTATGTGGACGATGGACTCACTTCTTTCTCTAGCAACGAAGAGGCTATCGACATCCTGAAAAGAACAAGGGAGATGTTAGCAGAATCTAACGTAAGGTTACACAAGATAGCGTCCAACAGCAGCAAAGTAATGGAAGCGTTTCCCTCAGAGGACCGTGCAAAGGACCTCAAGGACCTGGATCTAGGAACAGATTCACTGCCCCTTCAAAGAAGTTTAGGGCTCAGTTGGGATCTGAAAACCGACAGCTTTACATTTAGAGTATCCAGAGAAGAGAAGCCATTCACGAGAAGAGGTGTCTTGTCCACGGTCAACAGCCTTTATGACCCCCTAGGATTTGTAGCCCCCATAACCATGCAAGGCAAGGCTCTTATGAGAGAAATTGCTACTGAACATGAACAAAGTGAATGGGATACACCTCTACCTAAGGAGAAAGAAACGCAGTGGAAATTGTGGAAGGACTCATTAATAGAGCTTGAACAACTTATCATCCAAAGGTCATATGTCCCTGTTTCTCTGTCTGCCACAAAGCAAAGAGAATTGTGTATATTCTCAGATGCATCTACCATGGCTATAGCAGCTGTAGCCTACCTTAGAGTAATGGACTTTAAAGGACAAAGTTACGTTGGGTTTATCATGGGAAAGTCCAAACTAGCTCCACGTCCTGCTCACACTGTTCCACGTTTGGAGCTTTGTGCTGCTGTCTTAGCAGTGGAGATGGCAGACTTGATCATTGCTGAACTGGACATTGAAATTCATGCAGTGAAGTTTTACACAGGCAGCAAGATTGTGTTAGGATATATTCACAATGCTTCAAGAAGATTCTACATGTACGTGTCAAACAGAGTCATACGCATCAGAAAGTCCACAAGGCCAGAACAGTGGCACTATATCAGTACGGATAAAAATCCAGCCGATCATGGGACTAGACCAGTTCTAGCAGCTGTCCTGAAGCACACTAACTGGTTCTCAGGACCATCTTTTTTGACTAGATCAGAAACCGAAGAGACCACTCAGTTTGAGACATTTGAACTTGTAGAACCAGATAACGACAAAGAAGTACGTGCACAAGTAACAGCGTATAGTACCATAACTACTAGAGGCAACCTTGGCGCACACAGGTTTGAAAGATTCTCCAGCTGGAAGTCACTCATTCGAGCTATAAGAAAGCTTATTCACTTAGCCAAATCCTTCTGTAGAGCTAAAAACACTGACAAGTGTAATAGCAATCATCTTATGCAAGCCAAAATCATCATCATTAGATGTGTTCAGCAAGAAGTTTTCAAAGAAGAAATCAAGTGCCTTCTTAAAGGAGAAGAGATCTCCAAACACAGTCCGCTCAAAAAGCTGAACCCGATATTTGATGAAGATAGAGTGATAAGAGTTGGAGGTCGCTCGTCAGCAGTTGATATGACGGTCGATGAGAAACATCCCTTTATAATGCCCAAGAATCATCACATTTCATTTCTGTTAGTAAGACACTATCACGAACAAGTTGCACATCAGGGTCGCCACTTCACTGAGGGAGCAGTCCGGTCAGCTGGATTATGGATCATAGGGAGTAAACGACTAGTCTCCAGTGTCATCCACAAATGTGTAATTTGTAGGAAAATCAGAGGGAAACTTGAAGTGCAGAAGATGTCAGACTTACCTGCTGATAGACTTGCTTCAAACCCACCCTTTACTCATGTTGGCCTAGATGTCTTTGGTCCTTGGAACATCTCCTCACGCCGGACCAGAGGAAGCAGTGCAGAAAGTAAACGTTGGGCTGTTCTGTTCTCTTGCATGAGTACAAGAGCAGTACACATTGAAGTGATTGAGTCTCTGTCTACCTCAAGCTTTATCAATGCTTTGAGAAGATTTTTCTCTATCTGAGGACCTGTGAAGCAACTCCGCTCAGATCGGGGCACAAACTTTACTGGGGCCTGTAAGGAGTTAAGGATCCTTACAGAAGACTCTGAGACGAGTGCTTATCTTCAAGATCAAAGATGCACGTGGACCTTCAATCCTCCTCATGCGTCACATATGGGAGGAGCTTGGGAGAGGATGATTGGAGTGGCTCGTCGCATTCTGGATGCCATGTTTCTGAAGGTTAGCGCTACTCGCCTTACACATGAAGTTCTCATCACACTTATGGCTGAAGTCATGGCGATCATGAACGCTCGACCTTTAGTTCCAGTGTCTACCGATCCAGAAATGCCGACAGTTTTGACACCTGCAATGCTTTTGACCCAGAAGATGGAAACAGTTACAGCTCCCACAGGAGATTTTGGTCTCAAAGACCTTTACACCAAGCAATGGAAGCAAGTTCAGAGTCTTGCAGACATCTTCTGGAATAGATGGAAACGAGAGTACCTGGTGACGCTCCAGTCACGTAGAAAATGGCAAGTTGACAAGCCTAACCTGCAAGTCGGAGATGTTGTCCTACTAAAAGACGCTCAGGTCCACAGAAACGAATGGCTAGTTGGACTCATTGTTGAGACTGTACCTAGTAATGATAGTAAGGTTAGAAAGGTCAAAGTTAAAGTCATGAGACAGGGCACCCCTAAGGTGTACTTTAGGCCTATCTCTGAAGTTGTTTTACTTCTTAAAAAGGAAACATAGTGGTATAATGTTCATTATGCCAGGTGGGGAGTGTTCTGATTATAGGGTATATATTTACTGATCGTACTGTTCCTTTAAATTGGCATCCATTACTAACAGGAACTGTAGTATATTCCTCCCACTTCCTGCCCAGCAGTCATATCAGATAATCTTTCTACAGTGAAGGAAGCATGCTAAAGACCTCCACTAATTCTTAATACAGGCCTTGGAAGGATAAGTCTGTAAGTAAGCAGTCATTAGTTTTCAATTAGTTAGTATATGTTCTACTAATGCAACTATATTTTATATGTGTGTTGGTAGGATGTTTCTGTCAGGAAGTTCACTCAGCTAGGCCACATTTTTGCTAGCTAGTGCCTTAACAGTATTGTAGCATGCCTGTTACTATTTGCATTTGTGATGTTGTGTTAAATGCTAATGCATATTTTTATAATTTGTATTTTGCAGTTTTAAAAAAAAACTTATTCTCAGTAAAGATTTAAACTATTAGCCCTTCCTCCTGAGTCTTTATTGGGAAGCTGTTAGCTGTCTGCCAAGCCTTGTACTTTGAACACATTGTGAGGGCAGAACAATCGGATTTTACAACAACTTTGTGCGACAACTTCAGTTTCAGACAAAATCCGTCAAAAAAAATCGGAGAATTTCGGACCGTGTGTATGCCGCGAAATTCCGATCGTCTGTAGCAATTCCGACGCGCAAAATTCTTACGCATGCTCGGAAACAATTTGACGCATGCTTGGAAGCATTAAACTTCATTTTTTCTTGGCTCGTCATAGTGTTGTACGTCATAGTGTTGTACGTCACTGCGTTCTTGACGGTCGGAATTTGGTGTGACCGTGTGTAGGCAAGACAGTTTGAACGGAATTCCGTCGGAATTCCATTGGGTAAACCATCAGAGCTTTTTCCAATGAGAATTCCGATCGTGTGTACGCGGCATTAGTCTTTTTTCTTAGTCGTTGGAGCTCTTTCTATTGTCAAAAGATGAAAGAATTAAAGTAGACCTATACTTAAAATATAATTTGGCTAGCTAACATTGATTTAGTTTCAATTTAATGTGATAAAGCACTTAGTGATAAAAAAAAAATACCTTCAATATACCGTATCATTACTAATAAAACTCAGTTGAGCACTATTGTACATGACACTCCCAAGGCACACTATTCCTCTACCCTCACGGAAGCCTATCATGAGTTTGATTGGGATTCGCTGATAATTCCTGCTTCTAAACACTGCATTATCCCGATGGTGGCATTGGTGGCAGGGTCTAGAAACACAAGGAGCTACCTGGTGCTAGTTTGTTCCTCTATTAATATGGTGACAACCTCAGAGCCATGATGTGTTGCAAATTGGATGATGGAGTGAGCTGAAGCAAATGATCAACCACAAAATGCCTACTGCATGTACTGTACTGTCCCATTCACAAATAATTTATCCTGCACATAAATAGCTCTACCATTGGGTTGTGTTAACATCACAGTAATGTTTTCCAACAAACAGCTGGCTTCCCCTTCAGTGATACCATAAAAGAATATTTTCTTTTTAGTCTTCATTAGCCTAAAATGACAGCTAATCAATGAGTTTGTAGAATAGGTCAATTTAGGCAGGCCTGGCTGGCAGCCAGGCCTGTTTGTTTTTATCTGATCTAGGCTGAGAGTGGCTCAGGGTAGCAGCTGGTTACTCACAGGCAGCATCACTGAGACCTCCCTCTTCTTTCTAGAAGGTTCTGGAAGGAGAGGAGATGTGGAGCTGCCTGGGGTGCTTTAGGGAGACCTGACCAATCCCCAACCTGGATTGGTAGGGAACAGGCCTCCTTAAATATCTAGGGTCAGCCCAGCTGGGGAGGAGTTGTTCGGGTGTAAGAGCTGGAGATGGAGTGCTAGCTGTTGGGGCCTTTGAGGGAGCTTCCTAGTCTGGGGGGGTGACCTTGGGCCTGGGCTCGGGTGCGGACAGGGTCCCTCAAGAAATCATGGACAGGAGACACGGGAGGAGCAAGAAAGGACCGCAGGAGAGGAACTGGTCGCAGCCAACAGAGGGCTGGTGAGTGACATGCACAGTCAGGAGGACTGGGGAGGCACACCTGAGAGGATTGGGAGCATGCAGTCTGGGTTGGGTGCAGAACCAGTGGAGTGGATTGTGGTGTCATGGGCAGTGGAGAGAGGCTGCTGCAGCCAGGAGGGCTGGCAGGGCTTGAAGATGGGTTACTGGGCTCAGTAGCCCGAAGTTAGGACAGCAAGCACCAGGAACTTTGTATTGCTACACTATAGGGGCCCGCGGTCCCTGCCTGAAAAAAGGTAGTTGCTAAGGCCTGGTTGAGCCAGTGTCAAGCCTAACCACGCTGTGCTAGCTGTGCCTGGGAGTTCAAGTAAGTAGAGTGCTGGGGAAGCTGAGGAGTGATAGTCTGCAGCAAGAGTTGCGCTGGAGGAAGAGAGGCGTGTATATAGGTTATCCCAAGAAAGTTATTCTAATTCCACTGGGAATCCCATATTTCCTTTACCCCATCAGGTTCAATCCCCTCAATAAAATACAAAAAAGCAAAGCTTATGGACTGTTCATTGTCTTGGAGTGTCTAAGAATGGAATGCCGGAATGGGCAGGGTGACAGATGGGCCACATCACTTAGCAGACCCTATGAGGGTACCGCTACACATAGTTACATAGTTGGGAAGGTTGAATAAAGACAACAGTTCATCCAGTTCAATCTGTGTAGGTGTGTGTGTGTATAGAAAAAAAATTTCCCATATCCCCCTATATTGTTTTCCCTAAGATGTATGTCCAAGAGTCTTTTAAAACTATCCATACTTCCTGCCGACACCACCAATGGTAGAATAGAGTTCCACATCCTTACCGCCCTTCCAGTCTCCTTGTGTGGCCCTGTGTCCTCTTACACTCCCTGGGACTGAAAAATGTCATATTTACGCTGGGATCACCGCTGAGATATTTGTATATTGCAATCAAATCTCCTCTCAAGCGCCTCTTTTCCAGAGAGAACAAATTTAGCGCTTGTAGTGATTCCTCATAATTGAGGTCCTCCAGTCCCCTTATTAATTTTGTTTCCCTTTTCTGGACTCTCTCCAGTTCCAGCACATCCCTTTTGAGGATTGGTGACCAGAACTGAACGGAATACTCCAGATGCTGCTGAACCAGAGTTTTATTGCGTGGCACTTTGTCCGTCGGAATTCGCTACACACGATCGGAAAAAGTCCGATAGGACTTTGTTGTCGGAAAATTTGAGAGCAGGAGATAAAACTTTGTCCGTCGGAAAATCTGACGGAAAAAGTCTGATGGAGCCTACACACGGTCGGAATTTCCGACAACATTGTCTGATAGGACATTTTCCGTCGGAAAATCTGACCGTGTGTATGGGGCATAAGACTGGGATGCCATTAAAATTTGTGTGTAAAGGCAGGTGTCCCAATACTTTTGGTAATATAGTGTATTTTCATCACAGAGGCTCATAACTCAGGAAGAGGTGAGTGTGCCGCAGGTGTTAAGTGTTCAGGTGGGTTTTATTCTAAAGCAGTATCCCAAAAGCAAACATCTATTACATTGCAGCTTACCAATTCTTAAATGTGATAGCAGCATTCGTTTTCTTTGTAGGTGTTTTTTCTTTTATTTTCAACTGTGATCTGGCCAGTAAATTTGTTATTTTTAAACAGAACAAGCTCTCCTGCAGTTAAGAGTGTTGAGACAAACCATTTGCCACCTTGAGGGGGGGGGGGGGGCTTACAATGATCAGCTTTTATTTATTCATGGAAAACCTTTATACCCCCTCCCCAAAAAATGCTTGCGTAACTGCAGTGTGAGCTGGCGTTTGACTTTAACCACTTGCCGACTGCTGCACGCCAATATACGTTGGCAAAATGGCAGCGGTGGGCAAATGGGCATACCTGTACATCCCCTTTAATCGGCGGGGCTAGCGGGCACGCGTGCGCCCGCCACGTACAGCGTGACAGTGCCCGCGGGTCCCGCAGAGTCAATGTCCGCCGGTGTCTCCGCGATCATGTCACGGAGCCACAGAACGGGGAGATGCCTATGTAAACAAGGAATTTCCCCGTTCTGCCTAGTGACATGACAGGGAGCAGTGATCGCTGTCATGTCAGTGGTAGCCCATCCCCCCCACAGTTAGAATCACTCCCTAGGACACACTTATCCCCTTGATCACCCCCTAGTGTTTAACCCCTTCCCTGCCAGTGTCATTTACACAGTAATCAGTGCATTTTTATAGCACTGATCGCTGTATAAATGACAATGGTCCCAAAATAGTGTCAAAAGTGTCAGATGTGTCTGACATAATGTCGCAGTCACGATAAAAATCGCAGATCGCCGCCATTACTAATAAAATAAATGAATAATAAAAAATTGCATAAATCTATCCCCTATTTTGTAGACGCTATAACTTTTGTGCAAACCAATCAATATATTATTATCCTTTATTGCGTTTTTTTTTTTTTTTTTTACCAAAAATATGTAGAAGAATACATATCAGCCTAAACTGAAAAAAGTAGTTTTTTTTATATATTTTTGGGGATTAAATAAAATTTTTTGGGGAAAAAAAAAAGCAATATTTTTTACTTTTTATTATAATAAATTTATAATAAAAAGTAAAAAATATTGCTTTTTTTTTTTCAAAATTGTCACTCGTTTTTTGTTTATAGCGCAAAAAATAAAAACGGCAGAGGTGATCAAATACCACCAAAAGAAAGCTCTATTTGTGGGAAGAAAAGGACGTCAATTTTGTTTTGGTGTAACGTTACGTCGCACAACCGCACAATTGTCAGTAAGGCTGCATTCACACCTGAGCATTTTGTAGCTTGAAGCCTGAAGCTACAAAACGCTAGAGGGGAAAAAATCCATTATTCTCAATGGAGATGGTTCACATCTCCACTCCATGCCGCCTGAAGCCGAACGCCTGAAGCTCAAACAAGTTCCGGACCCTTTTTTGTCATTTGAATCGTGCAGATTTGGGCGTTTTTCTTCTTTTTACATTGGAGACCTTTTGCCCTGCACAAAATTGCGGCAAAACGATGTAAAAAACGCTGCAAAATCACGGTAAAAAATTCGGCAAAAACGCTGTAAAATCGCGCGATTTTCTGCCTGAAAACGCTACGCTCAGGTGTGAATGCAGCCTTAAAGCTACGCAGTGCCGAATCACAAATTGTTCTGGTCAGGAAGGGGGTAAAATCTTCCGGGGCTGAAGCGGTTAATATATTGATGTATCTAAGTCTGCTAGTACATAGAACATTCCCCTCTTCCCAGATTAACAATGCTGATGTCCAAATGAGCCTCCTGTTCTCCTATATCCAGAGTGTGGCATTCTAATACAGGAGGTGTGTTGAAGACAAAGGGAGGGAAAAAGGCTAAAAAGAGAAAACTAATGCAGCCACCATATTTAATGATTGGTAAGCTGCAATATATTACATTTTTGGTTTTGGGTTAACCACTTGCCGACCGGCGCGCGACGATATACGTCGGCAGAATGGCACTTACAGGCAGGAGGGCGTATATATAAGTCCCTCCTTAATGCCTGTCCGTTCCCCCGTGAGTCCGGTCGCGGTCCCCGCGTACTCGATCGCCGCGGGGACCCCCGCGATCGTCTCACGGGAAGGCTGAACGGGGAGATGCCGAGATAAACAGCATCTCCCTGTTCTGCCTAGCAACTAGTGACGCCGATCTCTGCTCCCTGTGATTGGAGCAGAGATCAGCATTCACTAGCTGACAGCCACGCCCCCCCACAGTAAGAACCACACCCCTAGGCATACTTAACCCTTACACTGCCCCCTTGTGGTTAACCCCTTCACTGCCAGTGTCATTTATACAGGAATCAATGCATTTAAATAGCATTGATTGCTGTATGAATGACAATGGTCCCAAAAATGTGTCAAAAATGTCCGATGTGTCCGCCATAATGTCGCAGTCACAAAAAAAATCGCAGATTGCCGCCATTACTAATAAAAAAAAAATATTAATAAAAATGCTATAAAACTATCCCCTATCTTGTAAACGCTATAACTTCTGCGCAAACCGATCAATAATCGCTTATTGCGTTTTTTTTACCAAAAATATGTAGAAGAATACGTATCGGCCTAAACTGAGGAAAAAATATGTTTTTTATATCTTTTTTGGGGATATTTATTATAGCAAAAAGTAAAAGTTTTGTTTATAGCGCAAAAAATTAAAACCGCAGGGGCGATCAAATACCACCAAATGAAAGCTTTATTTGTGGGAAAAAAAGGACGTCAATTTTGTTTGGGAGCCACGTCGCACGACCGAGCAATTGTCAGTTAAAGCGACGCAGTGCCGAATCGCAAAAAGGGGCCTGGTCCTTTGGCTGCAAATTGGTCCGGTCTGAAAGTGCTTAATACCGCTTTAAAATCAGTCCAACTTCAAAACAGCATATATCGTAATATTTCCCGCATGTGCCAGTTATATGCATTCTTAGACAGCCTATTGTAATTACGGTCGCTGGAAAGAAATGATTTACACCGTCGATCCTCTTCCTACTGGAGGCAGCGGGAAAGAGCGGTTCAGAATGACAGCAAGAGGTCACAGCACTAAAAGCCCTACTTAATCTGTCAGCGGGAAAATGATCCAAAATTCATGTCAAAGTATATTTTATAGACTTCCAGGCTTTGCCAGGTACTGTTTTTTAAGAACTTTATATCAAAATAATGTCTTTGTTGAGAAAAGTCGGAATGTGATCTTTATTGTAATTTCGGCAGACTGAGGTTGCAAGTGAAATGCCAGAGATAATTTGTCACATTTTCCGCATTGTTAAAACCCTTTTATTTTCTAGGAAAGGAACATATTTATGAAGTCTTGGACACTTTGCGTCATGAACTGTCAGTCTGCGAGCCGCTCCAGAGCCAACAGGAGAATAAAGACAGCAAAGCGCAGTCCTTGGCCAACTCTCTAGTCATCTCTTGTTGAACAACAGCGCCACCTACAGCCCCTTCATGAATGTACACACCTCTGAACTGGGATCTATCTTTTATCAGCTCCTTTTGAGTTTGTTGATAAGCACAGAGCAGCTCTAATCCATCTGCCTCAAGCCGCTCTCCAGGATCTGAATCGCACCATGTCAAAGCGATGCATTGTGGGTAGAGTCAAATAAATAAGCTCATGAAACATTTTCATTTGTTGACACAGATCAAAATTATTTATATAGTCCTACCGGCAGGTGCTCCGTGTGGCTGAACCAGAGCTCATCATTCAGCAGTTCAATAATAGTCATATGGGGAGCAGCATCAATTGGAATAATTTCCGGAATAAAATGAAAACACAGCAATAAAAATGACGGATTCCCCGGGACAGCAGTGACAGTTTGCAGTATTGCAGCAAGGACGGCCTAGCTAATAAACGTACGGATCAACAGTTTACATGTCCAAGACTAATGCAGGGGATGATATACATGGTCTGATGAACAGATCAATAAATCTCACAAATTGCTCTGGTTGAGGTATAGGTGTAAAATCAGATTGATTAGGAGAAAAAAATGAATGCGATGCTTTATTTTGAGCTATTGCTTGAATCTGTTTTTCACATGTGACGTATTCCAGGATACACCATGAAGGGACATGAATTGGAAGGACTGCAGTTTCCTGTAAACTGATGTTACGCTCTATTTTTTTTTTTTATTAATACTGAACTCCAGGCAAACATTTAATAGAGTTGCAATACATAAAAAAGGGCAATAGTTCTACCTGCAAAAAGATCTGTATTTCTGTCTATCTAGTTCCGAGATTTACTCAGCTCTGCCATACAGCAGAAGCAGGTTCATGACACCACTTTACAAGCTGATGTAAACCCAACCGGATAACATTTAGTTTGCTAAAGTACTGTGAATCATAAACACCCTAATATACCCTACCCTTAAAATACTATTTTTTATCCTTTTTGCATCTCACAGCCGCTGATCTCCTCCAGCCACTTCTTGTCTAAGTGAACTCACTCCAGCATTGGCTGCACATAGGGCTTGATTTACTAAAGGCAAATGCACTGTGCACTTTGCAAGAGCAGTTGCTCCAGAGCTTAGTAAATGAGGCGAAGCTCTGCCATGGGCGTCCGCAGAACTTTTTTCGGGGGGGCATCATTTTAGGGCCACCCATGCTCCGCAATGTAATGGATAATGGCCGACAGTCCCTCTTACCAGACCCAGCAAAACTACAGCAGTGATCCCTCGGGCTGGACGATCGCTCACTCTGGGTTCCCCGGGGGTGATTCTGGTCAGTAGTGTAGCATTGTCTGTACCCTGGCAGTGGCTCAGTCTTTCTCTCTCTGGTGGCACTGGGCAGCATGGCTCTCTCTGGTGGTGCTGGGTAGCGTGGCTCTCTCTCTGGAAGTGGTTAGCGTGGCTCTCTCTCTGGCAGTGGTTAGCGTGGCTCTCTCTCTGGTGCTGGGTAGCATGGCTCACTCTCTGGTGGCGCTGGGTAGCGTGGCTCTCTCTGGCGCTGGGTAGCGTGGCTCTGTAGTGGCGCTGGGTAGCAGGGCTCTCTGGTGGCACTGGGTAGCGTGGCTCTCTGGTGGCGCTGGGTAGCGGGGCTCTCTCTCTGGTGGCGCTGGGTAGCGTGGTTCTCTCTGGTGGCGCTGGGCAGCGTGGCTCTCTCTCTGGTGACACTGGGCAGCGTGGCTCTCTCTCTGGCTTCCGCCCAGCACACGCCTCTTTCTTTGTCCTGTAGCACTCACTCCCTCAGGTTTTTCCCAGGCTGCAGTCTCTCAATCTCTATTTTGATCGAGCTGTAGCCTCCTTCCTGTGGAAAATGGGGCTGCCAATCATCGGGACTACATGTCCCATGATGCTCTCCTCTCCTAGTTTTCTTTTGATTGGCCCTCGGTTATGGCCAATGGGGAAGGAAAGGAGCTGGCAGGAAGCTGGGCGGGGAACCTGGTCAGAGCCACCATATCTTCTCCCTGACAGGAGAAGGGAGGGGCCAGCGGGGGAAACCTCTGACAGCCCGCAGCTCGCCTTTCTCCTGGCACAGAGCCACCGGGTTCTCTGCTGGAGTATGGAAAAGAGCCCGCAGTCACACCCCGCTGGCTGCCCGCACCTCCATAGCGATGCCACTGTGCTGAATGTGCAGATTCGATACCCGATTCCAGGGGGGGGGGCACTTGACCCCCCTTGCCCCTACCTGCGGACGCCCATGAGCTCTGCTGACTTCCTTTATCCAAGTATGTGCAAGCAAAAAAAATAAAAAAAAAATTTATTTTTATATATTTTCCTGGCACGTGATTGGGTATTTTTTGCTAAGTGACGCTTTACCTCATTTACTAGGCTCTGGTAAGGTTGCCACCTTTTCTTCAAGTCAAACCCGAACACATTAGCGGTGCACAGCTATTTTTTTACATTTTTTTACATCTTTTTTTTACATCTGAACTTGCAGATTTCCCTTTCACTGTAAGAGGGGACGCTGCAGACTCTGATGTAAGGGAGAACTCTGTGGCCTCTAACATAAGGGATGCTCTGGAAACCCTGATTTAAGGGGGAACACTGAGAACTCTGATGTATGGAGAGGACTCTGATGTAAGGGAAAACACTCTGGCCTCTGGTGTAAAGGGGAACTTTGATGTAAGGGGTGCTCTGAGAACTCTGATTTAGTGTATTCTCTCAGAGGCAGGAGAAAGTAGGGGGGAGACTTCAGTCACAGACAGGGATGGATGGTGAGCTCACTCACCCCTTGGCAGTCAGCACCTCTCATCCAGATGTATCTGAGGCTGCTGGACTTCAAATTTCCAGCCCCCACTTTCCTTTTCTGAAACACAGGGCTGGGGATTGGAGTGTGGGCAGACACAGAGGGGTAGGGGTGGGGGGAAGAGGTGCAGATCGAGCCCTCTTTCCTCTCCCGTCTTCATGTGTTTTTTTTTGGGGGGGGGGGGGTTGTTAGTGCTGGCTTTGGGCAGTGCGAAAGAGAGTGTAACAGACAATCTCAGCTTAGACAACAGCAGCCAGCAACCCTGCTGGGAAGCCATAGTCCAGTCTAAATAATGTGTCCAGGTTTGAAACCCGGACACATGATTCCAAACCCGAACTGTCTGGGTGAATCCTGGACAGGTGGCAACCCTAGGCTCTGGAGCAACTGAACATTGCAAAGTGCACAGTCTATTTTCCTTTAGTAACTCAACCCAATAATGTCTCTGGATTAGTTTCATGGTGGCCCATGTCTGTAAATAGTGTGATGGCATAGCTGCTTGTAGTCTAATAGAGTCACATATAACAAGGATGACAATGTAGAATACATGTGGGAGAAAGTTGTTGCCCCATAACAGGAAGTGACTGAGCAAGGACCCTCCTGGCGGGATCACCAGGTATTATCTTGTTAAAAGTTTCAGATTTAAAATGACTCAAACAACTTTTAAAATCACATTATTAAAGCTTATAGGAGATTTTAGAGACTGGGTTTAAATCTGTAATGGCGGCGATCTGCGATTTTTATCATGGCTGCGACATTATGGCGGACACATCGGACAATTTTGACACATTTTTGGGACCATTGGCATTAATACAGCGATCAATGCTATAAAATTGCATTGGTTACTGTAAAAATGTCACTGCCAGTGAAGGGGTTAACAATAGGGGGCGATCGAGGGGTTAACTGTGTTCCCTGGGAGGTGATTCTAACTGAATGGGGGAGGGGACTGACTGGAGGAAGTGACGGATTGTGGTTTCTTGCTAATAGGAACACACGATCTGTCACTCCTGTCAGAACAGAACAGGGAAATGTGTGTTTACACACACTCGTCCCTGTCCGGTCTCTCCTGCTCACGTTCGTGGCCGGCGGTCATCGCGACTGTCGGCCACTAGCATCGGCACCCCTGCTGTGCAGCGGATGTGCGTCTGCTATCTCGACCCCGCGAGCTGACGTATAGCTACGACGGCTCGCGCAGGAGATAACTGCGGCAGTTGGTCCGGAAGCGGTTAATGATTTATTAATGAATATAGAATTGCATTAATTTGTGTCTTATATCTGCCTGGAGTCCATCTCTAATAGAGTAGTGACATTTCTCCGATACAACAGTCTTTTCAGCATGTTTTGCCACAAGACATCTAGATGTTTATTTATATATAGCAGATGGTTTAATTATGTTTTATTGGCTTTTTGATGATACAGAATTGGATATTTTCTTAAATGTTAATAAAGAACAATTCCTTCTTTTACTTGGCTGTGAAATTATTTCTAGTATTTATAATACTTTATTAAGATGTGCTTCAGATAGGACAGTCTAATAATATCTGGATTAGAATACCTGTCAGGTTTTTATTGCTGTCTGTGTGCTTGTTATGCAGATTCACCACCTCTATCTATCCTGGTGACCATTTTCACTGTAGAGGGGAAATCTTCCAAAGGGGAAACCACTTCTGGTGACAATCAGGGATTTTGTTTTCATTTTTATTTATTACAGGTACTTTTATAGAGCTGTCATTGCTTGTACATTCACATCAGTTCCTGCCCTCAAGGAGCTTACAATCTAAGGTCCTGTCAGCATGCCTTTTGGAGCGTGGGAGGAAACCCATGCAGGCACAGGGAGAACATGTAAACTCGGTCAGGTAGTGCCATGGGTGGCATTCAAACCAATGACCCTAGTGCTGCCAGGTGGAAGTGCTAACCACTTAGCCACTGTACTGCCCAATTGATCACTTTAGATGGATTTTAAATCCCTGTACCACTGTACCAGTAAAGGTTTAACCCGTGGCTTTTCATCTGATTGGTTTGATCCTCATGCTGCATACCAAAGGGCAGTCTCCCAAGCGAGTGTGGGAGCCAGGTATAGGTGGAAAACAATGCATACTATTGCAAAGAGATACGTACATGTAAATAGATAGTAGTTAACACCGTACAGCGATAACCACGTAAACGTTCCATACTATAGGCAAAGTACTTGGTACAAATTATATAACTGCAATCTTATGCCGCGTACACACAAGCGGATTTTCCGTCGGAAAAATCTTGGATGTTTTTTCCGATGGAATTCCTCGCAAGCTTGGCTTGCATACACACGGTCACACAAAAGTTTGCTAATCTTTCTACCGTCAAGAACGGGGTGACGTACAACACTACAACGAGCCGCGAAAATGAAGTTCAATGCTCGAGCATGCGTCGAATTGTTTACGAGCATGCGTAGCAATTTTGCGCATCGGAATTGGTACAGCCGATCGGAATTTCCAATCAACACTTTTTCCGACCGAAAAATTGAGAACCTGCTCTCAATCTTTTGCTGGCTGGAATTCGGCCAGCAAAAGTCCAATGGAGCATACACACGGTCGTATTTTCAGACCAAAAGCTCTCATCTGAATTTTGCTGGCGGAATTTCCGATTGTGTGTATAAGATGACAAGATCAAACTTTAAGGAAACAGGGTCTGTGTTTGTTACCCTAAAAAAGATTAAAAAAAACACTTGAAGGTAAAAAACATTTTACCTTTAGAACCACTTTAAAGAGGAAGTAAAGCCTCTTAAAAAAAAAAAAAAAATACACCCTGCAAGGCAAAGGCATAATGAGCTAGTATGCATACCATACTAGCTCATTATGAATTACTTACCTGAGATCGAAGCCCCGGCATCAGCCCTCGTTCGCCTCCTCCGACGCCACTATCTATCCTGGAGTGACTTCCGGCATCGCGGCTCCGGCGCTGTGACTGGAGCCACGATGACGTCACTCCTGCGCATGCACGCTGGTGCCGCCACTAACGGCATGATCGCCGTTAGAAACAGCACGCTCAGTGCGCCTGCATCCGATGTCTACGGCGCTATTCCTGCAAATATCTCCTAAACCTTTTAGGTTTGGGAGATATTTCTTGCACCTACAGGTAAGCCTTAATCTAGGCTTACCTGTAGGTTAAAGTGGTTGTAATGGGTTTACAACCACTTTATTAGGTCTGCGCCTCAACCGCTCTGCAGCAGTGTGCAATGCACTCAGTAGCAGCGCTGTGGGTCACCATTTTGAGAAAACAGGCTGTGAGGAAGCAACATATGTATCACCTACTCACTGCCTGTTATTCACCCTTTGAAAAGTGCTCCACTGTGGATCTCTTTTTGGAGAGTCAGCAATAACCGCTACACCTTTAAACAACCTGAAAAGGAGACAAGGGCATGTGGCAGCCCTCCCCATTATAGTTATCATAAACACATTTTTTTTTTTACTATCACCATTCATCTCATAAAAGCTTAAAGAGGTATTAAATCTAAAAACAAACATTTATTATATTTCAGCTTACCAATTCTTAGATGTGATGGCTAACTGGCAGATGTAGCAGTTACAGGACAAACCATTTATCCCTGACACGGGTGCATACACTGATCAGTTTTTGTTTATTTATATAAAACCTTTATTCCAAAAGATTAAGAAAAAAATGTTTGCAGTAACTGGTTACTGGAGTTTGGTTTCAAATTGTTAGTGTATCCAAATCTGCTAATACATCTAAACACTCCCCTTTTCCCCAGTCTGACAATGCTGCTATCTACTGCCCCTTTCCAACAATCCAACAGCAACTCAATATCTGAGCGGGGCCTAAAGAAAAGCAGTTTTATTTCTGTCTTTGTTGCTGATGGAGAGCTCCCCTCTAAATATGCAGAGGTGCCCTCACTTGGCCCGTGCACAAGACGTGAATGTAAGCGCCTCTCTATATGTAAATATATGGCATATTTCCTATTTACATTCAGCTCAGCGCTTTCTTCATTCAAGGGCGGCAACATCTCCCAGAACTGTAATTTGTTTATATATGATTGTAAATGTTCTTTATTTTGTGCATCTCATTTTCTATATGCAAGTAATTAGATTTTTCTCTGTTTATCAGCTCTGGGAATATTCTCGGATTATTAATAACTCTGCTCATTAATAAACAAGTCTTAAGCAGAATTTTAAAAGCATTTAAACAGTCATGCAAACTGTAAAAGGCTTATATGCTTTAAAAAAAGGGTTTGCTGGTTGAGTCATGACAATGAAGAGATCGATTTAAAGCGGTGGTCTCCAAACTGCGGCCCTTTGCTTGCCTTTTTTCCGGCCCTTGAGGCATTATTCCTACCATGGACTTTAACACTAGGCGGATGGGCTATACCCAATGTATATGCTCCTAATTGCCCTTCTAAACTCTTTCTCCATAAATTAATTTCCAGCCTTCCTCTTCTGGTAGCTGGGGATTTTAACTCAGTTCTAGACAACGGGGAAGATAGATCCCCTGGTACACGTAATCCAGACCCACCCCCTCAAAACTCCCCCATACCCCTGCAGCAATTTGCAGATGGCCTACAAGTAGCGGACCTCTGGAGATTGACACACCCAGAGGGTAGAGAATACACCTTCTTCTCTCCACCCCACAACTAGTTGTCCAGGATTGACTACACCTTCTTGAACCCCCCCCCCCTCCCTGTATACCCCTCTGACCCATGCATCCACATCATATTAGACCATGCACCGATTTCGATAAACTTAACAGGGTTAAAGGGGAGGGCCATCCGGGAAAAAAATAAATTAAAAGTCAGCAGCTACAAACACTGTAGCTGCTGACTTTTAATAAGCAGACTTACCTGTCCTGGGTGCCTATGATGTCGGCGGCCCGAGACCGATCGTCCCTCGGGTCTCGCTTCCCGGGGCCGCCATTCCACCGAAGGGAAACAGGCAGCGTAGCTTTGCTGGCTTCACTGCCCGTTTCCTACTGCGCATGCGCGAGTCGCGCAGCGCTTTGTGAATGGGGAACGTGTTGTGTTGTGGGACACACAGTTCCCATAACACACCGCGCCCCATTCACTAGAAGATGGCGCTAGGAGCAGAAGACAGAACAGCTCCGCGGAACAAGAAGAGGCAGATTAGGACGATCTGCCTAGCAACAGCCATTTCTGGTAAGTAAAAAAAAATTTAAAAAATCTTTTTTTCCCTTTTAAAATCTTATTAACATTTTTATGAAGTTTTTTTTTTCAGGGTGGCCCTCCACTTTAATCACACAGTGCCCTGCCAAGGTCTGGCGTTTCCCATCCTATCTGGCTCACGATAGGGATCTCCAACAGATCATTAGCGACACATGGAAGGAATACTCCTCTACTAATTCAGAGCATGGTGATAACCCCAATCTGTTTTGGGAAAGCGGTCCTGCTAGGAAGGATCATCTCCTATGCCTCTCACTACAAGTAAAAGGTCTCCAGAGAATATTGTGAGGCGAGCACAGCCCTACACATGGCTCAAGCCAATCTAACACAAGACAACTTGCCGATACGCCGAGTAGTGTGGCGTGCTGCAAAAGATCGATTTGATATGTGGGCAGAGGCACAGGAATAAATGCACCAGTCTTGATCTTAGCTATCACAAATCAGGCAAACTCCTGGCCCGCATGTGCAAAGGCCCCCACACCTCTACACATAACTGCTCTAAAAGATGGCTCAGGAAACCTCACCACTTCACCTAAAAACATAAATCTAATATTGAAACAATGCTATGCATCACTCTATGGCCACGATCCCATAAACAAAGCCACAGCATTGTCCTTTCTAGACAAAATCCCTCTTCCCACTATAGATGACACACTCTTATCTCAACTGAATGCCCGATCTCCCTGACAGAGATCACCAGCGCAATCAAATCCCTACCCCCAGGCAAAGCACCAGGCCCGGACGGGTAAACCTCATAGCTTTACAAACTCTCCATAAACACCATTACCCCCACTCTAATGACAGTCTACCAAGGGATTATTGACGGGAACCACTATACACCCTCAGGTCTTCAAGCTCATATTAAATTGATCCCTAAAAAGGGCAAGAACCCTAATGACAGGCTCCTATCGCGCGATCTCTCGTTTAAATTTGGACACGAAAATCTTATCCAAAATTCTGGCAAACATACTAGCACCCATCATGCCTTCCCTCATTCACCCCATCACAACAGGGCTTCACCCAGGGAAGATCTGCCACATCAAACATCAGGAAAGTTCTAACAGTCCTGGAAATTGCCAGAGCCAATCCCTCTGAGGAAACGGCTATAATCACACTTGATGCCGAAAAGGCATTTGACACTGTCCGTTTTCATTGGTTGCGATTGGTCCTGTCGAGATTCGGGTTCACAGGCCCGTTCATACATCTCATTCATACTATGTACTCGGCCCCCTCTGTAAATGTGATTCATCTCTAATAGCATACGCCTTCACAAAGGCACTCTACAAAGGTGCCCCCTCTCCACCCTTTTATTCAACTTAGCGCTTGAACCCCTCTTTTGTTTTCTACTTTTCCAACCCAAGCTCCATGGGATTAAGGCCTCTCTCTCACTCCCCCCCATCTCTCTCTCTCTCCCCCCCCCCCCCACCTTATAGACATCTTCACACTGACCTTTACCCTTCTTATGATAAGACATGTACTGGTTAATCACATGCTGACTTTTCTAATGTTTTCTTTATTGAAAACTCAAATAAATCTTCTTTAAAAAATAAAATAAAAAGACGGGGCATGGTTTACTTCTACTGGGCACAATTCGACCCCCCTAAAGTCTGTACGAAAGTAAACTGGCCCTTTGTTTAGAAATTTAGAGAGACCCCTGCTTTAAAGGTTAACTCCACTTTCAAGGGAAAAAAACCTGGAGGCATTCTGTGCACTGTTGGTGCACAGAATATTCCATTAAATGTCAGTTCCTGTTTGTGTGATTGGCTCACTGATTTTCTCAAAAGTTTACATTATGATTTAAGTCAGAATTAAGGCATCCCTTGCAATAGGAATTGTAATTTTGGTGAGATACTCCACAAGGGTTAAATACTAAAGGAATGCAGACACTGAAACATTTTTCATTAGAACACTGAACATTCACCAAGTGATAATATTAAACCAGATCTTCCAATTCAGAATCTCTAAAGGAAAAGGTGAAACAAGCAGCCATGTCGACGTTTGTTAAAAGCCCTTCAATGTACAGTGCCTTGCAAAAGTATTTACCCCCTTGGCTTTTTACCTATTTTGTTACATTACAGCCTTTAGTTCAATCTGAATTATATGTGATGGATCAGAACACAATAGTCTAAGTTGGTGAAGTAAAATTAGAAAAATATATACATAAAACTATTTTTAAGAAATAAAAAAATGATAATTAGCATGTGCGTATGTATTCACCCCCTTTGTTATGAAGCCCATAAAAAGCTCTGGTGCAACCAATTACCTTCAGAGGTCACATAATTAGTGAAATGATGTTCACCTGTGTGCAATCTAAGTGTCACATGATCTGTCATTACATATACACACCTTTTTGATAGGCCCCAGAGGCTCCAACACCTAAGCAAGAGGCACCACTAACCAAACACTGCCATGAAGACCAAGGAACTCTCCAAACAAGTAAGGTACAATGTTGTTGAGAAGTACAAGTCAGGGTTAGGTTATAAAAAAATATCCAAATCTTTGTTGATCCCTAGGAGCACCATCAAATCTATCATAACCAAATGAAAAGAACGTGGCACAACAGCAAACCTGCCAAGAGACGGCCGCACACCAAAACTCACGGACCGGGCAAGGAGGGCATTTATCAGAAAGGCAGCACAGAGACCTAAGGTAACCCTGGAGGAGCTGCAGAGTTCCACAGCAGAGACTGGAGTATCTGTACTGTAGACAAAGTCTCACCCAAGCTCTAACGCATGTTTATAAGATGATGAGCTGAATAACAGTGCTAAGGCCATTGCGTCCCATACATCAAAATTGCAAAAAGAATGGCGACAACTCGATTGCTTCTTCTTAAATCTTTATTGAGCACAAACAGCAGTGCAACATCAAAACGCTAACATGTTTTGGCAAAAGCCTTCCTCATAGCATACAGATTTACAATAAAATCAAGTTTATATAGGAAAAAGTATCCATTCCTCCAAAAAAGGGGGTGGTACAATCCAAGTTAAAATAAATTATTAATTAAAATCATGTGAGCTTGGTAGAACCAGAGAAAAAGGGGGAGGGAAAGAATGGAAACACAGATTGAAAACTCAAGGGCAAACAATTATTAACTGTGGAATCAAATTATATTATTTTAAAAACAAGTTCACATCCATTCTACTGTTCATTCCACTAGGAAATTGAGTATTCAATCTGTGTATCTACCACACCTCCCGCTGAAGTTGGGTATGGTGTGTATCCCTCCCCCCCCAACAGATCTTCCCACCTGTTCCAGACCGCAAAAAGAAAAAGACTCCAGATTACCATCATGGACTGTTCTAAAAGGTTTAGATACATTTGAAATATTTTTTGCATTGCTATTTAAAGTGTCATGGTGTTCTGATATTCTAATATGTAGATTGCGGAGTGCATCCCGCATACTGTATTCTACAAATGCTGCAATCAATAAGGTAGACAATCATCTTTGAGTTACAATTTATAAAAATTTTCACTGGATATGTTCTACCTGTTGAAAAATAAATAACAGACTTACTTTTTCTGTCTTTTACACTGTTTACAAGTGTTATAACTGCAGGGATAGGAGCCCACTGTCCCCAACCATGAAATGGAAGGGAAGGCAGAACGAAATAGGGAAGGCAAAAGCATAGTACCCAAAGTAGGAGCTTTCTTATGTCTGGTGTAAACCCAACACATCACATTACCCAAAGAACACCAGTTTTTCAGCAGTCGAGACTGGGAAACTGGTCAGAGTTGAGGGAAAGATGGGTGGTGTTAAATACAGGGAGGGATAGTCTTAAGCAAAACCTGTACCACTCTGTGTGATTTGAGGCTAGGACGGAGGTTCACCTTCCAGCAGGACAATGACCCCAAACACACTGCTAAAGAAACACTTGAGTGGTTTAAGGGGAAACATGTAAAGGTGTTGGAATGGCCTAATCAAAGCCCAGACCTCAATCCAATAGAAAATCTGTGGTCAGACTTAAAGATTGCTGTTCACAAGTGCAAATCATCCAACTTGAAGGAGCTGGAGCAGTTTTGCAAGGAGCAATGGGCAAAAATCCCAGTGGTAAGATGTGGCAAGCTCATAGAGACTTATCCAAAGCACTTCCTGATATGTGACATTGCCTAGCCTCCCTTAATCTTGTCTTATGCCGCGTACACACGATCAGACTTTTCGGCCGGACTCAGTCCCCCGGACAATCCGCAGGATTTTCCACGGAGGTCCTCCGGACTTTCTGAAGGTGTGGACTTGCCCACACACGCCCGGACTTTTCCGGCGGACAATCGATTGTCCGCCGGAGTTTTGGCGGAAGTTCGCAGGACTTTTGAAATGAACGGACTTGCCCCACACACGGAGTAAAGTCCGTTCCTTTAGAACGTGACTCAAGGTAGACGGGACTAGCGAAGGAAGTGAATGCCGCCGCCTCGATCGGCGACATTTACACCTCGCTAGCCCCGTCACCTGGTATGGATTCAAAGGGGAATCCCTACACCGAAAAAACGTTGTGTAGGTCCCCTCCACATCCATATCCGACCCTTATCCGAGCGTGCAGCCCGGCCGGTCAGGAAAGGGGGTGGGGACGAGCGAGTGCCCCGGGCCTCTGCTTTCTTCTTCCAGCTCTTTTACTAGCAGTGGCCGGGCTTCTGTTGCCGTCGCCGTCACTGTTGCTGTCGCTGCCGCCTTCTGCTTCTTGTTCTTCTTTCTTCATCCGATGTTGACACGGCGCTGTCTCCTCTTCTAATGTCCAGACGCGTTGTGCTGTGACTTATATAGGGACAAGGGGCGGGGTCACCGTCTCATGTCACATGGTGGCCCTGCCCCCTTATGATGTCACAGTCCCAGCATCCTCCGGACACAAGTGCATTTGAATAGCACTGATTGCTGTATAAATGACAATGGTCCCAAAAATGTGCCAAAAATGTCCGATGTGTCCGCCATAATGTCGCAGTCACAATAAAAATTGGTGATCGCCGCCATTACTAGTAAAAAAAAAAAAATATTAAGAAAAATGCTATAAAATTATCCCCTATTTTGTAAACGCTATAACTTTTGCGCAAACCAATCAATAATCACTAATTGCAATTTTTTTTTACCAAAAATATGTAGAAGAATACGTATCAGCCTAAACTGAGGAAAAAATGTTTTTTATATATTTTTTGGCGATATTTATTATAGCAAAATGTAAAAAATATTGAATTTTTTTCAAAATTGTCGCTCTATTTTTGTTTATAGCACAAAAAATAAAAACCGCAGAGGTAATCGAATACCACCAAAAGAAAGCTCTATTTGTGGGGAAAAAAGGACGCCAATTTTGTTTGGGAGCCACGTCGCACAACCGCGCAATTGTCAGTTAAATCGACGCAGTGCCGAATCGCAAAAAGGGGCCTGGTCCTTTAGCTGAAAATTGGTTCGGGGCTTAAGTGGTTACAGGACACCCCCATGTCATCGCCTCTCTACAGCAGGGAATGCTATACCGGAGCCCTGTGTGCTCACTACCAATCCTGCCTTAAATGAAGTGCACTAAAACATATTTGTCTGCCCTCCCTCCTAGATTGTAAGCTCTAACAAGCAGGGCCCCCTGATTCCTCCTGTATTGAATTGTATTGTAACTGTACTGTCTGTCCTCATGATGTAAAGCGCTGCGCAAACTGTTGGCGCTATATAAATCCTGTATAATAATAATAACCTGAATCCAAGCATCAATTAGGCTACTAAAATATAATAAAGATATTGATGATGCAAAATATACTGGCAAACAATCGTTAGGGTCAGAGTGCTACATATGACTTTTTTTTTTATAACTTTTTTTTAAAAGTTACTTTGTTTAACTCCTGTGTAGAGAGTGTTGCTAGGTAAACTGTTCTCTTGTTCATCTTTTACAGTTTATCATTTGGAGATGGATTATAGAATTGCCATTGAACCAACTGAGGTGTGACGTACCATATTTTGTGCTTGTATAGCATTCAAGAAACAATTCTCAAGTCTTACGTTAGGAGAACTTCCAAAGTTCACAGTCCCTGAACACTTGTTATCTTGTATCTCTGCAGCTTTAGCCAGAGAGGTCATGATTGATCTTCTAAGTTTGTGCATTCTGTCAGCACTTGTTAAAGGGGATTGTTCTTGGATAGATAACTCTACAGCTGCCATTAGTGTTCTCTTCTAGAATGTATCCTTGTTATTGGGAGCCTTGTAGCTCATAGCTATGTATACATATTTACATAGCTAATTGTGCGGACATGACAGACGCTTGTTGAGTTTGGTCCACTTAATATGTAAAAGTCCTTTAAAAAAAAAAGAGGGCTTAGTAGTAAAGTAGATCAAAAAACCTAACTTCATGCCAATTACATTTTCTAAAGTGTTTATTAGCAATTTTTTTTTTAAATTTTAGAACATACCGTTTTAACAGTTTTTAATCCTTATTTACAACTCAGGGCTGTCGATCTCCTGCCACTTCCTCTCTACAGCATGAGCTGCACATCATTGGCTCCTGATAGTGACAACAGAACTTACCTGCATAACGTGTATCTGTATAGCTACTCATGATCTCCAATAAGGATGGGCCCGGTGCTCGATGCGAACCCACGTTCGCATCGAGCACCGGGCGTTCGCTCGCTCGGCGAGCCCAGAACTATTTTGGCCGCTCGCATCACGTTCGTGTGATGCGAGCGGCCCCGCAATGCATTGCGGCCGGCGCGGCCGACGCAGTGCATTGCTGGCTGATGATTGGCCAAGCATGCACTGTGACCCCGCATGCTTGGCCAATCACAGCCCCGGAAACTCGAAGAGCCATAATTGGCTACAGGCAGGACGCCTGTAGCCAATTACAGCTCAGGGGCTGTAGTACACGCCCCCCCCTATAAAACGCCGCCACGCCGTCTGCGCCGGTCACATGCTGTTCCGGCGCAGATTGAGCAGGCTGTTTCTGTGACACTCTGCTGCATTTAGATAGATAGAGAGATTCATTTGCAGAGATTGAGTTAGATAGATTCAGTTACAAAGATTGATTGACAAAGAGGGGCTTGTAGTGTGCTCGTGGCAGGCAGGCAGAGCTCCTATATTTTGTTACCAGAAGCACCTATAGGACTTGTAGTGTGTTCGTGGCAGGCAGGCAGAGCTCCTATATTTTGTTACCAGAAGCACCTATAGAACTTGTAGTGTGTTCGTGGCAGGCAGGCAGAGCTCCTATATTTTGTTACCAGAAGCACCTATAGGACTTGTAGTGTGTTTGTGGCAGGCAGGCAGAGCTCCTATATTTTGTTACCAGAAGCACCTATAGGACTTGTAGTGTGTTAGTGGCAGGCAGGCAGAGCTCCTATATTTTGTTACCAGAAGCACCTATAGGACTTGTAGTGTGTTCGTGGCAGGCAGGCAGAGCTCCTATATTTTGTTACCAGAAGCACCTATAGGACTTGTAGTGTGTTAGTGGCAGGCAGGCAGAGCTCCTATATTTTGTTACCAGAAGCACCTATAGGACTTGTAGTGTGTTCGTGGCAGGCAGGCAGAGCTCCTATATTTTGTTCCCAGAGGCACCTATAGGACTTGAAGTGTGTTAGTCCCATTACACACACAGAGCTATATTTTCTTCCCAGAAGCACCTATAGGACTTGAAGTGTGTTAGTCCCATTACACACACAGAGCTATATTTTCTTCCCAGAAGCACCTATAGGACTTGAAGTGTGTTAGTCCCATTACACACACAGAGCTATATTTTCTTCCCAGAAGCACCTATAGGACTTGAAGTGTGTTAGTCCCATCACACACACAGAGCTATATTTTGTTCCCAGAAGCACCTATAGGACTTGAAGTGTGTTAGTCCCATTACACACACAGAGCTATATTTTCTTCCCAGAAGCACCTATAGGACTTGAAGTGTGTTAGTCCCATCACACACACAGAGCTATATTTTGTTCCCAGAAGCACCTATAGGACTTGAAGTGTGTTAGTCCCATCACACACACAGAGCTATATTTTGTTCCCAGAAGCACCTATAGGACTTGAAGTGTGTTAGTCCCATTACACACACAGAGCTATATTTTGTTCCCAGAAGCACCTATAGGACTTGAAGTGTGTTAGTCCCATCACACACACAGAGCTATATTTTCTTCCCAGAAGCACCTATAGGACTTGAAGTGTGTTAGTCCCATTACACACACAGAGCTATATTTTGTTCCCAGAAGCACCTATAGGACTTGAAGTGTGTTAGTCCCATTACACACACAGAGCTATATTTTCTTCCCAGAAGCACCTATAGGACTTGAAGTGTGTTAGTCCCATCACACACACAGAGCTATATTTTGTTCCCAGAAGCACCTATAGGACTTGAAGTGTGTTAGTCCCATTACACACACAGAGCTATATTTTCTTCCCAGAAGCACCTATAGGACTTGAAGTGTGTTAGTCCCATCACACACACAGAGCTATATTTTGTTCCCAGAAGCACCTATAGGACTTGAAGTGTGTTAGTCCCATTACACACACAGAGCTATATTTTGTTCCCAGAAGCACCTATAGGACTTGAAGTGTGTTAGTCCCATTACACACACAGAGCTATATTTTCTTCCCAGAAGCACCTATAGGACTTGAAGTGTGTTAGTCCCATCACACACAAAGAGCTATACTTTGTTCCCAGAAGCACCTATAGGACTTGAAGTGTGTTAGTCCCATCACACACACAGAGCTATATTTTGTTCCCAGAAGCACCTATAGGACTTGAAGTGTGTTAGTCCCATCACACACACAGAGCTATATTTTCTTCCCCAGAAGCACCTATAGGACTTGAAGTGTGTTAGTCCCATCACACACACAGAGCTATATTTTGTTCCCAGAAGCACCTATAGGACTTGAAGTGTGTTAGTCCCATTACACACACAGAGCTATATTTTCTTCCCAGAAGCACCTATAGGACTTGAAGTGTGTTAGTCCCATCACACACACAGAGCTATATTTTGTTCCCAGAAGCACCTATAGGACTTGAAGTGTGTTAGTCCCATTACACACACAGAGCTATATTTTCTTCCCAGAAGCACCTATAGGACTTGAAGTGTGTTAGTCCCATCACACACACAGAGCTATATTTTGTTCCCAGAAGCACCTATAGGACTTGAAGTGTGTTAGTCCCATTACACACACAGAGCTATATTTTGTTCCCAGAAGCACCTATAGGACTTGAAGTGTGTTAGTCCCATTACACACACAGAGCTATATTTTCTTCCCAGAAGCACCTATAGGACTTGAAGTGTGTTAGTCCCATCACACACAAAGAGCTATACTTTGTTCCCAGAAGCACCTATAGGACTTGAAGTGTGTTAGTCCCATCACACACACAGAGCTATATTTTGTTCCCAGAAGCACCTATAGGACTTGAAGTGTGTTAGTCCCATCACACACACAGAGCTATATTTTCTTCCCAGAAGCACCTATAGGACTTGAAGTGTGTTAGTCCCATCACACACACAGAGCTATATTTTGTTCCCAGAAGCACCTATAGGACTTGAAGTGTGTTAGTCCCATTACACACACAGAGCTATATTTTCTTCCCAGAAGCACCTATAGGACTTGAAGTGTGTTAGTCCCATCACACACACAGAGCTATATTTTCTTCCCAGAAGCACCTATAGGACTTGAAGTGTGTTAGTCCCATTACACACACAGAGCTATATTTTCTTCCCAGAAGCACCTATAGGACTTGAAGTGTGTTAGTCCCATCACACACACAGAGCTATATTTTCTTCCCAGAAGCACCTATAGGACTTGAAGTGGGTTACTCCCATTACACACACAGAGCTATATTTTCTTCCAGAAGCACCTATAGGACTTGAAGTGTGTTAGTCCCATCACACACACAGAGCTATATTTTGTTCCCAGAAGCACCTATAGGACTTGAAGTGTGTTAGTCCCATTACACACACAGAGCTATATTTTGTTCCCAGAAGCACCTATAGGACTTGAAGTGTGTTAGTCCCATTACACACACAGAGCTATATTTTCTTCCCAGAAGCACCTATAGGACTTGAAGTGTGTTAGTCCCATCACACACACAGAGCTATATTTTCTTCCCAGAAGCACCTATAGGACTTGAAGTGTGTTAGTCCCATCACACAGAGCTCCTCTATTTTCTTTGCATAAGCACCCACAGGACTTCTAGTGTGTTAGTGGCATCACACAGAGCTCCTATATATTCTTCTCAGCAGCACCCACAGGACTTCTAGTGTGTTAGTGGCATCACACAGAGCTCCTCTATTTTCTTTGCAGAAGCACCCATAGGACTTCTAGTGTGTTAGTGGCATCACACAGAGCTCCTATATATTCTTCTCAGCAGCACCCACAGGACTTCTAGTGTGTTAGTGGCATCACACAGAGCTCCTCTATTTTCTTTGCAGAAGCACCCACAGGACTTCTAGTGTGTTAGTGGCATCACACAGAGCTCCTATATATTCTTCTCAGCAGCACCCACAGGACTTCTAGTGTGTTAGTGGCATCACACAGAGCTCCTCTATTTTCTTTGCATAAGCACCCACAGGACTTCTAGTGTGTTAGTGGCATCACACAGAGCTCCTCTATTTTCTTTGCAGAAGCACCCACAGGACTTCTAGTGTGTTAGTGGCATCACACAGAGCTCCTCTATTTTCTTTGCAGAAGCACCCACAGGACTTCTAGTGTGTTAGTGGCATCACACAGAGCTCCTATATATTCTTCTCAGCAGCACCCACAGGACTTCTAGTGTGTTAGTGGCATCACACAGAGCTCCTCTATTTTCTTTGCATAAGCACCCACAGGACTTCTAGTGTGTTAGTGGCATCACACAGAGCTCCTCTATTTTCTTTGCATAAGCACCCACAGGACTTCTAGTGTGTTAGTGGCATCACACAGAGCTCCTCTATTTTCTTTGCATAAGCACCCACAGGACTTCTAGTGTGTTAGTGGCATCACACAGAGCTCCTCTATTTTCTTTGCAGAAGCACCCATAGGACTTCTAGTGTGTTAGTGGCATCACACAGAGCTCCTATATATTCTTCTCAGCAGCACCCACAGGACTTCTAGTGTGTTAGTGGCATCACACAGAGCTCCTCTATTTTCTTTGCATAAGCACCCACAGGACTTCTAGTGTGTTAGTGGCATCACACAGAGCTCCTCTATTTTCTTTGCATAAGCACCCACAGGACTTCTAGTGTGTTAGTGGCATCACACAGAGCTCCTCTATTTTCTTTGCAGAAGCACCCATAGGACTTCTAGTGTGTTAGTGGCATCACACAGAGCTCCTATATATTCTTCTCAGCAGCACCCACAGGACTTCTAGTGTGTTAGTGGCATCACACAGAGCTCCTCTATTTTCTTTGCAGAAGCACCCATAGGACTTCTAGTGTGTTAGTGGCATCACACAGAGCTCCTATATATTCTTCTCAGCAGCACCCACAGGACTTCTAGTGTGTTAGTGGCATCACACAGAGCTCCTCTATTTTCTTTGCATAAGCACCCACAGGACTTCTAGTGTGTTAGTGGCATCACACAGAGCTCCTCTATTTTCTTTGCATAAGCACCCACAGGACTTCTAGTGTGTTAGTGGCATCACACAGAGCTCCTCTATTTTCTTTGCAGAAGCACCCATAGGACTTCTAGTGTGTTAGTGGCATCACACAGAGCTCCTCTATTTTCTTTGCAGAAGCACCCATAGGACTTCTAGTGTGTTAGTGGCATCACACAGAGCTCCTATATTTTCTTCTCAGCAGCACCCACAGGACTACCGACTACAATGGCTGGAAGACCGCCAAGGGGAGGCAGAGCGTGCAGAGCCAAGAACACAGGGCAGGCAGGCTCTGTTTCTAGTGGACGTGGCCGTGGACGTGGACGTGGTCGTGCATCGTCATCAGCACGTGGCCATGGGACACGCGCGTCTTTGTTTTCGGCAGCTGGACATGTGGAGCCGCATCATGCTGAAGGCTTGGTAGAATGGATGACCAAGCCCTCCTCATCCTCCTCATCCTCTCTCACCCAGGCTCAGGGTACTGACAGAGCATCATCAGCCACCCCTTCCCTAGACCCACCATGTCCTCCTGAGGAGTCCCCCGAACTCTTTGAGCACAGTGTTGGGTACATGCTCCAGGAGGATGCCCAACGATTCGAAGGCTCGGATGACGATACCCAGCTTGAGGAATCTGGCAGTACAGTTCCACCAGCTGCAGCTTACTGCCAGGTTTGCTCTAGTGGTGAAGAGGGAGGGGATGATGAGGTCACTGACTCCACGTGGGTGCCTCAAGGGAGAGAGGATGAGGAGGAGGACGAGGAGGAGGAGGATGCGGCGTCACATGTCCAACGAGGCAGGATGCCCCCTGGAGGCCAGGTAGAGGCCAGCACAGCAACTGTACAACACCGCAGAGCTCCGCCTGTGCAGGGCGCTGCCTCTGCACGTTATCAGAAAAGTTCTTTGGTGTGGGCCTTTTTTGAGACGAGTGCAGCAGATCGCACCACTGCTATTTGCAATATTTGTCTCAAGCGTATCTCGCGTGGCCAAAACATCAGCCGCTTGGGCACGACAAGCATGACCAGACATATGGCGACCTGCCATGCAGCTCGTTGGCAGGCACACATAAAAGACCCACACCAAAGAACTAAGCGGACCTCTCCTTGCTCCTCCTCAGCTGGGATCTCCATCCCCACTACACCTTCAGTCCTCTCTGAAAGCTGCTCTGAGAGGACTGAAGGTGTAGAATTCGGTGTGTCACAACCAAGTACTTGCAGTACACCGACGTCCGAATGCAGCAGGCAAATTTCCCTGCCCCAGCTGCTGGACCGTAGAAAGAAGTACACTCCCAGCCATCCACATGCCCAGCGGTTGAATGCTAGCCTTGCTAAATTGCTAGCACTTCAACTGCTGCCTTTTCAGTTGGTAGACTCGGCCCCCTTCCGTGAGTTTGTTCAATGTGCGGTTCCTCAGTGGCAGGTTCCCAAACGCCACTTTTTCTCGCGGAAGGCGATTCCGTCTCTCTACCGGCATGTGGAGGGCAATGTCCATGCCTCGCTGGACAGGGCGGTCAGCGGTAAGGTGCATATTACCGCTGACTCATGGTCCAGCAGGCATGGACAGGGACGGTACCTTTCTTTCACGGCCCATTGGGTCACTCTATTGGCAGCTGGGAGGGATGCAGGACAAGGTGCAGTAGTGTTGGAGGTTGTTCCGCCACCACGCCTCCAAAACGCGACTACTGCTACTGGTTGTGACACACCTCTCTCCTCCACCCCCTCCTCTTCTTCTTCCTCCAGTGCTCTGTCCTTGGAACCAGCGGTGCTCCGTAGGCGTACAAGGGGCTACGCAAGTACGCAGGCAAAAAGATGCCATGCCGTGCTTGCGCTGGTGTGTTTGGGGGACAGGAGCCACACTGGGCCAGAGGTTCTGGCAGCTCTGCAGGGGCAGGCCGAGAGGTGGTTGACGCCACGTCAGCTTAAGCCAGGAATGGTCGTTTCTGACAATGGCACCAACCTCCTCTCCGCCCTGCGACAGGGGCAGCTCACCCATGTGCCCTGCATGGCTCACGTCCTCAACCTGGTGGTGCAGCGGTTCTTGGGCAGGTTCCCAGGCTTACAGGATGTCCTGAGGCAGGCCAGGAAAGTCTGTGTGCATTTCCGCCGATCTTATAATGCCAGTGCTCGGCTGACTGAGCTGCAAAAGGAGCTGAACCTGCCCAAGAACCGCCTAATATCTGACATGCCCACCAGGTGGAACTCAACGTTGGCCATGCTGCAGCGACTGCACACGCAGCAGAGGGCCATCAATGAGTACCTTTGCGACTACGGCACCAGGACAGGGTCAGGGGAGCTTGGTTTTTTTTCCCCACGTCAGTGGAGCATGATCAGGGATGCATGCACTGTCCTCTCACCATTTGAGGAGGCCACGAGGATGGTGAGCAGTGACAGTGCATGCATCAGTGACACTGTCCCTCTTGTCCACCTGTTGGAGCATACGCTGCGTGGGATAATGGACAGGGCACTTGAGGGGCGTGTACTTACAATTTTTTAAAAAAATGCTTCGCAACACGTGTGACTGCTGTGCTCCAAGTACAGTCTCTGTGAGGGCCGTGTTGCAGTGTTGTGGCACCAGCACCAGTGCCTAAGGCACAATTTTTCAGCCCCTGTTTAACAGGGGCGTGTACTTACAATTTTTTAAAAAAATGCTTCGCAACACGTGTGACTGCTGTGCTCCAAGTACAGTCTCTGTGAGGGCCGTGTTGCAGTGTTGTGGCACCAGCACCAGTGCCTAAGGCACAATTTTTCAGCCCCTGTTTAACAGGGGCGTGTACTTACAATTTTTTTAAAAAAATGCTTCGCAACACGTGTGACTGCTGTGCTCCAAGTACAGTCTCTGTGAGGGCCGTGTTGCAGTGTTGTGGCACCAGCACCAGTGCCTAAGGCACAATTTTTCAGCCCCTGTTTAACAGGGGCGTGTACTTACAATTTTTTAAAAAAATGCTTCGCAACACGTGTGACTGCTGTGCTCCAAGTACAGTCTCTGTGAGGGGTTGCAGTGTTGTGGCACCAGCACCAGTGCCTAAGGCACAATTTTTCAGCCCCTGTTTAACAGGGGCGGGTAATTACAAATCTTGATCTAATAGTTCACAGCAGGGCCCATTCCTGCGCCCACCAAGAGTAACTATGAGGGCCTGCAGTCTTGTGGCAACACCGTCCACCACCACCGCCAAAGGCCCAATTTTTCTGCCCTGTTCATCAGGTGCTTGCAATTACAAATCTTGATCTAATAACTCACAGCAGGGCCCATTCCTGCGCCCACCAAGAGTAACTATGAGGGCCTACAGTCTTGTGGCAACACCGTCCACCACCACCGCCAAAGGCCCAATTTTTCTGCCCTGTTCATCAGGTGCTTGCAATTACAAATCTTGATCTAATAACTCACAGCAGGGCCCATTCCTGCGCCCACCAAGAGTAACTGTGAGAGCTTACAGTCTTGTGGCAAAACCGTCCACCACCACCACCACCACCCCCCAATTTTTCTGCCCTGTTCAACAGGTGCATGCAATTACAAATCTTGATCTATTAACTCACAGCAGGGCCCATTCCTGTGCCCACCAGTCTTGTGGCTACACCAACATCTAATAGGGCAAATTTCTGCAGAGTATATACGCCAGGCCCCTACTTTCAAACATCCAACTTACAAACGACTCCTACTTGCAAATGGAAAGAGAAAACAGGAAGTGAGAGGAAATCTACCCCTAGGAAGGGAAATTCTATCCTGTTAGATTTAATTTGGGAAAAAGGTATCTCCTCTCTACTGATACTTTATCACCAATCCTTGTTTCAATTAAAACCCCACTTTTCCAAAAACATTTGTCATTGGGACGGAAAGTGAGGTGACATGTTCTGAACAGATGTGCAAAGACAGCAAATGTTACAGGGGTGATAACCCCTCCCTATGTTCTCCAAAAAGCTTAAAAATAGATTTTTTTGGGATGGAGCTACACTTCATAATGTACCTGTTCAGATTCTACTTAAGATCAAACCTAAAGCCGCAAGTGGTTTTAAATGGCTTCTTTTTTTCCTTTACAAATGTCATTTTGTGCAAGGACAGTTCTAAACACGGGAAACACATGCCACTTCACAGGCATACTTTGGACACCCCCCAGGTACCATATTTAAAGGAAAATGTCACTTTTTTTTTTTTCACTTTATGCATCATTAAAATGACTGCTCCCGAAAAAACGTTAGTTTTTAAAAGTTCTTTTTGCATTGATATATGTCCCCTGGGGCAGGACCCGGGTCCCCAAACCTGTTTTATGACATTAACATGCATATTGGCCGTTGTAATTAGCACTTTTGATTTCGAACGTTCGTGTCCATTATAACGTATAGGGTTCGAAAATTCGCGCGAACTTTCGGTCCGTTCGAAGGTTCTGGTTCGAACCGAACCCGGGGGTGTTCGGCTCATCCCTAATCTCCAATAGAGGCACATATGACAGGGTGACAAGGCATTTAAAAGACAGGGACAAAATGTTGTCACCCTGTAACAGGAAGTGTCTGAATGCAAACCTCCATGGAAGGATCACTAGATATTATTTCAACCATTGTACTGCGGACGGGCAGCTCCTACAGGCACAGTGACATACCTGTATGTCACTGCCTGTTTACGGGTTCAGGGCGCGTGAGTTTTAGGCAATATCACAAACCTGGGACTGTTATGCCCCGTACACATGGTCGGATATTCCGATGGAAAAAGTCAGTTTGGATTATGTTGTCGGAAAATCCGATCGTGTGTGGGCTCTAGCGGGCTTTTTCCGTCGGAATTTCTGATCAGACTTTTTCCGATCGTGTGTAGGGAATTCCGACGGGACAAAGTGCCACGCATGCTCAGATCAAATTACGAGACCAAAGCTATTGGCTACTAGCCTCTACGTAATTCCGTAGTACGCAACAAACATCACCACGTTCGGAACGATCAGATTTTCCGACAACTTTGTGCGACCGTGTGTATGCAACACCAGTTTCGGACAAAATCCGTTTCGGACCGTGTGTACAGGGGCTTAAAATAATGTCTAAGAAGCAAGCAGATGATATTTCCTTTAGTAACACATTATTTCAGTTAAAACAAATTTTAAGGAATATCTATAATTAAAAAAAATAATTTAGTTGGTTACATTTAACATATTTTAATACAATTTGATATTCTCATGCTTCAGCAATAGTTTACACATATGATAACTTAAACACGTATGTATGTATTATATGAAAAAAGTCACCAGTCTGTCTATTTATTGCAAAATATTTGACTGATGATGATGCCTGCTGTCACCTTTCTTATGCCGCGTACACACGATCGGAATTTCGGCCAGCAAAAGACCAATGAGAGACTTCCATTGGAAAATGTGACCGTGTGTATGCTGGCCGAATTCCCGCCAGAAAAAAATTGAGAGCATGTTCTCAATTTTTCAGACGGAAAAGGTTTCTATCGGAAATTCCGATCGTCTGTAGCAATTCCGACGCGCAAAATTCCTACGCATGCTCGGAAACAATTTGACGCATGCTCGGAAGCATTAAACTTCATTTTTTTCTTGGCTCGTCGTAGTGTTGTACGTCACCGCATTCTTGACGGACGGAATTTGGTGTGACCGTGTGTAGGCAAGACAGTTTGAGCGGAATTCCGTCAGAATTCCATTGGGTAAACCATCAGAGCTTTTTCCAATAAGAATTCCGATCGTGTGTACGCGGCATTAGTCTTTTTTCTTAGTCATTGGAGCTCTTTCTATTGTCAAAAGATGAAAGAATTAAAGTAGACCTATACTTAAAATATCATTTGGCTAGCTAACATTAATTTAGTTTCAATTTAATGTGATAAAGCACTTAGTGATAAAAAAAAAATACCTTCAATATACCGTATCATTACTAATAAAACTCAGTTGAGCACTATTGTACATGACACTCCCAAGGCACACTATTCCTCTACCCTCACGGGAGCCTATCATGAGTTTGATTGGGATTCACTGATAATTCCTGCTTCTAAACACTGCATTATCCGATGATGGCATTGGTGGCAGGGTCTAGAAACACAAGGAGCTACCTGGTGCTAGTTTGTTCCTCTATTAATATGGTGAATACCTCAGAGCCTTGATGTGTTGCAAATTGGATGATGGAGTGAGCCGAAGCAAAAGATCAACCACAAAATGCCTACTGCATGTACTGTCCCAAATAATGTATCCTGCACATAAATAGCTCTACCATTGGGTTGTGATAACATCACAGTAATGTTTTCCAACAAACAGCTGGCTTCCCCTTCAGTGATACCATAAAAGAATATTTTCTTTTTAGTCTTCATTAGCCTAAAATGACAGCTAATCAATGACAGTAAAAGTGGGAATGACATAAATATCTAAATATTTCTTGCATGGATGTAGTCATATTTACATCTAATTTTGGAAACGTAGTCAATTTTTCAAAATCAAGTATCCTCTTCCTAATGGTTATCCCTTACATAGTTACATATGTAGCACCCTCTAGGTAGCTATGTGCTAGAGACATGAGTTTGTAGAATAGGTCAATTTAGGCAGGCCTGGCTGGCAGCCAGGCCTGTTTGTTTTTATCTGATCTAGGCTGAGAGTGGCTCAGGGTAGCAGCTGGTGGCTCACAGGCAGCATCACTGAGACCTCCCTCTTCTTTCTAGAAGGTTCTGGAAAGAGAGGAAGAGAGGAGAGGTGGAGCTGCCTGGGGTGCTTTAGGGAGACCTGACTAATCCCCAACCTGGATTGGTAGGGAACAGGCCTCCTTAAATATCTAGGGTCAGCCCAGCTGGGGAGGAGTTGTTCGGGTGTAAGAGCTGGAGATGGAGTGCTAGCTGTTGGGGCCTTTGAGGGAGCTTCCTAGTCTGGGGGGGGTGACCTTGGGCCTGGGCTCGGGTGCGGACAGGGTCCCTCAAGAAATCATGGACAGGAGGAGCAAGAAAGGACCGCAGGAGAGGAACTGGTCGCAGCCAACAGAGGGCTGGTGAGTGACATGCACAGTCAGGAGGACTGGGGAGGCACACCTGAGAGGATTGGGAGCATGCAGTCTGGGTTGGGTGCAGAACCAGTGGAGTGGACTGTGGTGTCATGGGCAGTGGAGAGGGGCTGCTGCAGCCAGGAGGGCTGGCAGGGCTTGAAGATGGGTTACTGGGCTCAGTAGCCCGAAGTTAGGACAGCTAGCACCAGGAACTTTCTATTGCTACACTATAGGGGCCCGCGGTCCCTGCCTGAAAAAAGGTAGTTGCTAAGGCCTGGTTGAGCCAGTGTCAAGCCTAACCACGCTGTGCTAGCTGTGCCTGGGAGTTCAAGTAAGTAGAGTGCTGGGGAAGCTGAGGAGTGATAGTCTGCAGCAAGAGTTGCGCTGGAGGAAGAGAGGCGTGTATATAGGTTATCCCAAGAAAGTTATTCTAATTCCACTGGGAATCCCATATTTCCTTTACCCCATCAGGTTCAATCCCCTCAATAAAATACAAAAAAGCAAAGCTTATGGACTGTTCATTGTCTTGGAGTGTCTAAGAATGGAATGCCGGAATGGGCAGGGTGACAGATGGGCCACATCACTTAGCAGACCCTATGGGGGTACCGCTACACATAGTTGGTAAGGTTGAATAAAGACAACAGTTCATCCAGTTCAATCTGTGTAGGTGTGTGTGTGTATAGAAAAATAATTTCCCATATCCCCCTATATTGTTTTCCCTAAGATGTATGTCCAAGAGTCTTTTAAAACTATCCATACTTCCTGCCGACACCACCGATTGTAGAAGAGAGTTCCACATCCTTACCGCCCTGACAATGAAAAACCCCCTACGCAGCTTAAGGTTGAACCGCTTCTCTTCCAGTCTCATTGTGTGGCCCTGTGTCCTCTTACACTCCCTGGGACTGAAAAATTTCATATTTACGCTGGGATCACCGCTGAGATATTTGTATATTGCAATAGAATCTCCTCTCAAGCGCCTCTTTTCCAGAGAGAACAAATTTAGCGCTTGTAGTGATTCCTCATAATTGAGGTCCTCCAGTCCCCTTATTAATTTTGTTTCAGTTTTCTGGACTCTCTCCAGTTCCAGCACATCCCTTTTGAGGATTGGTGACCAGAACTGAACGGAATACTTCAGATGCTGCCAAACCAGAGTTTTATAAAGTGGCAGAATAATTGTTTTAGCTCTGGAGTAAATTCCTTTTTTAATGCATGCTAATATTCTGCTGGCTTTGGTAGCCACTGCTGGACACTGCATGCTATTTCTCAGTCTGTCTTCTAGGACCCCTAGATCCTTTTCCATCTTGGAAGCCCCTAGGGGTTCTCCCCCTAAAGAATAACTTGTGTTTAAATTTTTACCCCCCACGTGCATTACCTTACATTTATCAGTGTTAAACTTAATTTGCCATGCAGTAGCCCATTCAAATATTTTATTCAGTTGTAAAGTTTATATATCCTGCTGTGTTATTGCCCTGCATATTTTTGTGTTGACAGCAAACACTGAGATCAAGCTATTTATCCCATCCTCTTTATCATTTATAAATAAATTAAACAGAATTGGTCCCAGGACAGAGCCTTGGGGTACCCCACTAACCACTCTAAACCATTCTTAAGCCTCATACACACAATTGGACTTCAAACAAACTTTTCTGTGGATTTCTGTCCAAAGGGCGTTGGCCGTGAACTTGGTATGCATACACACAGCAGGACTTTTTCAGCCAACTTTCACCAAATCATGTGTTTTTTCAGCTCTTTACCACCACCCTTTGGTCGACTTCTGTATTGTTGTCTGAACTTTTGCATTGGTTCTGAGCATGCATGTTTGTACATTGATTATATAATGCTATCCTAAAGGTGACTGGAATAGGCAGATATCAAAAACACGATTCACCAATAACTTGGAAATAAATTCAAATCAATTAGTATCAGTATTAGGAAAAAGTAGGAAAAAGTTCATAAGAAAATATGAAGAATATGAATATGGTTCCAGATAGGACCACCACGGTGACTTCGCGTATATTAGTCTGGAGTGACAAGACCCGTCCACCAAATAACTAATAACTAACCAAATAACTAATGCGCTTACCAGATGACAAGCATGTAATCAGCCCCATCAGCAGCATGACGAAACGCGTTATTGGTAATTGGTGTTTTTGATATCTGCCTATTCCATTCACCTTTAGGATAGCAGTATATAATTTCTGCTGGTGCAGTTTTTTGATTCTATATTGTTCCTTGTGTGTGTATTCCACTCAAGCTGCAGCCTACACGCTATACAAGTAATATATATAAATTTTTTAATTTGAGGTATTTTTGTCTAGCGCAGTTTATTTTCCTTATATGTTTGTACATTGGACTAAAGTCCTATGGACTTGTGTACACACAATAGGATTTTGCACTATAGGACTTTTGTTGCCGGAAAGTTTGTCTGTTAGCACGGCGAACATTTGTCCGATGAAAACTGAAAAAGTTTGTCTGATGGAGCGTACACACCGTCGGATTTTTCCTTAAAGCAGGTAATTTGCATGTTTGTTGTCAAAAAGTCTGATCGTGTGTATGGGCCTTGAGTGTACGTTATTTATCACAACCTTTGTACACTCCCCCACAGCCGGTTTTCTATCCAGGTACCTACCCTATGGTCCATGCCTACAGACCTCAGCTTGTAGATTAATGCCCCATACACACGATCGGATTTTCCAACAAAAAATGTTGGATGTGAGCTTGTTGGCGGAAAGTCCAACCGTGTGTACGCTCCATCGAACATTTGTTGTCGGACTTTTCGCCAACAAATGTTGGCTAGCAGGTTCTCAAATTTTGGCTAGCAGGTTCACAAATGTTTGTTGTCAGACTTTCCGATCGTGTGTACACAAGTCCGTCGGACAAAAGTCAACGCATGCTCGGAATCAAGTACGAGTCGGAGATATAACTAGAGTTCGTAATGGAGATATCACGTACGTCTTGTACAGTGTTGGTCATTAGTTTAAGTTACAAATTACTTCTCCCAAAAAGTAATTGCGTTAGTAACTCAGTTACTACATTGGAAAAGTAATTAGTTACGTAGCAAAGTAACTGTGACTTTTTTTTTTTTATATATATTTTTTTGTTATATATTGTGTAACCAAGGGGCTGTTCTATTATTACTCTAACCAAGGGGCAGATCTGTTATAGCGTGTAAGCAAGGGCGGGTCTATTATTATTATATCGTGTAAGGGGCGGATGGCTACAGAAGAGGGCGAATGTTAAATTAATGGGCAGAGCTCGATATATAACAATAATAATAAATACGTCCCTTGGTTACAGTAATACTAGACCCGCCCCTTAGTTACACGATAGAAGCCCCTTGCAGAGTAGCACGAGCATCGGGAGCGTGCGGCATTGCCTTGTACAATTACATGTTAACTGCGTCTGCGCGGTGTAGAGTTCACTCAGAGCTGTTTAGGTTCGCAATTTTCGTAAGCTCCGTAGTCCTTCGTACTGCGCAAGCGCTGCGCCTGCGCAGTACAGGGGGGTCCTTATCCGGCGGGGGAACTTTTTCGGCAGGACACTGGAAATACACTTCTGCCATCTAGTGGCGGTAGATGTAATTGTGGTAACGCCGCCCAAGTAATGGGAACTGCGTTACCATGAGGGGAAAAGTAATCAGTTAGATTACTCGTTACGCTCTAAAGTAACTGCATTAAGTTGTTTATTTTAACTCAGTTACTTACATCACTGGTCTTGTACGTCACTACGTTCGTAACTGTTGGCCAACATTTGTGTGACCGTGTGTACGCAAGACAAGTTGGAACCAACATCCTTCGAACAAAAATCCACGATTTTGTTGTCGGAAAGTCCGATCGTGTGTACATAAGGGCATAAGCGTTTGTGTGGGACTGTATCAAATGCTTTTGCAAAATCCAAATACACCATATCCACCGGCCTTCCTTAAAAAAAATGAATAAATTATACAATATATTATCATTTTAATTTAGTCTGCTCTGCTGCTGGGCAATTAGTCACCGCATGTTGTAGACCCACAAGTCCTACAATACTGGTCAACACAGTAACAGATGTTGGGATTGCTACTTTATACTTAAATTCAGAATGTGTACACCTGTCATTGGTAACATAAGGGATTTCACCTGCTGAGCCCTGGACTTGAACTGCCTGTCTAGCTCTGATATATCAGCTGCAGGGAGCAATTCCTTCACTGTCCCCGAGGCATTTCATTCTTCACCTTCCCATACTTTACAGCTCCTTGACCTTGTCTTGCACATAGGACATGAATGGATTTATACTGAATACCAAATCCTGCTGTCCATGGAGAGCTTTGTCCCTCACTAGGTTGCTCTACATATAACCTACAACCTTACTATCCAATCTGTGAATACATATTGTATGTATTATTATATTGGCCATGGATTATACAATCTTACCATCATAATGGGAAACTGAGATTTACTGTATAGTACACTCGCTTTATTTATGCCCTGTAGGAATAAATTATCACTTCGCCGTGAGAACAGAGAGGTAACAGAAAGGATTACGAAACACACGTTCGTTCTATGCAAACGTTTTGTTGCGGATATAGATTAAAGAAAAAAATGGCTTTGTACTTTTTAGTAATTAATCAGATTTTTTTCTTTCCCTAGTTGCATTGGAAATATCTGATTGAATTTGACTACAGAAAAAGCCTTCATTTTTATATAGTAATACACTATATTACCAAATGTATCGGGACGCCTGCCTTTACACGCACATGAACTTTAATGTATTCCCAGTCTTAGTTCGTAGGGTTCAATATTGAGTTGGCCCACTCTTTCCCGCTATAACCGCTTCAATTCTTCTGGGTAGGCTGTCCACATGGTTTAGGAGTGTGTCTATGAGAATGTTTGACCATTTCTCCAGAAGCGCATTTGTGAGGTCAGGCACTGATGTTGGACTAGAAGGCCTGGCTCGCAGTCTCCGCTCTAAATCATCCCAAAGGTGTTCTATCGGGTTGAGGTCAGGACTCTGTGCAGGCCAGTTAAGTTCCTCCACCCCATGCTCGCTCATCCATGTCTTTATGGACCTTGTTTGTGCACCAGTGATGGCACTAGTTAGACAGTTACCAGTCTCCACATCCTGCCTTATTGCTGGGACTTGAAAACCGTTATATCGATGTCTCTATCAGCCTTGCATCTAGAGAGTAACATTTTTGCCCATTCTACTTTGCAAAATATCTCAAGCTCTGTCAGATTGAATGTAGAGCCTGTGTGAGCAGCAATTTTCAAGTCTTGCTACAGATTCTCAATTGGATTTAGGTCTGGACTTTGACTGGGCCATTCTAAACATTGAATATACTTTGATCTAAATCAGCGGTCCCCAACATTTTTTTCCACTGGGGACCGGCTGCGTGAATTATGCCAAGGCTCGGTGGAGGTTGGGGGGGGGGGGGGTAAGTTGGGTGATGCAGGTTTTTGGGGGCAATTTGTCAGGGCAGTGGCTGGTGTTGGTGTCATCACGGAACCATGGTTGATATGGGGTCAAGAAACAAATGGAGAGGCGCCTCTGGGTGCAATAGTTTTTTAACAGGGATAACAATTTATTAATAGCTCAATAGTAAAACTCACATTTTTGTGATAAAATCAGGCATGGTATGCAAGTAAGGAAGTGGTATCTCTTCCTTACTTGCATACCATGCCTGATTTTATCCCAAAAATGTGAGTTTTACTATTGAGCTATTAATAAATTGTTATCCCTGTTAAAAAACTATTGCACCCAGAGGCGCCTCTCCATTTGTTTCTTTTCACAGTTCCTGAACACGGTTTCAGTTTTACCTTGAAGGCTCCCCTGTATGCTTACCCCAGGATCCATTCATAGATTTCGCCTCCCACATGGACTGAGCTTTTCAATCTATGGACTTGTAACCTATGTATATATTGTATATACCAAATACTCAATTCAATTGGAAGAACTTATCGAGATATTTTAACATATGCGCCTATACTCGTTGTCTTGATATGGTGTCAGGATGATTGAAGCGCATTATTTCTATTATCATTATAATTAAAATGTTATATTATTTATAATATAAAATTAAATAGTTCAACTCACCATCATGCAGAATCAGTGGGAGGTCTGCGTGTGTCACTAGCCGCCGTCACCTACCACCAAATGCAGCCTGTCACTTGCCGCATCACCTGCCTTTGGATGCAGCTTGTCACATCACCTACCACCAGATGCAGCTTGTCACTTACCACGCCACCTGCCTTCGGATGCAGCTTGTCACTTGTCACATCACCTGCCTTTGGATGCAGCTTGTCACTTGTCACATCACCTACCACCAGATGCAGCTTGTCACTTGCCACGCCACATGTGCATTGACTGGGTCCCAGAGAGAGGGCAGGCAGTGAGAGATGATGTAATCTCTCTACTGCCCGTAGCTGCACAGTGAAGGCGGAACAGCAGTGAAGCAGTGATGCAATGTGGGCGGTGAGAGATGATGTCATCTCTTTGCTCTCTCATCCACCCGCTGGCAAGCTGTCCACCTCTTTTATGCTGCCCGCCCGCCAGCTCTTTCATGCAGTTTGTCAGCTCTCTCATGCTGCCTGCCCTGAAGCTTGCAACCCGGCTGCAGAGAGGCCGCGGCACAGTGGTTGAGGAGCCCTGATCTAAACCATTCCATTGTAGCTCTGGCTGTATGTTTAGGGTTGTTGTCCTGCTGGAAGGTAAACAAACCTCCGCCCCAGTCTCAAGTCTTTTGCAGATTTTAACAGGGTTTTCATCTAAGATTGCCTTGCATTTGCCTCCATTCATCTTCCCATCAACTCTGACCAGCTTCCCTGTCCTTGCTGAAGAAAAGCATCCCCACAACATGATGCTGCCACCACCATGTTTCACGGTGGGGATGCTGTGTTCAGGGTAATATGCAGTGTTAGTTTTCTGCCACACTTAGCGTTTTGCTTTTAGGCCAAAAAGTTCAATTTTGGTCTCATCTGACCCGAGCACCTTCTTCCACATGTTTGCTGTGTCCCCCACATGGCTTCTCGCAAACTGCAAATGGGACTTCTTATGGCTTTCTTCCTCAATGGCTTTCTTCTTGCCACTCTTCCATAAAGGCCAGATTTGTGGAGTGCACAACTAATAGCTGTCCTGTGGACAGATTCTCCCACCTGAGGTGTGGATCTCTGCTGCTCCTCCAGAGTTACCATGGGCCTCTTGGCTGCTTCTCTGATTAAGGCTCTCCTTCCCTGACCTGTCAGTTTAGGTGGACGGCCAAGTCTTGGTAGGTTTTCAGTTGTTTCATACTTTTTTAATTTTCCAATGATGGATTGAAGAGTGGTTCGTGAGATGTTCAAAGCTTGGGATATTTTTTATAACCTAACCCTGCTTTAAACTTGTCCACAACTTTATCCCTGACCTATCTGGTGTGTTCCTTGGCCTTCATGATGCTGTTTATTCATTTAGGTTCTCTAACAAACCTCTGAGGGCTTCACGGAACAGCTGTATTTATATTGAGATTAACCACTTCCTGCCTGGCCTATAGCAGAATGACAGCTGGGCGGTGGTTCAGGTATCCTGACTGGGCGTCATATGACATCCAGCAGGATAACATGCCGGTGCTCGGCGATCAGTGGTGCTGTGTGTCACTCTGACACACTGCATCTTTGATCATGGTAAGGAGCCTCTGACGGAGGCTCCTTACCACGTGATCAGCTGTAATCAATCACAGCTGATCACAGAGTGAACCAGGAAGTGCCGGTAAACGCCTGTCCTCGATTTGCGCTGACAGGGAGAGCCGAACGGTGTCTCTCCCTGTCAAAGGGGGGGTCTGCACTGATAATCAGCACATTGATTATCAGTGCAGCCCCCATGAGAGGTGCCGCAACATTGCCAATGAGTGCCCATCAGCTGCCAGTCAGTGCCCATCAGGAATGCCTGTCAGTGCCCACCACAGTACCTACCAATCAGTGCCCATCACAGTGCTAATCAGTGCCCATCAGTAACACCTGTCAGTACTGCATTAGTGCTGCCCATCAGTGCCATCTGTTAGTGTCTATCAGTGCCCATCAGTGCCGCCTATCAGTGCCCATCATTGCTGCATATCAGTGCCGCCTATCAGTGCCCATCATTTCTACATATCAGTGACCATCAGTGCCACCTTATCAGTGCCAATTCATCAGTGCCCATCGGTGCCGCCTTATCAGTGCTGCCTCATCAGTGCCTGTCAGTGAAGGAGAAAACTAATTTTTATAACAAACAAAGAAAAACAATTTTTTTCAAAAAAAAAAATGTAAGTTTGTTTAGCAAAAAATAAAAACCCCAGAGGTGATGAAATACCACCAAAAGAAAGCTCTATTTGAGGGAATAAAATGATAAAAATGTAGTTTGGGTACAGCGTTGAATGATCGCGGGATTGTTATTCAAATTGCGACAGCGCTGAAAGACGAAAATGAGCAGGAAGGGGCAAAAGTGTCTGGTATTGAAGTGGTTAAATTACACACAGGGGGATTCTATTTACTAATTAGGTGACTTCTGAAGGCAATTGGTTGCACTAAATGTTAGTTAGGGGTATCAGAGTAAAGGGGGCTGAATACAAATGCACGTCACACTTTTCAGATATTTATTTATAAATTTGGAAAATCTTTTATCATTTTCCTTCCACTCCACAATTTTTCGCCACTTTGTGTTGGTCTATCACATACAATCCCAATAAAAAACATTTGTTTTTGGTTGTAACATGACAAAATGTGGAAAATGTCAAGGGGTATGAATATTTTTTTAAGGCACTATATACCATATAATAATGTGCCTAGTTATCAAGGTGCTTTTAATAAAAGCTGGAAGTTCTAACAAGAGACAGATTGATAAACAAGGCCAAGCATTATTAGCATGTTAGGTAATCCTGTGAGAACTGAAGGTGAACAGAACATTTGCAGATAATGAAAGGAAATCTTTAAGTGCTTTCACATTATATGCACAACATTCCTTAGCAGGTACATTAACAGTCATTGTGGACATCAGCTCCAGCCAAAACAAAAAAATATTCAATATAAAAAAAAAAGTAAATTTTAAGGTAGTTTAGGCTGGGTTCACACTGTCCACACAGCATGGGCTGCTTAATGTACCAAAAAAGGTGCAATTACTATTCTTTTATGATACCACACACCATAATGCATGATGGTGCAATACCAAACCCTATGGTGTGCTGCAGCACGTCTAATGGCATGGTGTGTTGGGAAACCTTTAGGAATGAATGGCTCAACACAGCACACTAAAGCCTCATACACGATTGGATTTTCTGCAGACAAAACCTCAGACTTTTGTCCAAAGGGCGTTGGCCAGGAACTTGTCTTGCCTACAAACGGCAAGGAATTGTCGGCCAACAAACATGAACGTAGTGATGTACTGCGTGTTTTTTCAGCTCTTTAGTGCCACCCTTTGGGCTCCTTCTGCTAATTTCATGTTAGTAGAAGTTTGGTGAGTGTTGATTCGCGCTTTTCATTTCACGCTTTTCAGTTTGTTTCTGAACGGCCGTTCGTCAACCAGCCATGTTGCGGAGTCGGAGGAGATAACGTGTTATTTATTATTGGCCTTGGAGTTATTGCTTTGACCCAAGTCCAGGAGCAGGAACAGGAGGAGGAGGATTTTTTGGACCAAAAATTGGTTGCTTTATTAATTGTGACCAATTATGTCAAATGCCTTTGCTGCGGGAGCTCCAGGAGAATAATCCAGATGATTTTTGGAATTATCTCTGGATGACAAACCCCTGCTTTCACCATCTCTTGGCATTATTGACCCCCTATATTAAGAAGCAGGACACCTGCATGAGGCTTTTATTTTTTTTTGGTTGAATAATGATTTGATTTGGTATATTTTCTATATTTTTGGATGCATAGAATGCACTTTTTGGTTAACTTCTATTGGCAGATAGCATGTCTAATTTTATTTGTTTTCTTTTTTTAATGCACAATAAAAAAATTGTGGAGAATGATACTTGGCTATGTGTTTTACTTCAAATGACAGTTTGGGAGTAGGCAGTTACATTTTAAAAAATACAATGTAAAGGCACACCAACATAGTTGTATCTTTGATCTTAAAAACTACGGGATAATAGTGTTGTGGTTTCCAAAAAAATAAAAAATAATAATATTCTTGATATCACTAGAAAAAAAAACCTTTGAAAATTTGTTTGCAATAACTCCATCGTTATCACCAGCAAAGCAGCTTCATTATTATCCCATTAAAGAAGAAGAGAATTGTGCGCTGCATTTCGAGATTTCAGAATTTGCCACGTCAAAAATGTTAATTCTCCATTACGAATGCTAGTTTACAAGACCGACTGCTTCTGGCTCGTCCTTGCTTCTGAGAATGTGTGTTTGTACTTTGGACTTGTGTACATACGCTCGGAAAATCCGACAACAGACATTTGTCCATGGAAAATTTTAAAGCCTGCCATCCAACATTTGTCCAACATTTGTCCGTGGAAAATCCGACAACAGTTGTCCAATGGAGCGTACACACGGTCGGATTTTCCGCAAGCAGCCTGTCATCACACAATTCCCGTCGGAGTGTGCACGAGGCTTAACATTTTTTTTCTTAAAGCGGAGCTCCGTCCTGGGAAAATTTTTTTTTTTTTTTTAAAAGTCAGCAGCTACAAATATTGCAGCTGCTGACTTTTAAAAATCGGACACTTACCTGTCCCGGCGTCCAGCGATGCGGGGGAACGAGGACCCCCCCTCGTTCCCCGAGCCGCTCACGGCGCCGACATTCCTAATGTGGGAACCCGGCTGTGGCTTCACAGCCGGGCACCCACTGCGCATGCGCGAGCGGCGCCGTGCGCCGTGATTTGACGCTCAGTCATCTGGGACACGTGACAGGTCCCAGATGACTGTGCGGCGCCGAGGGGGAAGTGACGTTTTGCCCGGGCAATGAAGGTGGCAGATTACGAGGGACCCCTAGCAACAGGCATTTAGAGGTGAGTAAAAAAAAATTTTTTTCCATTTTTTTTTTTTTTTTTTTTTTTTTTTTTAGGATTTTTAAGCCCCCCTTTTTTTTTTTTACCGCAACCCCACTTTAAGGAGACCTCAGATAATTGATTATACAGGAATGAAGCAGGTCTCAGTGGCATATTAATTACATTTTGTGTCTTTTTCTTTCTTTTTACAAAGGCCCCCACTATTCTATATAAAGTACTCTGAGCACATTTTAAAAGACAGATGTTCCATTTCCTTTTTTTTTTTTAAGTTACTCTGGTTTTTCATTTTTAGCAGACAATTCCTTGGCAAATTTACATTTTCAACTACAAGAGCCATTATCAGACTTTTCACCGGTGACATTAAATTTAGAATAGAGAAATCAAGGCTCAGACTCCAAATATATCCCGCGAGCAGTAAAAGTGACAAAGCCTGCTACTTATCTCATCAAGAAGAGAGAATACACCAAGCTTCTTACAAGTGTTGCATTCTGTTGAATAGAGAACGTACAAGTAAAGCAAAGCCTCACGTCACCTGCAAGATATTCCGAAGATCTTTGCTTGCAAAATGGTTTAGAGCTGTACAATGATACAATTTGTACATTTACATTCTGAAAGAAGTGATAATATACCTGCAGTAAAATAGGAAAAGAATATCCTTTAATAACCTATCACTACATCCTTTTAAAGCAACCCTTTTGCAATACTAAATTTACTCTCCTGCTGACTAATGCCACTCTGTTTAATATACATGGTCCCCAAAGTCCACAGGGGAACTGCCATTTACTTGATATATTGATCTCCTGAGTCCCCCGCAGTTCTTACTGGTTCCACCTGCTAAAAAAAATTACACTTTGCTACAATGTAGTGAGTGTACAGCTTGTATAACAGTGTAAATCTGCTGTCCCCTCAACATAACTCAACACAGAGCCATTAATGTCTAAACCGCTGGCAACAAAAGTGAGTACACCCCTCAGTGAAAATGTCAAAATTGGGCCCAATTAGCCATTTTCCCTTCCTGGTGTCATGTGACTCGCTAGTGTTACAAGGTCTCAGGTGTGAATGGGGAGCAGGTGTGTTAAATTTGGTGTTATCGCTCTAACTCTCTTAAGCCCCATACACACGGTCGGACAATCCGCGGACCAGGTCGGTCGGATCCTGTCCGTCATACTTTGTCTGATGTTGGTTTTGCGTACACACGGTCGGACAAAGTTGTCGGAAAATCCGATCATTCTGAACGTGGTGACGTTTGTTGCCTACGACGGGACTACGTAGAGGCTAGTAGCCAATAGCTTTGGTCTTGTAATGTGATCTGAGCATGCGTAGCACTTTGTCCGGTCGGACAACCGTACACACGATCGGATTTGGTGTGATCGGACCGGGTTGTCGGCAAATCTATCCAGCAGGAGATAAGACTTTGTCCGTCGGACAATCCGACGTACACTGTCCGATGGTGCATACACACGGTCTGATTTTTCAACAACATTGTCCGATCGGACAGAATCCATGAAAAAGTCCGACCGTGTGTATGGGGCTTTATACTGGTCACTGGAAGTTCAACATGGCACCTCATGGCAAACAACTCTCTGAGGAGCTGAAAAAAAAGAATTGTTGCTCTACGTAAAGATGGCCTAGGCTATAAGAAGATTGCCAAGACCCTAAAACAAAACTGCAGCATGGTGGCCAAGACCATACAGCAGTTTAACTGGACAGGTTCCACTCAGAACAAGCCTCGCCATGGTTGACCAAAGAAGTTGAGTGCACGTGCTCAGCGTCATATCCAGAGGTTGTCTTTGAGAAATAGAAATATGAGTGCTGCTAGCAGTGCTGCAGAGGTTGAAGGGGTGGGGGGTCAGCCTGTCAGTGCTCAGAGCATATGCCACACACCGCATCAAATTGGTCTGCATGGCTGTCATCCCAGAAGGAAGCCTCTTCTAAAGATGATGCACAAGAAAGCCTGCAAACAGTTTGCTGAAGACAAGCACACTAAAGACATGGATTACTGGAACCATGTCCTGTGGTCTGATGAAACCAAGATAAACTTATTTGGTACAGATGGTGTCAAGCATGTGTGGTGGAAACCAGGTGAGGAGTACAAAGATAAGTGTGTCTTGCCTACAGTCAAGCATGGTGATGGGAGTGTCATGGTCTGAGGCTGCATGAGTGCTGCTGGCACTGGGGAGCTACAGTTCATTGAGGGAACCTTGAATGCCAACATGTACTGTGATATACTGAAGCATAGCATGATCCCCTCCCTTCGGAGACTGGGCCGCAGGGCAGTATTCCAACATGATAATGACCCCAAACACACCTCCAAGATGACCACTGCCTTGCTAACGAAGCTGAGGGTAAAGATGATGGACTGGCCAAGCATGTCTCCAGACCTAAACCCTATTGAGCATCTGTGGGGCATCCTTAAACAGAAGGTGGAGGGGAGCGCAAGGTCTCTAACATCCACCAGCTCCGTGATGTTATCATGGAGGAGTGGAAGAGGACTCCAGTGGCAACCTGTGAAGCTCTGGTGACCTCAATGCCCAAGAGGGTTAAGGCAGTGCTGGAAAATAATTGTGGCCACATAAAATATTCACACTTTGGGCCCAATTTGAACATTTTCACTTAGGGGTGTACTCACTTTTGTTGCCAGCGGTTTAGACATTAATAGCTGTGTGTTGAGGTATTTTTAGGGGACAGCAAATTTACACTGTTATAAAAGCTGTACACTCACTACTTTACATTGTAGCAATGTACACACAGTAAAAGCTTTGATTGAGAGTAACTTGGTCTGAGAGTGTTTTGTAAGTGTTTTTAAAAAAAAACAAAAAAAACAAGCAATGTCTTGTACAAGTAGTGTCATGTCAGAACTGAGTATGCAGGCATCTGGTGTAAAGCTGTCCACATAGACCATCCTCCGCACCGCCATCAATGTCATCCCTTCCATGCTACGCTCCACGAGCGTTTCAAGCCTCGCTTTCTACTGCAGGGTAGTCTTCCTGGTCACAATTGAAGACTGACAGCGGTGAGAGCCGGCGGTGTGCAGGATGGTCTATGTGGACAGCTTTACCCCGGATGCCTGCATACTTAGATGTGCCTCTTTTAATCATCAACCATGTGAGTTGCTAAATGTTGTACCTTTATTAAATGTAACCATATTGATACACTAATGCCTCGTACACACGTACGGACTTTTGCCGGCGGACCTAAGTCCAGCGGACAATCCGCTGGACTTTCCGGCTAGGTCCGCTGGACTTTCCGAGGGTGTGGACTTGCCCACACACGCACGGACTTGTCCAGCGGATAATCCGCCGGCCAAAAGTCCGCGGGACTTTTGAAAATGAACGGACTTGCCCACACACGGAGCAGTCCGTTCATTTCGAACGTAACTTCAGGTTACGTAGCTAGCGTAGGCAGTAAATGCCGCCGCGCTAGCTCCGCAAGCTGGCATGGATTTAAAGGGAATCCCCACGCCGAAAAAACGGCGTGGGGGTTCCCCCCAAATCCATGTCAGACCCTCATCCGAGCACGCAGCCTGGCAGGCCAGGAAAGGGGTGGGGACGAACGAGCGCCCCCCCCCTCCTGAGCCGTACCAGGCCGCGTGCCCTCAACATGGGGGGTGCCCTGGGGAAAGGGGGCCGTGCGGCCCCCCCACCCCAAAGCACCTTGTCCCCATGTTGATGAGGACAAGGGCCTCTTCCCGACAACCCTGGCCGTTGGTTGTCGGGGTCTGCGGGCGGGGGCTTATCGGAATCTGGGAACCCCCTTTAATAAGGGGGCCCCCAGATACCGGCCCCCCACCCTATGTGAATGAGTATGGGGTACGATGTACCCCTACCCATTCACCTAAGGTGTAAAATGTAAAGTAAAAAAAAACACCCACACTTTTGAAAAAATAGTTTATTGCACTGCTCCGGGGGTCTTCTTCCGTCTTGGGGGTCTTCTCGCCGGACTCCCCCCGCCATTTACCAAGCTCTTTTACCGAGCGAGGGGAGTCCGGCTACCTTCTTCGTCGTCGCCGCCGTCTGGGGGTCTCGATCCGCCTTCGGGGGTCTTCTTCCGTCTTGGGGGTCTTCTCGCCGGACTCCTCCCCTCTCTTCTGCTCTTTTACCTAGCTCTTTCACGAGGGGAGGTGTCCGGCTACCTTCTTCGTCGTCGCCGCCGTCGTCTGGGGGTCTCGATCCGCCTTCGGGGGTCTTCCGGGGTCTCTTCTGTTCTTGCGGCGGTCGTCGTCTTCCGCGCCGCCGGCGCCTTCTTCTTCTTGTCCTTCTTCTTGTCCTTCTTGTTCTTCTTCTTCTTCCGATGTTGACCCGACGCTCTCTCTGCCCGGAATGCCTGTGCCGCTCTGAGCTCGGACTTATATAGGGACATGGGCGACAGGGTCACATGCACATGTCACATGGTGACCCCGCCCCCTTGTGTTGTCACAGTCCCGGAGGATGCTGGGACTGTGACATCGCAAGGGGGCGGGGTCACCATGTGACATGAACATGTGACCCTGTCGCCCATGTCCCTATATAAGTCCGAGCTCAGAGCGGCACAGGCATTCCGGGCAGAGAGAGCGTCGGGTCAACATCGGAAGAAGGACAAGAAGAAGGACAAGAAGAAGGCGCCGGCGGCGCGGAAGACGACGACCGCCGCAAGAACAGAGAGACCCCCGGAAGACCCCCGAAGGCGGATCGAGACCCCCAGACGACGGCGGCGACGACGAAGAAGGTAGCCGGACACCTCCCCTCGTGAAAGAGCTAGGTAAAAGAGCAGAAGAGAGGGGAGGAGTCCGGCGAGAAGACCCCCAAGACGGAAGAAGACCCCCGAAGGCGGATCGAGACCCCCAGACGGCGGCGACGACGAAGAAGGTAGCCGGACTCCCCTCGCTCGGTAAAAGAGCTTGGTAAATGGCGGGGGAGTCCGGCGAGAAGACCCCCAAGACGGAAGAAGACCCCCGGAGCAGTGCAATAAACTATTTTTTCAAAAGTGTGGGTGTTTTTTTTACTTTACATTTTACACCTTAGGTGAATGGGTAGGGGTACATCGTACCCCATACTCATTCACATAGGGTGGGGGGCCGGTATCTGGGGGCCCCCTTATTAAAGGGGGTTCCCAGATTCCGATAAGCCCCCGCCCGCAGACCCCGACAACCAACGGCCAGGGTTGTCGGGAAGAGGCCCTTGTCCTCATCAACATGGGGACAAGGTGCTTTGGGGTGGGGGGGCCGCACGGCCCCCCTTTCCCCAGGGCACCCCCCATGTTGAGGGCACGCGGCCTGGTACGGCTCAGGAGGGGGGGGGCGCTCGTTCGTCCCCACCCCTTTCCTGGCCTGCCAGGCTGCGTGCTCGGATGAGGGTCTGACATGGATTTGGGGGGAACCCTCACGCCGTTTTTTTCGGCGTGGGGATTCCCTTTAAATCCATGCCAGGTCACGGAGCTAGCGCGGCGGCAGTAACTGCCTACGCTAGCTACGTAACCTGAAGTCACGTGCTAAATGAACGGACTTGCCGATGAGCGGCAAGTCCGTTCATTTCAAAAGTCCCGCGGACTTGCCCACTAACGGCGGGATTGTCCGCTGGACTTCCAAGTCCAGCGGATAATTTGAAAACAAAACCTGAAACTTTAGTCCGCCGTACTTTGGCGCCAAAAAGTCCGCCGGCGCCCACACACGAGGGGATTATCCGCTGGACTTCAGTCCAGAGATAATCCCGCGGGATTGTCCCTTCGTGTGTACGCGGCCTTAGAGGCACCTCACTTCTCTTTAATACTCTGTAGCTCCTGCTGGATTTTGCTTCTAATACCCTTGTGGAGGCTGCCATTTCTGGATGGACACTTTATGGTTACACAACCTATCACGTTGCCATAATATTTTTATATGTACTATAAACTGAAGGACTTATGAATAAATGGTTGTGGAACAAATCATCTGAGTTTCCATTACTTGTTATGGGGAAATTTGCTTTGATACAGGAGTGCTTTGGATTACAAGTATGTTTCCGTAACGAATTATGCTCGCAATCGTTTTACTATATATACACACACTATATTACAAAAAGTATTGGGAAGCCTACCTTTACACACACATAAAAACTCTAATGGCATCCCAGTCTTAGTCCATAGGGTTCAATATTGAGTTGGTCCATCCTTTGCAGCTATAACAGCTTCAACTTATCCGGGAAGGCTCTCCACCCTTGTGAGTGTGTCTATGTGTGTGTCACCCTTTAGGAGTGTGTCTATGGGAATGTTTGACCATTATTCCAGAAGCGCATTTGTAAGGTCAGGCACTGCTGCTGGACGAGAAGGCCTGGCTCCCAGTCTCTGCTAATTGATCCCAATGGTGTTCTATCGGGTTGAGGTCAGGACTCTGTGCAGGCCAGTCAGGTTCCTTCACCCCATGCTCACGCATCCATATCTATGTTATAGCTGCAAAGAGTGGGCCAACTCAATATTGAACCCTGCGGATTAAGACTGGGATACCTTTAAAGTTTATATGCGTGTAAAGGCAGGCGTCCCAATACTTTTTGTAATATAGTGTATCTACTGTATCTATCTATATACAGTATATATATATATATATATATATATATATATATATATATATATATATACACACACATATACAGTTATGCTCATAAGTTTACATACCCTGGCAGAATTTATGATTTCTTGGGCATTTTTCTGAGAATATGAATGATAACACAAAAACTTTTCTTTCACTTATGGATAGTGTTTGGCGGAAGCCATTTATTATCTGAATGAATAGTAAACACTTTAATTAAAAAAAGCAATATCAACTAACATGAGAGAAAGCAATGTTGCACATAGGTGAGCTGGATACCATCCAGGAGCAGGGTCAGAGTGGATGATCAGGTTACGGTGAGTTCCACTTCTTACGAGTATAGTGGAGTCCTGCTGGGACATCAGATATCCAGGGGAGGGTGTGGAGGTGGTGAACTGTCAAAGCCGGGGGGCGCTGAAAAAGAAAGGTAATTTTTCATAACATTAAATTACAAAATTACTTGAGTCGCAATTGTATACGCTATATAATTTTTTTCTATCTGCTAATTTTTTTTCCTACAAAAGTGGAGTTACCCTTTAAGTCCTGTAAGTTGCAAGGTGGGGCCTCCAAGGATCAGACTGGTTTTTCCAGCACATCCCACAGATGCTCGATTGGATTGCTATCCGAAGAAGTTGGAGGGCAAGTCAAAACCTCAAACTCAATTTTGTGTTCCTCAAACCACTCTTGAACAATTTTTGCAGTGTGGCAGGGCACATTATCCTGCTGAAAGAGGCCACTTGGTCAAAAACAATGTTTAGGTAGGTGGTACACGTCAAGTAACATCCACATAAATGGCAAGACCAAGGTTTACCAACAGAACATTGTCCAAAACATCTCACTGCCTTCTTCCTATAGGGCATCCTGGTGCTGTCCAGTGCTGGATATATAAGGGGGCAAAAGGGGAAATTGCCTCGGGCCCACCTGCTAGAGGGGCCTCCCTGCCAGAGTGGCCCCAGACTTCCTTTATAAGAAGAAACAAATTCAACTTATTTTCTCTTGGGACTTCAGTAGTGTGTTTGTTGAGGAAATTGTCCAGTCTGCAGCCTTTGCCAACCCCTGGTCATGTCTCACTCCATTTCAACAGGCGGTTTTATTACATGATGAAGGGCTTGCAGATACCTTTTTAGGTGTTAATGTAGCTATTAGAATATATTTAAGCATAATGGTCACTAGGTGTTCAGGAGAAAGGTCATTCAGCAAACTGCCACAGTTAAAGAATTATCTGGGAACCATGACCCATGAAAGACTAAGTGCTCTGTGCCTACTGACTGCTGAGAGCAGTGTCCTCAAGATAATACTGTTTGATGAGTTAGTTAAAGATTTTGCAAATGCTAAGTGCAAGAAGAAAGACTTTTTGTAAATATTGTAGTGTGATGCATAACTGTGATGTATGACTTGCCAGTTCCAATTAACCGTGTAATGTGTATCTTTACAGTCAATAAAATTGAAAAAAAAAAACAGACAAGTGTCTTCTTAGGAACCTAGCTTATATCTTTGTAGAACAAATGCATTTTATAATTCATTTCAATTCACTTTTTATTTGTCATATAATTTAGTTTCCATGTTGAGGGGCCACCGAATTTGAAGTGCCCCAGGCCCCTCAAGGTCTAAATCCAGCACTGGTGCCATCTCTTCCCCAGTGACACACACGCACCCGGCCATCCACATGATGTAAAGGAAAAGGTGAATCATCAGACCAGGCCACCTATTGCTCTGTTGTCCAGCTCTGATGCTCACGTGCCCATTGTAGGAGCTTTTGGCTGTGGGCACAGGTCAGCCAGATCACCTTTACCGGTCTGTGGCTACACAGCCCCATACACAACAAACTGAGATGCCCATTTTTTTCTGCTTTCAATACATCAACTTTAGGAACAACATGCTTACATGCTGCCTAATATATCCCCCTTTCAGATGCCATTGTAACAAAATACAATTTTTTTCACTTTATCTGTCAGCGGTCATAAAGTTATGGCTGATCAGTGTACTGTATATATATAAGCTGCATAACCAAATGACAAATTTTTCTGCTACACTGCAAGCAAAAGGTGCGTGGTTAGGTCCGCTGAACAACCCCATTCAAGCTCCTCTGTTCAGAGAAGACCCCTCTGTGTCATACAGTTTCCCTATCCTATCAATTACTTGTCTCCCCTTCTGAGGAATTCAAGTTGCCCTACATTTCCAAATGGGAAAATTAGCTTGGCATTACTTTGTCCAGTAAACAGATCAAGAGGATTCTACTTTTTACATACAGTACTGTGCACCCTTTGGCTTTAAACCGGCATAACTTCTTACACTTGCACACTTTGTACACTTGCACAAAGTCAGGGTTTTTGTAGGATTAGAGTCGGGTGCATGATTAACCTATTATTTCAAGCAGGTGCTAATTATCAGCTAGTTATCATAAATTTCATATGTAGGTTGAAAAACATCATTAACCACTTGCCGCCTGCCCGCCGTTGATTGACGGTGGCAGAATGCCACTCCTGCCAACGTCGCACGCCCGCGCAATTGTCAGTTGAAGCGACGCAGTGCTGCATCGCAAAAAATGGCTTGGTCAGGAAGGTGGTAAATCTTTCCGGGGCTGAAGTGGTTAACTGAAACAGAAACTGCTATGTAGGAGACTTAAACCTGGGTGAGGAACAGCCAAACTACTACAGCTACTAAAGTGAGGTTGTAGAAGACAGTTTCATGTCACAGGTCATACACCATGGAAAGACACAAAGTAGTTCTATTGCATCAGCAGGCAAAGATTTCAAAGCACACTGGGGTTTCAAGATGTTGTATTTAAACTCTTTTGAAGAAGCACAAAGAAACAGGCAACGTTAAGGGACCATAGACACAGTGGTTCACCAAGGAAACTTAATGCAGCAGATGAGACTCATGCTTACTTCCCTTCAACATCAGAAGATGTCAAGCAGTACCATCAGCACAGAACTGGTGGAAACCAGTGGGACCCAGGTACACCCATCTACATTCCAGAGAAGTCTGGCCAGATGTGGTCTTCATGGAAAATTGTCATACCTCTGATGTTGAAACAAGGCTAAGCGACTCAACTATGCAGACAAACATAGGTACTGGAGTGCAGAAAAATAGCAGCAGGTGCTCTTGACTAATGAGCCAAAATGTGAAATATTTGGCTGTAACAGGAGTCTGTATGCAAAAGGGCTAGAGAGGCTAGAGAGCGGTATAATAAGAGTCTGCAAGCAACAGTGAGGTTCCAAGTTTGGGACTGCATTTCTGCAAATTAAGTTGGAAATTTGATCAGGATCAATGGTGTCCTCAGGTCTGACAAATACAGACAGATACTTATCCATCATGCCATACCATCAGGGAGGTGTGTGATTGGACTCAAATGTATTCTGCAGCAGGAGAACAATTGCAAAAATACAGCAAATGTCATTAAGAACTATCTTCAGTGTAAAGAAGTAAAAGGAAATAATGGTTTGGCCCCCATAGAACCCTGATTTCAACATCATCGAGTCTGTCTGGGAATACATGAAGAAACAGAAGGATTTGAGGCAATCTACATCCACAGAAGATCTTGGGTGCCAAGCAAGGGTCACATGAGAGGCCTACCCCGATGTGGGTTCTTCTGAGCTATGCTACGCACCTTGTACAGGGTCACTTTACTACACATGGGGTACCTTTGCTTTGTGCCATCTTCATCAGTGCCCTGGGACAAGGCTGAGGCTACCCTGGGGTAATACTCGACCTTAAAGCGGACTTCTACTGTTCGAGATGAACATATACCATGTACACTTGCGCTGCAACTGTTCTCTAGTTAACTTTTGGTTCCTCTTGACAGTGTACACCTTCTCTGTGATCTGCATTTAGGAGGGGAATGCTGAGCTTTGTCCACATCTACCTGTCCAGCTTTTCTACTACTACTCCCCAGTAGCGAAGTGGGCCCCGCCATGTAATCTGCATGGGTTCCACACAAGCACTTAACTCTTGAACCTCTGTGCCTCTGTGCAGGATGGGAACCTCTGCGGTGCACATCTACTCCTGAACCTCTGGTAGACAGACCGTGGGTGGAAGGAGTGTCGACAACATATCCCTCGGTGCTAGAGACCGTTCCACCTATAACAGATACATGCTACTGACAGACTGCTTGTTAAACTTCTGTTACTCTAACCACTTGTGTCTTCACACTACTCCATTCCATACGAATGTTTTCATACCCCAATGTGTAAAGACCCACTAAATAAATGATATGTGCCAGTTACTTGCGGTACACCTTTTTAGTAACTTCAGACCAGGCAAGGACAACGTTTGAATACTTTACTTAAGAAAAGTGCAAAATGAACATTCCAAAGTCAAACAAACAAGTGCAAGGTTTTTTCCCTACTTAATGTCCCTACTTCTAACTACAGGCTTCTGCTGCCCCAGCATACCTGCAAAGGTGAAGTCTAAGCAATTACAGTCCTTCAGAGGCACTCTCATGCAGATGTAAGTCCTTTGGAGGCATGCTCCAGTTCTGGTGTCTTCAGATCGAACTTCAGGTTCAGATGACTTCTGCTTCTCATGGGTAACATTCTCTGTCTATCTCTCTTACAGGCCTCAGTTACAGCTATGTCTCCCCCTTGGGCTCTCCATGAGGTAAATCCCTGAACACTCTTCCCCACTACCTCTTTGGGGGTCGTCTCCTGGGGAAACCTATCTTCCTGGACCACTATCCCATATTTATATATTACAAGATCAGTAGGCTGGACCCAGAGAAGAACCTGCCAAAGGACCAAAGAACCGGGAAGGGCGATTACTCCTACCCTACCGACCAGGACAGCCGTTATCTGGCTATTTCAACCTGCTTAAAAATCTACTTGCAGAGTTCTTTCAAAAGAAAGAAGTGTACCAAGAATAATGATAAAAATAAACTATTAAAACTTCTAATTTTGAAAGCAATCTTAATTTACAGAATTTCTTCACACCTGCCCAAAACTTTTGCACAGTAGTATATAAGACATCTATATGTGCTCGATATATGGAATATGGCTTTAAAGCTTTTGACTGATTGATTTTACACTCCCCACTAGATCCACAAGATGTTCCCCCAGTACACAGCAACGTGTTGGAGTTGTATGTCTGTATTGGAGCCTAATGCATTCACACCCTTAGGCTGCATTCACACCTGAGCGTTTTTGTAGCTTGAAGCCTGAAGCTACAAAAGCTAGAGGGGAAAAAATACATTATTCTCTATGGAGATGGTTCACATCTCCACTCCAAAACGCCTGAAGCCCTACGCCTGAAGCTCAAACAAGTTCCGGACCCCAAATCGGGCAGATTTGGGCGTTTTTATTCTTTTTACATTGGTGACCTTTTGCTCTGCACAAAATTCGTGGCAAAACGCGGTAAAAAACGCTGCAAATCGCGGTAAAGAACGCCGCGAAAAAACGCTGCAATTCGCGCTATACCAGTCCCCCTCTCACAATAAGTATTTATTTGGCAGAATTTCACTTTTTACTCATCTATGGATACCGAACCACACACAGCTTAGATCAGCCTTTTTCATCCAGGGTGCCTTCAGGTTTCTTCAGCGGTGCCTTGGCAAAATTCCTAATAATTGTCCAAAAAGTGCATACAAGTCAGCGGGTGGATGAAGCCTGCCTTGTTACCCAAAGCCCCAGGTTTTTATTGTGCACCATTATAATCTTCCAGCCGCCGGCATCTTAACAACCAATGACGTCATTGGTTAATAAGAAGGATGTCAGGCGCTTGCACAGCATCATTGTGTGCCGCTCTCCTGCCCCTCTCCATCAGCACTGGGATCACATTAGCTGAGTGAGGGAGAGAAACTGAGGAAGAAGAGAAATTGGGGAATACTAGTCAGTAGCAGTATGCAAAGGTGTGCGTTGGAAGAAAAAATCACCTCCAAAGCTCGGTGTCCTATGTGTGTGTATGTTGCTGCAATATGTAAAACTATTAGTTTTGTTTTTACATTTAGGAATGGGGTGCCTCGAGGCTGTGCAGGATTTTAAACTGTGCCATGACTGAAAAAAGTTTGAGAAACACTGGCTTAGAGCACTGATATAATAAACATATCTATGGAATATCCCCATAATACAGATCATGATGATTTCCAATTAAATGGCTTTGTTATTTATGCTGAAATACATGATATGGCTCTGAAAGAGCAAGTCGCCTTTACCATTTCTAGATGACTAAATGCATTGAGTTGCTGCCATGTACTTGGCTTATTAGCAATTTGTATTACCAAACAAATGACTAGGTGTACATAATAAAGTGTCCGGTGAGTGTATATATTTATGTACATGTATACTGTGCACTATTCAGAGGATCTCAGTGTAGCACCCTTTAATGTGCTAGTGCGTATAGTTGTAGTGTAGAAACTGTTGGCCTGGCTAAGAGCCAGGCCTGGATTAAATCTAGGTCAGGGCTGAGTGACTCAGGAAGGCAGGATGACTCAGCAAGCAGCATCTGGGGTAACTCCCCTGCTCTGTGAAACCTTAGAGAAGCTTCCAGAAGTAGAGGGTGGAGTCTAGGAGGAGCCGTTTGGAGTATTAATGAGGGCCTCAGACAACGCTGTATCCTGGCCTAGGCCAACAAGCCCAAGGCCTAGGGCAGCACTTTGCAGGGGGGCAGCATGGAAAGAGTCCCCAACGGCTTAGGACTAGGCTGAGAGGCAAATAAGTCTAGCGCCCCCATAAAGCGGCCGCACTGCTTTCGGTATGCGGGTGGCTGGCATTCCGTAACTGTGGGGGGGGCGCCACTTCTAATTTTGACTGTCTTATCAACCTGGACCACAAACCTTCCTCACTGTGCTATATGTTTTCTGCTGCGCCATTGGCATGGTTATATCTTCTTAGTCCTCTCCATAAAATTATTACAATAAATGTGTGCTTAAAGTAGAACTATAGGCAACACTTTTTTTTTCCTTGTGGAAAGAGTAAGGGAGGGTTAAAGCCCCTGTCAGTTTATATTTTACCATCCCTGTCCCATTGTAGAGATTTCCCATCACTTCCTGCCCCATAGCCAAACAGGAAATGAGAGGAAATCTATGCATATTAAGGGAATCCATTGCCCCCCCCCCCCCAGGCCCTCAGAACTAGTGTCCCCACTCAAAAATTTCAGGGCGGGTGTTAAACAGCAAGGGGTGTGGCCTTGACAGGAAGAGGTGGGTCATATTTAATTTTAGGGGGTGCACGAGTTTAGTCAGGCCTATGGCAGCACAAAACCTAAATACCCTACTGGCCCCAGCCAATCCCTGGCAAAATTGTCAAAATTGGCTGTCAGGGGACAGGCACCTCATAAATACTCATGGGTCATGCCAGCAGGGACAGTCAGGTGGAAGATGGAGAAGGAGAGCATCTACAATGCAAGGACCATCTACAACACATGGAAGAATTCTTTCTGGTGGCACGGAGGAGCAAAGAGAGGACAGCAGGAGCAGGTGAGCACGTCCAGGAGTTCCCCAGAGGAGTCAGCCGGGGGGGGCTGGTGAGTGAGCAGTCTGGGAGGACTGTGGAAAAGTAGCCAGGAGGGCTGGCAGTGCCTGAAGAGGTGGTACTGGGATCAGTAGCCACAGGGATGTAAGCTGGACACTGACTTTTGCTACACACCTACAGGGACCTCGGATTCCTGCCTAAACAGGCTTTTGCTCAAAAATCTGACTGAGTACTGTGTCATATCGTGTGTGATCATTTTTATCAGTGTGCCATTGGAGTTCTTCAAGCAAGTGTGCTGGAGGAAGAAGAGGAGTGTATATAGACTGTATAAAGGAAAAGTTTTAATCCCCTCAATAAAATACCAAAACAAAGTGCTTGAGTGTTTTCTGACTCTGGGAGACTGTGAAAATTCAGTGTGCCTGGCTGTGCGGTTTGGGGATCCCATTTCACCTGCAGCTCTTAAGGGGGTGCCTTACATCACAATTTACCTTTTCTTTCTGATAAACTCCAGCTATGAATATAGCACTTATCACTCGCCAGAAGAAACGGCATTATTGCTTGACATATAGAAGTACAATGCTATTGGTTTACTATAGCTACTGGGTACTGGATTAGAAAAATCACACTGTATCTCAGTGTTACTAACCCTTCTACTGTATATTTATTTTACCTTACCATGTTGGTGATATTCGCACTTTTAAATTATATTAATAAAAAGTTGATTTGTATGTACAGTACATGTTGACTGCATTCACTGGTGCACCTAAAAAGTCCAACTAGTTCTCCTGCAGGGTATATGTGTCTATATCAAGTAAGGACCGGAATATAGTGGACAGCAGGGAAATGTCATGCAGGTCGGCGGCGACTTTGCAGCATTTGTGCGGGCAGCGGCGGCGGAGCGAGGACCCAGGCGGGCAGCGGCGGCGGAGCGAGGACCCGAGTGGGTCATGGAACAAATCACATCGGCGCTGGATTCAGCAGTCCTGAGCTACTAGTGTGGAGCCAGGCCTCAAAGGTTACTCGCCACCAGTGCCCCACTCCACCCCCCCCCCGGCCAAGAGAGTACAGAGGGACAGCGCTGGAGGGTGGAGCGGGGGGGCGGGGGGGCTGACCAGGAAGAGGATCCCTAATGGCAGATGGCAGTGCTGCAACAGCCTCAACAGCCCCAGCGCCTTCACACGAGGTGGGGGGCAGTAGGGGGGGAGGGGGGTGGGGGGGCCGCGGCAAGAGGGAAGAAGATGGCCGGCGCATCAGGCTCTTCAGGGACCACGTCCACCCCAGCAGCTCTACACGAGCAGGGGGGAGGGGATTCACGGGCCACTCGGGCAACGGCCAGGAGGGGGGTCTCAGCCCCCGGACGTGCCTTTTCAGCGAACCCCCCGGAGGCTCTGCACGAGTCGGGGGGGGACAGAAGGGTCAGCAGGGCAGCACGAAAGGGGGGAGGGGGACTCACGCAGCGGCACGAGCGAGGGTGGCGGGACGCCACGAGCAAGCACGGTGGCGAATCGAGTCAGCAGGAGCGGAGCCCATAATGGCTCACCTGCGCAGGGGAGTTCTGATGACCAGCCAGCAGCCCGAGTTAGAAACGGGCAGGCGGGGACGTAACACTTACAGGACCCCCTCTCCGAGGGTGCGTGCCTTGTCTTTTACACAGGAAGAAGATTCCCGGTCGGAAGGCGAATTGTCGGAAGAGGAGGAGGAGCCCAGTCGCCCTATCCCGCCGGTGGAGGCCCGTGTAGCGGCTGTGGGAATCCCGCCCGGTCAGCCCGGTAAGTCCACTGACAATAGTTCTTTTGTAAAAGCTTTACAGTCGTTGTTGGGGACAGGTAACAGTGGGGGGAGTCCAGGGTTACCTCCCGCATCGTCGTTGGCAGAGACGGACCAACCGCGAGCGGTGGGCGGGAGGGGAGATGGGGGTGAGAGGAGGGATGCTCCAGCAGGAGTGGTAAGTATGGAAGTGGGAGTAGGGGAGGCTGGAGTGGCTGTCGGGTCGACCACCGGCGAGGTGGCTGCAAATAAGGGAAATGAGACGGAAAAAGGGGAGAAGGAACAAACAACAAGGGATGATATAGTGCGTATGGCCGACGCGGCAAAGTGTGAGGTCTATGTCTGTTTTGAAGGACCGCTCGGGGCCCATTTAAAGCAGGAAGTCAGGGAGAAGATTTGGAAGGGGGAGTACGTGGAGATTTTCTCTTTGCTCCCCCTGGAAAAATTCAACCTTGATAGGGTAAAACCGGATAGTAGCAAGAAAGATGATGAGGAAAAAAGGAGGTATAGGCTCATTCCGCGGACTTTCGCCAATTGGCTCCAGGCGTTTGCCATTTTGGCGGGAGTGATTGGGGAGAAGAACCCCGAACATTGTTCGGCGTTGTTCTGCTACATGGACGCAATTGGGGAGGCCTATAGAGTTTACGAGGGATCGGCGTGGCTGCGGTACGACAAGCAGTTTCGTCAGCGAAGGGCTGTCCGCCCGGCATTAAGGTGGAATCACAAAGACATTAGCCTTTGGATGAAGCTGATGGCGTCGGCTAAGACGCCGGCTCAGACTTTTCAAGGGGGGGGCGGAGGTAGCCAGGCCTCGGGACCTTCGGCCGGCAAGACGTGGGGGGTATGTTGGCAGTTTAATAAGGGGGCCTGTAAATTTGGAGGGACCTGTAAATTCAAACATGAATGTTCAGGATGTGGGGGAGGTCACACCCTCGCCAGGTGTTTTAAAAAAGGTAAGCGGGGGGGGATGCTGGCCACAAGAGGGACGACGCCAGTGATGTGGGAAAGGATGGAGCCTTTTCTAAGTAGATACCTGGACAGGGGGGCGGCGGGTTTTGTTGAGCAGGGGTTTTAAGGAGGGTTTCAAGATTCCGTGTACATTGTCAGTGAGCCATTGCATGCACACCCCCCTTTGCATTTAAGGTTAAGCCGTTAGAGGATTTGGTGGTGTCCCCGTTGGGTGTGGTACCCAAGAATAAGTTTGAGTCCCCTTCAATGCAGCCTGATGTGTAATCAGGTGTTACCGGTACACCCCGAGAGTTTTCATTTATTGGGCTGTTGCTGGGAGGGTGAGTTTTATGTTGATCGGTGTCTACCGATGGGGTGTTCCATTTTTTTTATCCACTGTGCCCCTTTGCAGCCATTACTGTGTCCCCTTTGCAGCTGAACAATACTGTCAGTTTCTGAAGAATACAATGGGAGGGCGGTTTGGAAGTCGGGACCGGTAAGTAATTCCGACGTGGTGCTGGTGACAGACCCGCTGGATCTACAGGTTATGGGCGTTCCTTCAGGGTCAGTGGAGTGCAGAACCCTGGCCGCAGTCATGGTTAAAGTTGGGTTTTCAGAAAAATTTGGTGCTGCTGGAACTGTTTCCGGTGGTGCTGGCTTTAGAGTTGTGGGTGCCCCTTTTGCAGCCATACTTAGCCCCTTTGTCATCAGCCATGAGACTGTGCATGCCCTTTGCAGCCATACTAGTGCCAGTGTCCCTTTTGCAGCAGGGACTGTGAGCCATTGTAGTCTCACTGGGAGTGAACCACCATTTCAGCCTTTGGCTTATTCTAAAGTGTGGAAGGGACACCCCCGGGGGAATGCACTGGAGCAGGGTTGTTGTGCTCGATTTGGTGGCCAGGGATATGGAAACGGGGAAATCGGTGGAGAGCTTGCGTTTTGGTTCAAATTAAGGAGAAGGGAGGATCTGACGGATAGCAACATTGTTTACCATAGGAGTAGGGCGCTTACATTAACTTGTTGTCTCACGCTCTGCAGTCGTTTTCAGTTGCGTTCGCATTGGCATTCAGCCCCGCCCCTCAAAAGAGGTAGCGGGGGGCTGATGGTTCCCGTGTTACAGTCAGGGTGATAGACAGAACGACCATCAGGTGAGTTTGTTTGCTGTACAGGGGTTCGGGGTTTGCCCTTTAATGATGGTGATAAAGTTTCTGGCAGTGAGACCAAGGGGGGAGGGTCTGTTATCTATCACGGACGGTACTTGTCCAAGTTCCAGTTTGTGGCGGTCAGTCACGACGGCATTGGGGCAGGGGCTGTGTCGAGCAGAGCGGGAATCTCAGACAAGTTATGAATAAGAAAAAAAAAAGGGGGGGGGGGTTTGTTATTAATATTAGCGTACTGCATAAGGTGGAGGTAGTGTGGGGTGTTGTGCGTGTAACGTTGTACTTGTTGCAGCTAGGGCCCCGCCGGCATTCTCGTGTGCTGGGGAGCCAGGAGGGGGGACGTGAGACCAGGTGGGAGACAGCTGGGCCTCCAGGGGAGGCAGTTATCCGGTGGTTGGGATAGGCCGGGTATGATGTGGGCAGAGTTGTCCCGGAACGAGGTACGCATGGCTGGACCGACCACCTGAAGTGTTGGTGATTCACGCCGGAGGCCGATGTACAACCCGCCGACGGTGCTCTCCCTCCCCCCTCCCGGGCACCATATTAATTTGGTCTGACTGGTAGCCAGAACTAATTGGCTCCAGGTCGGTGTTCAGGCAATAAAGCCCAGCTCGCAAGCCCTAGTGGTTCATTTTACACTCGCAAAATGCGAGTATGGCGAGTGGAAAATTTGAGGGCTGTGATACCCATACATGGTGCACAGTCTTCTCCACTGACTCCTATTTTTAGGTGTTGACCTATTCTTTTCCGGAGGAGTTTTGAAAAAATAAAATGTTTTTTATTGATGGGGTAAGCAAACTCATAAACCAATCTTAGAGTATATTTCTAGCCTTCTTTCTGTTTTAGCAGGTGCAGTGGACAAAGCTTCAGAAATTGGAAAAACAATGTTGTACTATTCTTTGAACAAATGGTCACAATTTAGTCCCTACTCCTAACAAACTGTAGTATGGTAAAACAGCAATATAAGGAATAATGTATAGTTAAGTGTATAATACAGATGAGTTCACAGGCTCAGTTTGCCGTTCAGCCTGCTGTTAACATGCTCTTTACACAGACTCTACACATAGGCATTATTCCATTTCCCTCAATGAGTGTCCAGGGAGCTGTGTATGTATTGCCAAGGAACATTTACTGAGAACTATAAATCAGCCAGAATGTGCAATGTTCCATAGAATATATATATATATATATATATATATAACTCTGCTTGCCCATCCAAGTTAGTGTGAAGTATACCATGCTTTTCTCATTTTAAGGTGATAAATACCCTCCAAATGGTTATAGAATAAACAATTAAACTTATGCCGTGTACACATGACTGGACTTTCCGACAAACTAGGTCCCACGGTCTTCCCGACTGACTTTCGGCGGAATTCCGACAGACTTTCAAAACTAATGGACTTGCCCTCCGTTCGTAAGTCCGTTCATTTTGAACGTGATGACGTAAACAGGACTAAACAAGGAAGTTCAATAGCCAGTAGCCAATAGCTTCCCTTGCGTCGTATTTGGTCCGTCGGACCAGCACACAGGCGAATGGATTTCCCGATTTAAGTCCATCGGAATTGAGTGCGTCAGATAGATTTGATACTAGGTCCGCCCACATACGATCGGATTGTCCGACGGACTAATCCCGTCAGACCTAGTCTGCCAGAAAGTCAGGTCGTGTGTACGCGGCATTAGACAAGAAATAATAATGGTTAGGGTAGAATGAATCAGGCTAGACAGCCTGAGAACCCCATACACACTATACAACTTTTGTTGTCTGATTTTCTTTAGATCTACTAAAATCATGTAGTGCAAGGGCCTGCCATACAAACTGAAACTCTAATGCCGCGTACACACGATCTGACTTTCCGGCTGAGGTCCGCCGGTCTTTCAAGCGAACAGACTTGGCCACACACGATCACTCCAAAAGTCCACCGGATTCGAACGTGATGACGTAGAATAAGGAAGTTCAGAGCCAGTAGCCAATAGCTGCCCTAGCGTCGGTTTTAGTCAGTCGGACTAGCACACATACGACCGGACTTTTCGACCGGCGGACAATTTTGAAGCCAGTCTTATTTCTAGGTCCGCCGACTTTTGGGAAGAAAAAGTCTGCTGCAGCCCACACACGATCGAATTGTCCGACGGACTCTGGTCCGCCAGACTAAGTCCGCCGGAAAGTCTGATCGCGTGTACGCGGCATTAAGGTTTGACCTTATATTATATGGTTTTGGTAAATCTGAAGGAAAAAAAAAATCTACAGAAAATTGTATAGTGTTATCTAGCTTTAATTTTGATCTCAGTCTGCTTAATGGCTTAAATGGAAAAGATGAGTGAGTAGATCGACAGACTCCGTTTTATGATCACCACATCTATTGGCCAATAAACTTGATGAAGAAGGTCAACTGTAATTAAGCCTTTAGTGTACATTTGTGTCTGTACCAATGAGCAGTAGAAGGAGTAGAGTAGAAGGGCCATGATCAGACATCACTAGTAGGTCACCATGCCTCATAATGCTTATGGTTAATCCACTTTCAAAATGGTCTGTATAGGAGAGTCATGGGTGCAAGTTACAAAAAGGAAACAGACAGACAGGCAGCTCTAATATAATATCACCCAATGCTGATATATCTCAATATCTCTCAGGGTGCTGAGAATGTCTTACATTTCTGACTGAAGAATTCATCTTGTATATTTTAGTCTGCTCTAGTATCCTTCTGTACGTCTGTGATGGCAACTTTTATTTTAATTAATAAATCATGTTAATAATTTTAGGAATCACTTGGAAAAAAGTCCACTTCTTCTAAGCTCCCAAAGGCTAAACTATGAACCTATTTAGATGCACAGCTATTAGAACAGGTGCTAACTTGACGGAAGTTCTATTCTATACTGGATCATAGTGACTGCGACGACACCTTTGTAAATGTTCAACAATTGTCTTTGCTGTCCTTGCTTATGGTGAGAATTTTTCTAACTTCTGCCCACGTTGGGGGGTCATTAAAAATATCTATATGCACAGAAAAGCAAGGATTCTTTGGTAGTCCGGATTTGGGACTTAATATGAAAAATTGCAATATTATGCAGTGTCCTAGCAGCATGAGAACCTCTAGTTTTTTTTTCATATATACACACCTTTGTTAGCTATGTTGAGAGAAACCTGTTGTTTATAGAACTAGTTGGGCCTGCTTTACTAAAACTAATAAAGAAAAGTAGGAATGTACTTTTGGGGATGCTCGGCACAGCAGTCACAATCACTGAACCTGATCGTTCAATGATGTTTATTGTGTACATTGCGTTCTTAGTTTGCCGTGGGCATTAAACATCGAGATCATGTTGCCTTTGTGCTAATGTTTTTTAGAGAGAATACATTGAAGCAGAAAAAAAAATAGGTTTGCTAAATAATGAGGTATGCATATTTATATCCACCATATTTTTAGGTTTACCACTTTTTAGCTAGTGTAAGTTCTATACTGGTGTATACATTCCACAGCAAACTACACATGTTAATAAAGCTATCGTATATGCACGTTTGCATACATTGTTGACATATAGTATGTTCTTTAACCACTTAGCAACCAGCCCATAGCCTAATGACGGCTACAGGGCGGTTGCTTAACCCTGGGAGGGCGTACTATGACGTCCTCCCAGAATCCCGCTCTCGCGCGCCCCCCGAAAATCCTCTATTGCCGAATGGATTCGGCAAGTAATTATTCAAGCTTATGGTTTGAGGAGGAAAGTTCCACCTTTTCAAATCAAAGCGCACTCCACCAGGGCTGTTAGTGCTTCGTGTGCAGTGCATCACCAAGCCTCCATGGATCAAATCTGCAAGGCCGCAACTTGGTCTTCAGTCCATACATTCACCAGATTCTATCAGGTGGATGTAAGAAGGCATGAGGATATCGCCTTTGGGTGCAGTGTACTGCAGGCAGCAGTATAGGTCCTCAGGTCTGATTGCACCCTACTTTTGTTTGTGTCCCCTCCCCTCAGGGGGCATTGTTATGGGACATCCCATACAGTAATTACTGTGGCTCTGTGTGCCGTGATGTACGATAAAGAAAATAGTATTCTTATAACAGCTTACCTGTAAAATCCTTTTCTTTGGTTACACGTGTATTGCTTTGCTACAAAACTGAGGTACTCCCAGTAAGGGGAGGGGTTATATGGGGAATTGGGTGTGCCAGTGTCCATACAGTATATTATACTGTGGTATATCCCACAGTAATTGCTGTGGCTCTGTGTCCCATGATGTACTCTAAAGGATTTTACAGGTAAGCTGTTTTAAAAATCCTATTATCGAGAGGGACCAATCATAAATAATTATGTTTTTATTTATATCAGAACATTTCTGTGACATTTGTAACCAAGTCTATAAATGGCTATATAAATACACTCGGTTATAGTTCTTAAAGCAGGCATGTCCAAAGTCCGGGCCGCAGGCCAATCGTGGCCTGTGTTCCGATTTTGAACGGCCCGCCTGGTTATTTGGACATATATATCTTTTGTGGCCCCCAACGATCTCCCAGCGCCAAAAGATATATATGTCCAGATGCCTTAAAGGGGACTGGGAGGAGGCGGGATGAGTGCCATGCACACAGCAGTATTTCCTGTCTACATGGCGGCCTCTGTAATAGGAAGTCCCATCTCCGGCGTTGCCATTGGACGACTGTTCTGTCCATCAAAGGAGGCGGGACTTTCTATTAGGAGGTTTCTCCTGTATCCAATATTTTGGCACTTGTCCCGCCCCCTCCCTGACCCCTCTGAAGCAGCACATGGATGGGCATCAGTCAGGCTGCACTGATTGCAATGGTGAGTCTGCATTCCTGGCAATGATGATGGGGCTGCATTCCTGACAATGATGGGGGCTGCATTCCTGGCAATGATAGGGGGCTGCATTCCTGACAATGATGGGGGCTGCATTCCTGGCAATGATAGGGGGCTGCATTCCTGACAATGATGGGGGCTGCATTCCTGGCAATAAAGGGGGGCTGCATTCCTGACAATGATGGGGTCTGCATTCCTTGCAATGATGGGGGCTGCATTCCTGGCAATGATGGGGGGCTGCATTCCTGAAAATGATGGGGGCTGCATTCCTGGCAATGATGGGGGGCTGCATTCCTGAAAATGATGGGGGCTGCATTCCTGGCAATGATGGGGGCTGCATTCCTGACAATGATGGGGGCTGCATTCCTGACAACGATGGGGACTGCTTCTTGGCAATGATGGGGGGGCTGCATTCCTAGCAATGATGGGGGCTGCATTCCTGACAATGATGGGGGCTGCATTTCTGGCCATACTGGGTGTGACGGACCTAGCCGGGACACGGGCTGTTGGAGGGGACTGAGTGCGAGCCTGCTCCCTTGCGACTATGGGCCCTGGCATTTGGGGGAACAGTGCTCTTTGAGCTGCAAGCCTGGGACCCCTGAGCTGGTGATACTTGGATTCAGGTCCACGCTGGCCCCCCAATACACATAGAATCTGTATGTGTATTTGGCATATTAGCAAGAGACGCTAATGACATGAACTCCAGCCACCTGTGTTATGTAATTGAGTATAGTCTGGCTTGTAGAAGTGTTTTACCTATTGTTTGTGCTAATTAACCCTGCAATTGAATGATGGAGCCCAGTGTTGATTGAGATAATTAGCTCATGCTAATTAGGTTAGGCTTGTCATCTGGCTGTATATAAGTGTGACATGTCAAATAAAGATTCATTCCTGATGGAGCCTACACTGGTGTTGTCTGGTGACTGGGTAAGCTAAGGGGGTCTTGGATTGTGTGGTACCGGACAGAGGAAGCAGTTACGGCGGACATCTTGGGTACGAGGTCCGTCACAATTGGTGGCAGTGGTGGGATCGTGCTTCCTTGTCGTGAACACATCCAAACCATCACCTGGATCCAAGGCCCGGATAGCAGAGGTACAGATACGTCATCATGGAAGAGGAATTCGGAAGGAGGTTGCGAGAGATGCGGATACAGCACAGAGGACCAGTATCGGTGCAGGTCCTGCTGGGATGGTATGATTCTGTTCGCCTACAACTCTGGAAAAAGCGCTAGCCTGTGAGCAGCGACACCAGGGAAAAGTTCTCCCCTCCATCCATGTAAGGTACTGGTCGCAGTATGAAGTAAGATTGCTGTTATTGGGGGAACAACCGAAGCAGGAGTGGACAGCTGAGTTAAGCAGGCTGATCCGGGCAGAAATGCGTTTGGACGAGAGCTACAGAGCCCTCCGGTGGTAGGTAGCCCAAGTGTGCCCGTGGACAGCGGATGACAGGCCCACGGAAGGCTTTGATTATAATGGCCTGGGATTGTTGTACTGGAGGCTGTCCGAGGACCCCGACTTTGGGAGTGATCTGGAGTGGCGTTTGGAGGAAATAATGGAGCACAGAGAGCAAAGATTGAACGTCTCGGAAGTGCTCTGGGCACAGGAAGATTTGGAGTTCCTGGCCGCTCAGGAATGGGAGCTGGAGATTGCCTACATACAGCTGCTAGACTCTGCTCAGCAGCAGGGTGGGGCTCCCTTTGCCTGGGACTATGAGGAAATACAAGCAGACAGCTCTGAAATCATGGCTGAAGAGTCGGCGATGTGGCATAGTAACAGAGTGCTTTGCCCACCTGCCCCCGCAGCTATGGACGCAGAGGTCTTATGGCGGATGCAGGAAGTGCTGACAACAGGGCAGAGCTCTGCTAACCTCTGCCCAGCACCGATGGCATCTTCTAGGTTCCATGGACAGATGGTGAACCTCTATCCCCAGCCATCAGTTGTAGAGCATGGGGATTTAATAGACTTTTCTGCTGAGGAAAAACAACCTGATGAGCCTCCATCAGAAGAGCTGGTATTAGGGCCAAACTTCACTGAGCTCTGCCCAGCACCAACAGCAGTATCCGTGGAGTTACAAGGAACTTCCCCAGCTGAAGCGCTGGTCACCGGACAGAGGGTCCAAGACCTCTGCCCCACACCTGTGTCAGTTTTGGAGGCTCAGGGTGAGAAGGTGGCGATCACTTCCCAGCAGTCAGATGAAGGAATGGAAAAGGAAGCAGCCGGCTCCCCTTCCCAATGGCAGATACACAATTTGGGAGTGGAGGAAGCCAGCCTCTGCCCCAACGGTTAACCAGAGCTGAGGATGTGGAGTCCCCAGCAGAAGTGCTGGCAACAGGGCAGAGTGCTGCCCACCTCTGTCCAGCACCAGCAACAGCTGCGGAGTTCCAGGGAGCTGGGGCAGTCGGCCTCTCTCTCCCCAACAGTTAGCTGGAGGAGATGATGTAGGGAAGCTCCTACACCCAGCTGAACTGCTGGCAACAGAACAAAGTGCTGCTGGCCTCTGCCCACAACTAACAGAGGGCAGATTTCCTGTAAAGGGGGATGGGACTGCAGTCCCCACCTGTATACCCCAGGGATGCTGGGCGGTCGGCCCAGATCCCCAACAGCATGATGGAGTGAGCCCAGTCACCCTGTCTTCTCTCCAGCGGCTGAAAAGACCCAGGGAGAAGGGCCAGTCCAGGCCTCTCCCCAGCGGAGGATATGTTCTATGAGAGAGGCAGAAGTAGGCTGGGTGAGTCGTGCTCGGTTTGGAACAATTTGTTTGGGGTACTGTGTGGGTACAGGCATTAAAGGACTGGAACCACTGACTAACTTCGGAGTCAACCCGTCTGGGGTCTCCTCCTGTGTTAGTCTCCTGCCGACAGGGGAGAAATGTGACGGACCTAGCCGGGACACGGGCTGTTGGAGGGGACTGAGTGCGAGCCTGCTCCCTTGCGACTATGGGCCCTGGCATTTGGGGGAACAGTGCTCTTTGAGCTGCAAGCCTGGGACCCCTGAGCTGGTGATACTTGGATTCAGGTCCACGCTGGCCCCCCAATACACATAGAATCTGTATGTGTATTTGGCATATTAGCAAGAGACGCTAATGACATGAACTCCAGCCACCTGTGTTATGTAATTGAGTATAGTCTGGCTTGTAGAAGTGTTTTACCTATTGTTTGTGCTAATTAACCCTGCAATTGAATGATGGAGCCCAGTGTTGATTGAGATAATTAGCTCATGCTAATTAGGTTAGGCTTGTCATCTGGCTGTATATAAGTGTGACATGTCAAATAAAGATTGATTCCTGATGTAGCCTACACTGGTGTTGTCTGGTGACTGGGTAAGCTAAGGGGGTCTTGGATTGTGTGGTACCGGACAGAGGAAGCAGTTACGGCGGACATCTTGGGTACGAGGTCCGTCACACTGGGTGCTGCAGATGGGCACTGACCCTTATTTTGCTTCATAGCTCTTTATTTAAAATGTAAGTTTTTTTCCTGAAACTTCCCTCTTAAAGTGAAGGTGCGTGTTATATGCCAATAAATACGGGATATCCCCACGCCCAAGATCATCTCAAATTTTAATGGTTCAAAGAATGTCAGGGAAAATGGTTGGCCCTCACACAGGTTAATTTCATCAAATCTGGCCCTCTTTGAAAAAAGTTTGGACACCCCTGTCTTAAAGGAATGTCCAAATATAAATAAAAACACAATTACTTATGAATGGCCCTTCTTACACTGGACTTTTATTAACTTTCATTTTATTTTCTAGCCCTTATTTTGTACTTGCTTTTCATTAATAAGTATTTGGACCCCTGATCTCACAAGATCAAATCTCATTTCCACTACACATCAAAGCCATTCACTGAGTATTTCATTCACTTCTCTTCTTCTAATGTTAATAAACAGGCTGTCCTCTGAGAGCTTTTTACACAATGCATGGCCATGATGAGTAATGGCAGGAAACATTGCTGTCTCATTACCATACCGTACATCTAAGTTTTATCGGTTAGCATTTGCTTTATGTGTGTGCTCTTTTATCCATAATTAATCTGGGCAAATATTTCTTATATACTCCATAAATATAATACAAACTCAAATGCTTATATATATATATATATATATATATATATATATAACAAAAGCAAAAACTCTACAAATTCACAATCCAGATAATGAAGCTTTACAGTTCTATCAGTTTTAATAAATTAAAATAAGTTGAATTGTGGATCTCAGCATATCCGTAGAGAACAAAGGATCCGACCAGTATTTAGAACCAGCTGTAAAAATGATACAAAAGGCCAGTAACAGATAGTCTTGTTATTAGGACTGGAAAAATACATAACAATTTGCTTTGAAGTTTTGAGACTGCAGACTAATAAGAATACATTGATATTCCTTAATGGTTTCCTTAAGAGATCACTTATGTGGAGAGGTTCAATTAGACTTCATATTGTGCAGAAATATATTTATTTCTTTGGAATAAAGGGAGAGCTAGGTTGACAACAACATCCAAAGAACTGCAAGCCTCACTTGCCTCAGTTCAGGTCAGTGTTCATGACTCCACCATAAGAAAGAGACTAGCCAAAATTGGCCTGCATGGCAGAGTTCCAAGACAAAAACCGCTGCTGAGCAAAAAGAGCATAAATGCTTGTCTCCGTTATGTCAAAAAATATCTGTATGATCCCTAAGAGTTTGTAACAAATACTCTGTGGACTGACGAGACAAAAGTTGAACTTTTTGGAAGGTGTGTGACCCATTACATCTGGTGTAAAAGTAACACCGCATTTCAGAAAAAGAACATCATACCAACAGTAAAATATGGTGGTGGTAGTGTGATGGTCTGGGTCTGTTTTGCTGCTTCAGGACCTGGATGACTTGCTGTGATAAATGGAACCATGAATTCTGCTGTCTACCAAAAAATCCTGAAGGATAATGTGCGGCCATCTGTTCGTGACCTCAAGCTGAAGCGAACTTGGGTGAGCTTTTGGTCGGAAAATGCGACCGTGTGTATTCTCCATCGGTCTTTTTCTGGCGGAATTCCAGCCAGCAAAAGATTGAGAGCATTTTCTCTATTTTTCGGTCGGGAAAAGTTCCTATCCGAAAATGCGATCGTCTGTATGCAAAGGGAAAGGGGGGAAAGGGAAGAGACAAGCTTCCTTTCGCTTCTTTTGTTCCTCTTTCTCCTTTACCATTTCTCCTTTCTTATTCTAAAAATTTGCTCCGTTCGACCTATGAGGTACTGAATTCTGTCCACATCTGCCATGTTGTCATCAACCCTTTTTTAGTTCCTTTTTCGGTTTCCATTCTCTCCTCTAGGGCGCACATCTCAATCATTGTTACCGCGTTCTTGATGGTTGAAAGTTCAGAGAACTTTTGTGTGACCGTGTGTATGCAAGACAAGCTTGAGCAGAATTCCGTCGGAAAAACCATCCAAGATTTTTCGGATGGACATTACGCTCGTGTGTACGCGGCATAAGGCATTCACACCCTTAAAGATATATACCTTCCCCCCAGCGCTATACAAGTCCCCCCTCTCACAATGTGTATTTATTCAGCAGAATTTCACTTTTCACTCCAATATGGATACAGAACCACACACAGCTTAAAGCACTGATACAATAAACATATCTATAGCAAATCCCCATAATACAGATTATGACGATCTCCAATTAAATGGCTTTGTTAGTTATGCTGAAATACATGATATGGCTCTGAAAGAAAAGAGGCATCTGTGCATTTGGTCTTAATGATATCCTGCAGACAGAAACGTGTTACCCTTTGAATTCAAATCAGAGACATTATTTGTGACGCGCAGATGTTATTTTATGTAAACTCCATTCTGTATTGCAATGTAGGGAAATGTGCTGACTGCTCTCCCAGCGCCCCATTCTCATGTGTGACACTTGTGTGACAATTCTATTCTTTGCCTTTCCTCTTTATTGGCTGTGCACACTCAATTATGCTGCACATCCTAGAATAAGCCTTGACCAGTGTAGCCAAGATATGACCCCCATAGCTGGACCACAAACTCCCATATAACTTAACTTATTTACTAAAATAAGAGACCACACCATTTTCCTTTTGGAGTTAAATGGCCATAACAGCTATTTATTAAATTCCAAAATAAGAAACTCCAAATTTTCTTATTTAACAATAAAACATAAATAAACATAAATAACCATAAATAACATGATAACATTAACCCCTTCAGATCCTTTCTGAAAACTGTAAAACAAAAACAGGTTAACACCCACTTATTATTGGTCAGTGACGGCGCTAAGTGCTATATACCATAACCATGATATCAAACGATATCAACCACTGCGGGATATAAAGACCCATGGGTCTCACTCTGTACCACCCGATAACCAACTTTTCCCGCAGTGCACAATACCATTAAACATCAACAACGTTTGATGTACCAGGAGGGGCCATCTATTGATGAGCCCCCCACCCACTTACCACCTGTATAACTGCTGCCGTCACTGACCAACAAAAACCACAACGCCACAGCCTGAAAAGGGAGACCCCTCACCCTTGATGGCACCTCCACACCCGCAGGGCCGCTTGAATCCCCTCCTGCAATCCCAAGGACCATAAATCAATCCCCACATCAGTGAGATGTACCCCATCCCGCCTTAAATACATGCCCACATTAACCTCCAATTCCCGGTGGCGGATCACTAGGCCACCTTGCCATGCTATGAACCTGCCCACCACCTTGTTAATCCGTATACGGGCTTTGTTAATTCTGTATACCGATCTCGCCATACGCCAAGTCGTCCTAGCCACCATATCAGACCAAATCAAAAGTGTCCCAGGGAAGGTGGCCCGGAGGAACATCAAGTCCGCCTTTATGTCCGTCAACAAGTCTCTCACCGTCCGAACCCCCAGGTCATTCCCACCAGCGTGAATAACCAACACATCAGGTGGTCTGTCCAGCCATGCGTATCTCTCCACTTCTGGGACCACCCTGCCCCACATCATACCCGGCCGCCCCAACCAACGTATAACCGCCTGGCGCCTGGAAATACCCAGCTGTCTCCCACCTGGTCTCACGTCCCCTCTCCTGGCACCCCAACACACATACGAATGGCCGAGGATCCAGACCAGGAGTTGACGCCCTGCATCTGAAACACGAGCACATCGTTACCAACACAATCAACACCGTACTCCCCCCCCCCCCTAACATCCGGCCCCAATACAGTAACATCCTCTCAACAACCCTTTTCCTTTTTTTTTTTATTCACATACCAACTGTGGCCGTATATATATCCGAAATCGTTGCGACTCCCATCTTCCCAACTTTCGCACATCCACTTCATCCAACCCGCGCCTGGCGGCCTCTGTAGCCGCCCCAATGCGGAAGAAGTGTGAAGCGTAGGCGTGGCTGTTCAATCCCAACCTCCCCAAACACTTTCTCAAAACCGCTATAAATTGAAACCTGGACAGGTAACTTCCGTCCGCATGCAATGGCAATGGACCCTCTCCCCCTTGTCTCACTCCCAAAAAACTCGACACCGTCTTCACCGGGCAAACCTCACATCCTTGCAGGGCATATAGACTCACCTGTATCCCTCTGCCGCTTTGATCTGTTTTGGACTTCCGCAACCTAACTGAAACCCTGTCCCCAAACATACAAACATCCTGGGCCAACAAGCCCCCCGCCACCCCTTTTGAGGGGCTAACTAACTCCCCGATCCTAAAAGCACCAAAAAACGTCAGTGAAAAAGCCGCCCCAAACAACAATCTTTCGTACCCCGACTTGCACACCACTGACAGTTGTTCCCTCATTGCAACCAAATTCACAAATGTAATAGGGCGCAGTGCGTCTTTGCTCCCACGTGACTTCCTGTAACCCCTAATGGCCTGCTTCACCCAGAAATCCTTCGTCACATCTACCCTTCTCTGCATCTTGAACCAAAATGCCATCCCAGCCATCCTCTTTTCTATGGCCGACACCGATTTGCCCTCCCCATGTCTTTTGACACCAAGTAAAGCAGCAGCAACCTGGCATCCAAAAACTCCTCCCCAGCCTCCGCTTCGGCCTGTAAATCCCTCCATTCCTTCCACGTTTTTGAATACGCTGCCCATGTGCCCTCACTTACGGACCGCTGTATCCAGCCCGCGATGACTCCAACGCTATCTCCCAAATCCAGCTGGGGCAAGGGGCGCCCACCTCTTCTGCTTCTGGCGCCAGCTCCCTGAACTTGTCCCACTGAAAGCGAGACAATGCGTCAGCCAGTGTGTTCTCCACACCAGGGATATGCACAGCATATAGAAAGATGTTTAACTGCATGCAACGCAAAACCAACTGTCGCATCAGTCGTATGATCGGGGGTGAAGCTGCAGACATTCTGTTGATAACCTGCACCACCCCCATGTTGTCGCAGTTCAACCTCAACTTGAGATTCCTGCAAGATTGCCCCCACAACTCCAGAGCTAGCACCACAGGAAACAATTCCAGTAGTACCAGGTTCTTCCTAAAACCTGCCTCCACCCATGACCGCGGCCAAGAGCCCGCGCTCCATTGACCCTGAAAAAACGCCCCGTACCCAGTTGATCCCGTGGCGTCCGTCACCAATTCTACATCAAAGTTGCTCACGGGCCCCGACATCCACACTGCCCTCCCATTATACTGCCCCAGAAAGTGATCCCATATGCGCAAGTCCTCTCTGTGCTCCCTCGTCAACCTGATGAAATGCTTAGGGGCCCTCACCCCCGCCGTCGCCCCCGACAACCGTCGACAAAAAATCCTCCCCATAGGAATTATCCTGCACGCGAAATTTAATTTACCTAACAACGATTGCAAGGCGCGTAACTGCACCTTCTTACAACTGTACTACCCTTCTCAGATCCTCAAGCTTCTCTGCAGGCAACCTACATTCCATGGCCATGGAATCTATTACTATCCCCAGGAAGCTCAGCTCTGTCCGGGGACCCTCCGTCTTGTCGGCTGCCAATGGCACCCGAAACCTCTCCGCAATGTGCTGCAACGTGGACAACAGTATCGCACACACATTGGAAGCCGGAGGGCCCACACACAGGAAATCATCCAAATAATGGATGACGGAATCAATCCCTGTAACATCCCTCACCACCCATTCCAAAAAGGAACTAAACGCTTCAAACATAGCGCACGAAATGGAACACCCCATCGGCAAACACTTATCCACATAAAAACGTCCCTCCCAACTACACCCCAATAACCTAAAACTGCCCGGGTGCACTGGCAACAGTCTAAATGCAGCTTCCACATCGGATTTTGCCATCAATGCCCCTTGTCCGTAACGTCTTACCCAACGCACTGCAGCGTCAAATGACGTATACGACACTGTGCATGCCTCCGGGTCTATAAAATCGTTAACCGATCCCCCTTTCAGAAAAGATAAATGGTGGATGAGCCGAAATTTTCCCGGTTCCTTTTTGGGAACGACCCCTAACGGGGACACCACTAAATCCCCAAACGGTATTGCCTCGAACGGGCCCGCCATCCTACCCAGAGCCACCTCCTTGGCTAATTTCTCTGCCACCACCGTTGGGTGCTGTAGAGCTGACCTCAAATTTTTGGCTGGCGGGGAGAACGTCAAAGAAGGGACGTGGCTCCGGTCGTGGTGCTGCTGGTGGCGCTCCTGTTGCAGGGAGAGGACGTGGTCGATCTGTGCCAGCTACACGCACAAGTGAAACGCCTTCTTCAGGTACGAGTAGGTGACAGAGCCTGCAGCGGTATTTGGTCGGGCCTAATGCGGCTGTATGAATGTTGAGGCCAGGACAAGTACAGGCGATAGTAGATTGGGTTGCTGACAGTGCCTCCGGTTCCTTCACATTGTCTCCCACCCAGTCTCCTGCTGAAAGATCAGAGTTGGCACCTGCAGCCGATGTCCATCAGTCTTTCACCTCACCCCCTTGCAAATCAGCCAAGCAGTCTTAGCCCCAAATCATGCAGCAGTCTCTTCTGCTTTTTGATGACTGTTAGCAGGGTTTCCCAGGGCCATCCACCTAGCCCTGCCCCAGAAGTGGAAGAGATTGTGTGCACTGATGCCCAACCACTTATGTTTCAAGATGAGTACATGGGAGGACCATCGCAGCACGTCTCGGATGATGACGAAACAGAGGTGCCAACTGCTGTTGCTTTCGCAATTGTGCAGACCGACAAGGAGGGCAGGGGTGAAGACTGGGTGGAAGATGATGTGGAGGACGATGAGGTCCTCGACCCCACATGGAATCAATGTCATGTAGGTGACCAGTGTAGTTCGGAGGAAGAGGCAGTGGTCGCACAGAGCCACCAGCACAGCAGAAGAGGGAGCAGGGTGCAAAAGCGGAGCGTCCGTCCCCTAGACAGTACGCCTGCTACTGCCCAACGCAGCAAGGGACCGAGCACACCAAAGCCAGGTCCAAGGAGTTCCCTAGCGTGGCAGTTCTTCAGACAATGTGCTGATGACAAGACACGAGTGGTTTGCACGCTGTGTAATCAGAGCCTGAAGTGAGGCTCAACCTGAGCACAACCTGCATGACCAGGCATCTAAGTGCAAAGCACGAGCTGCAGTGGAGTAGACACCTCAAAAACCAAGAAAGGTCTCTGGCTCCTCCTGCTTCCTTTTCTGCTGCAGTCTTGGCCTCTTCATCCACCTCTGTAGTGACAGTGGCACCTGCCAACCCGCAAACAGAGGATCTGCCAGCAACACTACCACCTGGGTCACCAACCATCTCGGTCACCAACCATCTCCACAATGTCCCATGGAAGCGTTCAGCTCTCTATCTCCCAAACACTGGAGCGGAAGAGGAAGTACCCCCCTACCCACCCGCGATCCCTCTGCCCTGAATGCCAGCATTTCAAAATTCCTCGCCTTTGAAATGCTGTCATTCTGTCTGGTGGAGACGCAGAGTTTGAAAAGCCTGATGGCATTGGCTGTCCCACAGTACGTCGTGCCCAGCCACCACTACTTTTCCAGGCAAGCCATCCCTTCCCTGCACAACCAAGTGGGGGACAAAATCAGGTGTGCACTGCGCAACGCCATCTGTGGCAAGGTCCACCTAACTACGGATGCGTGGACCAGTAAGCACGGTCAGGGACGTTATATCTCCCTAACAGCACACTGGGTAAATGTAGTGGCGGCTGGGCCTGAGGCGGATAGCAGTTTGGCGCATGTCCTTCCACCACCGAGGATTGCAGGGCACTTCAGTTTGCCTCCTGTTGCTAACTCCTCCTACTCCGCTTCCTCATCCTCTACCGCCTCCTCATCCGGTCAGCGTAACACCTTCACCACCAACTTCAGCACGGCCAGGGGTAAATGACAGCAGGCAGTTTTAAAACTTTCCTGTTTGGGGGACATGGAACAACAGACCGATGAGTGGTTGGTGGCAGTGAGCCTCAAGCCCGGCCTGGTGGTGTGCAATAATGGGCGAAATCTCGAAGCAGCTCTGGGCCTTGCCGGTTTGACGCACATCCCTTGCCTGGCGCATGTGCTGAACTTGGTGGTCCAGAGGTTCCTTAAAAATTACCCCGATATGCCAGAGCTGCTGCAGAAAGTGCGGGCCGTCTGTGCGCACTTTCGGCGTTCTCACCCTGCTGCTGCTCGCCTGTCAGCGCTGCAGCGTAACTTTGGCCTTCCCGCTCACCGCCTCATATGTGACATGCCCACAAGCAGGGCCGCTGATAGGCCAGTACAACTGGCCCTGCTGTACCGGGCCCGACCACCAGGGGGGCCCGGGCAACCTACCGCAATGTAATGTAAAGAAAAAAAAAAAAAAATTCTCCCATCCGACCACCGTTCATAATTCGCTCAGACCAGCACAACCAGACATCCGATTACGGATCAATAGCGGCAGGGGAGGGACTATTTTATGTATTTCGGGCGCGGAAGAATACCTCCTCCGCGCCCGCTACTCATACACAAGTGCCGGCTATTGAGCGCATGATCCGCATGGTATATCCAATACAGCGGAGCGGAGTGATTCCTCTCTCTCTCCGCGTGTGAGGAAGAGTAGTGAGGACGAGAGGGCCGGCCGAGACTACATCTGACTGCAGGGCCAGGGGCAGCAACTCCGATCCGATTGTGTGGACACAGCAAATTTCAGGCAGCAACAGGGAGGAATTGACTGGCAGCAAAGGCAGCAATTACCCAGGTGAGAAGTCTGCTTACTTGGGGGGGGGGGGGCATCAAGATCTACTACAAATGCAGCAGCATTTATTCATTATGGCACATTGGCATTGGTGGCATGGGGTGGCACTGTCTGCAGCAGCACATTACGGCATTGGCGGCATCATGGGTGGCACAGACTGCAGGTAGCACTAGCACATGCGTTATGGCACATAACGCATGTGCTGCCTGCAGAGACAGTGCCACCCATGCCGCCAATGCCGTAATGTGCTCAAGACAGTGCCGCCAATGCCGTAATGTGCTGAAGCGAGTGCCACTAATGCCGCCAATGCCGTAATGTGCTGCAGACAGTGCCACCCATGCCGCCAATGCCGTAATGTGCTGAAGACAGTGCCACTCATGCCGCCAATGCCGTAATGTGCTGCAGACAGTGCCACCCATGCCGCCAATGCCGTAATGTGCTGCAGACAGTGCCACGCACCCATGCCGCCAATGCTGTAATGTGCTGCAGACAGTGTCACCCATGATGCTAATGACACTGCCACCCCACTGCACTGCTTTAACTGGTAATTGCGCGGTCATGCAATGTTGTAACCAAACGAAATTCGCGTCCTTTTCTTCCCACAAATAGAGCTTTCTTTTGATGTTATTTGATTGCCTCTGTGATTTTTATTTTTTGCGCTATAAACGGAAAAAGACCGAAAATTTTGAAAAAAAATGATATTTTCTACTTTTTGCTATAAGAAAAATCGAATAAACTAAATTTTAGTCAAACATTTGGGCCAAAGTGTATTCAGCCACATGTCTTTAGTAAAAAAAAATGCCAATAAGCGTATATTTATTGGTTTGCGCAAAAGTTATAGCGTCTACAAACTAGAGTACATTTTCTGGAATTTACACCGCTTTTAATTTATGACTGCCTATCTCATTTCTTGAGGTGCTAAAATGGCAGGGAAGTACAAACCCCCCCGAAATGACCCCATTTTGGAAAGTAGACACCCCAAGCTATTTGCTGAGAGGCATGTTGAGCCCATTGAATGTTTATTTTTTTAGTCCCAAGTGATTGAAAAAAGACAAAAAAAAAAAAAAAAAGTTGTCACTAAATGATATATTGCTCACACATGCCATGGTTATATGTGGAATTGCACCCCAAAATACATTTTGCTGCTTCTCCTGAGTATGGGGATACCACATGTGTGGGACTTTTTGGGAGCCTAGCCGCGTACGGGGCCCCGAAACCCAAGCACCACCTTCAGGATTTCTAAGGGTGCAAATTTTTGATTTCACTCCTCACTACCTATCACAGTTTCGAAGGCCATAAAATGCCAAAATAGCACAAAACCCCCCCAAATGACCCCATTTTGGAAAGTAGACACCCCAAGCTATTTGCTGAGAGGCATGTTGAGTCCATGGAATATTTTATATTTTGCCACAAGTTGCGGGAATATTACAAACATTTTTTTTTTTGCCCAAAGTTGTCACTAAATGATATATTGCCCACACATGCCATGGGCATATGTGGAATTACACCCCAAAATACATTCTGCTGCTTCTCCTGAGTACGGGGATACCACATGTGTGGGACTTTTTGGGAGCCTATCCGCATACAGGACCCCGAAAACCAAGCACCGCCTTCAGGATTTCTAAGGGCATAAATTTTTGATTTCACTCCTCACTACCTATCACTACCTATCACAGTTTTGAAGGCCATAAAATGCCAAGATGGCACAAAACCACCCCAAATGACCCCATTTTGGAAAGTAGACACCCCAAGCTATTTGCTGTGAGGCATGTTGAGCCCATTGAATTTTTTTTTTTTTTGTCCCAAGTGATTGAATAAAGACAAAAAAAAAAAAAAAAATGTTTTACAAAAAGTCGTCGCTAAATGATATATTGCTCACACATGCCATGGTTATATGTGGAATTGCACCCCAAAATACATTTTCCTGCTTCTCCTGAGTACGGGGATACCACATGTGTGGGACTTTTTGGCAGCCTAGCCGTGTACGGCACCCCGAAAACCAATCACTGCCTTCAGGATTTCTAAGGGTGCAAATTTTTGATTTCACTCCTCACTACCTATCACAGTTTCGAAGGCCATAAAATGCCAAAATAGCACAAACCCCCCCCCAAATGACCCCATTTTGGAAAGTAGACACCCCAAGCTATTTGTTGAGAGGCATGGTGAGTATTTTACAGCTCTCATTTGTTTTTGAAAATGAAGAAAGTAAAGAAAAAATTTTTTTTTTTTCTTTTTTCAATTTTCAAAACTTTGTGACAAAAAGCGAGATCTGCAAAATACTCACCATACCTCTCAGCAAATAGCTTGGGGTGTCTACTTTCCAAAATGGGGTCATTTGGGGGGGGGGGGGGGGTTGTGCCATCTGGGCATTCCATGGCCTCCGAAACTGTGATTGGCAGTGAGGAGTGAAATAAAAAAATTACACCCTTAGAAAGCCTGAAGGCGGTGCTTGGTTTTCGGGCCCCGTACGCAGCTAGGCTCCCAAAAAGTCCCACACATGTGGTATCCCCATACTCAGGAGAAGCAACAGAATGTATTTTGGGGTTTATTTCCACATATGCCCATGACATGTTTGAGCAATATATCATTTAGTGACAACTTATTTTTTTTTTTTTTTTTTTTTTTTTTTTTTTCATTATTCAATCTCTTGGGACAAAAAAAAAAAATATTTAATGGGCTCAACATTGCTCTCAGCAAATAGCTTGGGGTGTCTACTTTCCAAAATGTCCTGGCATTTTATGCACAACATTTAGAAGCTTATGTCACACATCACCCACTCTTCTAACCACTTGAAGACAAAGCCCTTTCTGACACTTTTTGTTTACATGAAAACATTTTTTTTTTTTGCAAGAAAATTACGTTGAACCCCCAAACACTATATATATTGTTAAAGCAAAGGCCCTACAGATTAAAATGATGGGTGTTGCATTTTTTTTTTCCACACAGTATTTGGGCAGCGATTTTTCAAACGCATTTTTTGTGGAAAAAATACCCTTTTTTTATTTTAATGCACTAAAACACACTATATTGCTAAAATTTTTGATGAAATAAAAAATATGATCTTAGGCCGAGTACATGGATACCAAACACGACATGCTTTAAAATTGCGCACAAACACGCAGTGGCGACAAACTACATACATTTTTAAAAGCCTTTAAAAGCCTTTACAGGTTACCACATTAGATTCACGGAGGAGGTCTACTGCTAAAATGACTGCCCTCGATCTGACCTTTGCGGTGATACCTCACATGCATGGTGCAATTGCTGTTTACATATGACGCCAGACCAACGCTTGTGTTCGCTTTTGAGCAAGAGAAGAGGGGGGAAGGGGTGCTTTTTATTTTTTATTTTTTTTATTTTTATTTTTTTATTCATTTAGCTTTTTTATTTTATTTTTAAACTGTTCCTTCCATTTTTTTTCTTAGTTATCATTTTTATTGTTATCGCTGGGAATGTAAATATCCCCTATGATAGCAATAGGCAGTGACAGGTACTCTTTTTTTGAAAAAAATTGGGGTCTATTTGACCCTAGCTCTTTCCTCTGCCCTCAAAGCATCTGACCACACCAAGATTGGTGTGATAAAACGCTTTCCCAATTTCCCAATGGCGCGGTTTATATCTGGGAGGGGGGACATTCCCTCCCACTGCTTGTAAAAGCAGTCTAGAGGCTAATTACCCGCTAGAATTGCTTTTACATGAAAGCAGATCACTGGCTGAAAAGAATATACCAAGATGATACCTAAACCTGCAGGCATCATTCTGGTATAACCATTCAAAGTCCAGCAACATACTGGACATATATTGTAATCTTTTTTTTTCATGCAGCCTCTTGGCTGAACGAAAAAAAGAGATTGATTGGTGGGTATGCCCACCATTAGAATACCTCCCTTCATCCACCCACTTCTAATGATGGGCATACATGCACCATTTATATATGCCGAAGCATGGGGGCATCCTCCCGCAAAAAAGTTATGCCACGTACACATGGTCGGACTTTTCCACAGGCAAGCCTCCGTCGGAATTTCGACCGTATGTACGTGGCATTAGGAGCAAAATCGCTCCTCCGCCCTCTGCTGCCCCCATGTTTCGGGATATATGCTCTTTTTTTTAACTGTGGTGGTGAAATCACCTCCTACAGCGTTGGAGTCGCGGCTTTATGTATCGTGTGAGCAAACGCTGTTGCTGTCAAGATAAATAAATCCGCGCTGCAACTGAATGGCGCACCTGAAAACAAAAAAATGGTTAACAATAAAACACAGTAAACAAAATTACATACCTGAAAAGCAAGCATGATAAAACATAATAAAACATTGCAGAATAGAATGGAGTAAAAAAGAGCAACAATAGAGAGAGAAGAGAGAGAGAGAGAGAACAATAAAACGACAACTATTTTTGTTTTTTTATTTTATTTTTTTTTGGGGGGGTTTTTTTTTGTACTTTTTTTTTTTATTTTTATTTTTTACACTTTTTTTTTTAAACTATAACTATAATTTTAACTGTAACGGTCGGGTCTCAAAATGCGATGGCATTCTTGAGACCCTGTAACTATAATTTTAACTGCAACGGTCGGGTCTCAAAATGCGATGGCATTCTTGAGACCCTGTGAAAGTGTATCCTAGCCTGTGAAATGCTGTACCCTACGCTAAAACCTCACTAGTGAGTGGTAGCGTTCAAAACATTCACCAATGCAGAGACCAGGATTGTCAGGACAGCGTGGACAATAATAACGGGTGTCACGCCTACATCCGCGCTTGCTACAGACACGACATCTTTTTTGGGGGGCTCGTTGGGTAGGGGTACTCGGGAGGACATAAGGAAAATGCCTCTCATGCAGCCGGCTTACTGCATTTGGTAGGGGATGTTGAGGTGTGGAATCGCCTGGATACAGGAGTTCCATGACAACCGCTCCCTGGAATTCAAGGAAGGGTAACGTCCTGCCTGAAGCTCCGTATAGCACATGAGCATTCAGCAAAGCCAATTGGAACAAATAAATAGACACTTTTTTGTACCAGCGTCTAGCCTTACGGGCAACTAGGTACGGCGCCAAAAACTGGTCGTTGAGGTCCACCCCTCCCATATTAAGGTTATACTCGTGGACACAGAGGGGTTTCGTCACAACACCAGCCGCCGTACGAATTTGGACTGTCGTGTCTGCATGAAGGGAGGTAAGAAGGAAAACATTCTTATTATCCCTCCACTTCACAGCGAGCAAATTATTACACTTCAAGCAGGCTCTCTCCCCCAGCCTAAGAGGGGAATCTACAAGCCGCTGGGGAAAGCCCCGGCGATTAGGTCACACGGTGCCACATGCTCCAATCTGCTGATCAAACAAGTGACTAAACAGTGGCACGCTCGTGTAATAATTGTCCACGTACAAATGGTACCCCTTTCCGAATAATGGTGACATCAAGTTCCACACTATCTTGCCAACGCTCCCTATGTAATCTGGACAGTTCTCCGGCTCTACGTAACTATCTTTTCCCTCATAAACCGAAAAGCTCCACGTATAGCCTGTTTCCCTGTCACAGAGCTTGTAGAGCTTGACCCCGTATCTGGCACGCTTGCTGGGAAGGAACTGTTTGAAAGACAAGCGGCCAGAAAACTTAATCAGGGACTCGTCAACGCAGACAACTTGATTGGGCGTAAACAAGGCTGCAAAACATTGGTTGAAGTGGTTTATGAGGGGCCGAATTTTGAAGAGCCGATCAAATTCAGGGTCTCCACGAGGACGACAAAGTTCATTGCCACTGAAGTGCATGAACCGCAAGATCTGTTCGTATCGTGCCCTGGACATGGAGCAAGAGAACACGGGCATTTGGTGGTGCGGTGAGGTGGACCAATAAGACCTCAGAGTCGGGAATTTATGTATGCCCATGTTGAGGGAAAGGCCCAGAAAGGACTTAAATTCGGAAACCGTAATTGGTTTCCAATCTCTGGCAAGGGAAGGCAACTGGGGATTAGCGGCGATGTATTGACCAGCGTAGTGGTGGACTTGCTGGTGTGTTTAGGATCATTGTCCTGCTGCAGAACCCAGTGCGTTTCAGCTTGAGTACAAGAACAGATGGTCGGACATTCTCCTTCAGGATCTCTTGGTAGACAGCAGAATTCATAGTTCCTTTTATCACGGCAAGTCTTCCAGGTCCTGAAGCAGCAAAACAGCCCCAGACCATCACACTACCACCACCATATTTTACTGTTGGTATAATTTTCTTTTTCTGAAATGCAGTTGTTCCTTCTACGCCAGAATATACTTGGACACACACCTTCCAAGAGTTCCACTTTTGTCTCATCGGTCCACAGAATGTTGTCTCCAAAAGTCTTGGGGATTCGATCAAGATGTGTTGTGGAGAATTTGTGACGTGAGCTTTCATGATCTTTTTTGCTCATCAGTGGTTTTCTCCTTGGAACTCTGCCATGCAGGCCATTTTTGGCCAGTCTTTTTTTCCTGATGGTTATATTACTTTGGTCCACAATAGATCTATAGAGATCTTCCGTGAAAAACAGCGAATAAAAATCGGATGGCTTAAAATCAGCTGTTTCCACCTGAATACCGGGTTGGCCAGTGAATGGGGGAAGTACGGGTCCTGCAGAAGTGGTGGGCACCCAATCAGGATTGGCGAATTCTGCAGGAAGGACACTATGTGATCGACGGGCCTGCCTTTGTCTTCTTCTTGGTGGCAGCGGGACACTACTTGTGCTTGCCACCTCGCCAGCTTGAACTGCACTTATGGGACTCGCCACGTCACCAAGTGTTACTGCAGTGCTGGTTTGACTACGTCCAGGGTGTACTAGGCCGCTGGTGCTTGCCAGTTCACCAGAAGGAATAGCGGCGCTAGTACTTCTCTGCTCCATACGAGAGACCTGCGGTTCCTGCACCTCAACAACAGCAGAAGATCGGGATCGGGTACGCCTGACCTTAGCAGGGACCACGACTCTGTCGCCAGAGCTATCTGTCATGGAGCCGCTGTCGTCTACTGGATCGTATTCTGAGCCTGATTCTGACAGATGAGTGACCTCCTCTTCACTATCTGACATACTCAGAAACAAGTAGGCCTGTTCACTAGTGTACTTGCGATTTGCCATTTTGGGCTCTAAATTTAGTAGTACACTAGTGAGATTCACAGGTAAAAAAGCTCCTAGGCTGCTGGCGACTGAATCAAAACGCTACCAAAAAAACTGTTAGCGATCGCAGGGATCAGGCCTGACTCTGCGAACGCTGCAGTTATGTGTGCTTAGTGTTTTGTAAGTGACAGTGATCGATCGATACTGCACTTGGGTGGGCTGGGCTGGGCTGGGCGGAGGGGGAAAACGCAGGTGCTAGCAGGTATCTGGGCTGATCCCGCTAACAATGCGTTTTTTTGGAACCGTAAACTGCTGGGACGCTAGTATAGATCTGATCAGATCAGATATTGATCTGTTCAGATACTATACCACTAAGGGAGGTGTATGCTTTGCGCGTGGGTGTTTGCGGTACTGGCACTAACCTGGGGCGACGCAGACCTTATTTGACCCTAAAACCTAATTGATATCACCCGCCGGGCGATCAGGGGGTTAAACCGATAGTTGGGTAATAAATGGCGGGTGCCCTGATAGTATAAAAAACAAGCTAACTAACCAGCGTCACCCGTAACAGTTATACGGTGATCACTGGTGAAAGGGTTAACTAGGGGCAATCAGGGGGTTAAAACCTTTATTAGGTAATATATGGGGGTACCTGACGCTATATAAAAACCTGACGGGGAACCTAAATAACTAAATAACTAACTGGCTAACCAGCGTCACCAGTGACACTTATACGGTGATCACTGGTGAAAGAGTTAACTCTAGGGGCAATCAAGGGGTTAAAACCTTTATTTAGGTTGTAATATGGGGGTACCTGACCTATAAACCTATTTATAAACCTATATAAACCTGGCGGTTAACCTAAAAAAAAACTGGCTACCTAGCGACACCAGTGACACTAATGCAGCGATCAGAAAAAACGATCGCTTAGTGACACTGGCAAAAGGGGGTGAAAGGGTTACCTAGGGGGCAATCAAGGGGTTAAACCTGGGGGGGGGGGGGGGGGGGGGGTAGGGGGGCTACCTTAGACCTAAAGGGGCCTAAAACTAACTGCCCTGACAGTTATTGCAGTCACACTGACACTAAATGCAGTGATCAGTAAAATAAATGATCACTGCAATCAGTGACACTGTGACTGGGGGGGCAGGGGGTGATCTGGGGGGTGATCAGGGGGTGACAGGGGGTGAAATATGTGCCTATGTGTGCCTGGTGTCAGTGTAGTGTTGGTGCACTAACCTGATGTCTTCTCCGCTCGGCGTCCCGGTCAGAAAGACCGACAAGAGGAGCGTGACATCACTTCCCCTTGCTGTGTTTACAATTACACAGGAAGGGGAAGCATCTGATTCGCCAGGAGCGATCGCGAGGGGGTGGCCAGAAACCACTGGCCGTCCCCTCGTGCCGGATCGCTTCTGAAGCCATCCCGACCGTCCCCGCCGGCGGAGGGGGTTCCGATCGGACACCCCAACCGCCGGAAGAATGTCACGTACAGGTACGTGATTTTGCCTGTACGTGCCATTCTGCTGACGTATATATACATGGGGCGGTCGGGAAGTGGTTAAAACGGGGGTTTTCTTCCGTCTTGGGGGGGGGGGGGGGGTCTCCTTCGCTATCTTCTGCTCTTTTCTGGCCAAAAGGCCGCGATAATGCTAGAATGGAAAAAGATGTTAGTAGGGTGTATCGCTCCTTCGCTAATCTTCAGCTCGAATTGAATCACATCATACCCCACAGGGCCAAAAGTGCTTATCAACGTCCCAGCTGGAGGGAAGGGCGACGTAATGCATGGCCAAAAGGCCGAGAAGAATTGCTAGAATGGAAAAAGATGTTTTTTTTAAATACTTTATTAGTAGGGTGTCTTGGGGGGTCTTCTCGCAGTCTCGTTCCATGCGGGGCACGTAAGCCTAAGCCTAACCCAATAGCAGCAAGTAGGTGAAGCCGAATTGAATCGACGATCCTACAAGGCCGAGCAGAGGGTACCCCACAGGGACCAAGTGGCTTGGTTAGATCAAAGTGCTTATCAACGTCCCAGCTGGGCAACAGGGACACCCCTAAGGGCTATAGTCGACGTGACACTTGATCATGGCCAAAAGGCCGAGAAGCGATATTGCTAGAATGGAAAAAGATGTTAGTTTTTTTAAATACTTTATTGCACAGCTCCGGGGGTTTTCTTCCGTCTTGGGGGGTCTTCTCGCCGGTCTCCTTCGCTATCTTCTGCTCTTTCACATCATGGCCAAAAGGCCGAGAAGCGATAATGCTAGAATGGAAAAAGATGTTAGTAGGGTGTATCGCAGTCTCGTTCCATGCGGGGACTAAGCCTCTAACCCAATAGCAGCAAGTAGGTGAAGCCGAATTGAATCGACGATCCTACAAGGCCGAGCAGAGGGTACCCCACAGGGACCAAGTGGCTTGGTTAGATCAAAGTGCTTATCAACGTCCCAGCTGGGCAACAGGGACACCCCTAAGGGCTAAAGTCGACGTGACACTTGATCATGGCCAAAAGGCCGAGAAGCGATATTGCTAGAATGGAAAAAGATGTTAGTTTTTTAAAATACTTTATTGCACAGCTTCGAATTGGGGTTTTCTTCCGTCTTCGACGGGGGGGGTCTTCTCGCTGGTCTCCTTCGCTATCTTCTGCTCTTTCACATCATGGCCAAAAGGCCGAGAAGCGATAATGATAGAATGGAAAAAGATGTTAGTAGGGTGTATCGCAGTCTCGTTCCATGCGGGGGTTTTCTTCCGTCTTGGGGGGTCTTCTCGCTGGTCTCCTTCGCTATCTTCTGCTCTCTTCACATCATGGCCAAAAGGCCGAGAAGCGATAATGAATAGAATGGAAAAAGATGATTAGGGGACTAAGCCTCTAACCCAATAGCAGCAAGTAGGTGAAGCCGAATTGAATCGACGATCCTACAAGGCCGAGCAGAGGGTACCCCACAGGGACCAAGTGGCTTGGTTAGATCAAAGTGCTTATCAACGTCCCAGCTGGGCAACAGGGACACCCCTAAGGGCTAAAGTCGACGTGACACTTGATCATGGCCAAAAGGCCGAGAAGCGATATTGCTAGAATGGAAAAAGATGTTAGTTTTTTTAAATACTTTATTGCACAGCTTCAGGGGTTTTCTTCCGTCTTGGGGGGTCTTCTCGCTGGTCTCCTTCGCTATCTTCTGCTCTTTCACATCATGGCCAAAAGGCCGAGAAGCGATAATGATAGAATGGAAAAAGATGTTAGTAGGGTGTATCGCAGTCTCGTTCCATGCGGGGACTAAGCCTCTAACCCAATAGCAGCAAGTAGGTGAAGCCGAATTGAATCGACGATCCTACAAGGCCGAGCAGAGGGTACCCCACAGGGACCAAGTGGCTTGGTTAGATCAAAGTGCTTATCAACGTCCCAGCTGGGCAACAGGGACACCCCTAAGGGCTAAAGTCGACGTGACACTTGATCATGGCCAAAAGGCCGAGAAGCGATATTGCTAGAATGGAAAAAGATGTTAGTTTTTTTAAATACTTTATTGCACAGCTTCAGGGGTTTTCTTCCGTCTTGGGGGGTCTTCTCGCTGGTCTCCTTCGCTATCTTCTGCTCTTTCACATCATGGCCAAAAGGCCGAGAAGCGATAATGATAGAATGGAAAAAGATGTTAGTAGGGTGTATCGCAGTCTCGTTCCATGCGGGGACTAAGCCTCTAACCCAATAGCAGCAAGTAGGTGAAGCCGAATTGAATCGACGATCCTACAAGGCCGAGCAGAGGGTACCCCACAGGGACCAAGTGGCTTGGTTAGATCAAAGTGCTTATCAACGTCCCAGCTGGGCAACAGGGACACCCCTAAGGGCTAAAGTCGACGTGACACTTGATCATGGCCAAAAGGCCGAGAAGCGATATTGCTAGAATGGAAAAAGATGTTAGTTTTTTTAAATACTTTATTGCACAGCTTCGGGGGTTTTCTTCCGTCTTGGGGGGTCTTCTCGCTGGTCTCCTTCGCTATCTTCTGCTCTTTCACATCATGGCCAAAAGGCCGAGTTGCGATAATGATAGAATGGAAAAAGATGTTAGTAGGGTGTATCGCAGTCTCGTTCCATGCGGGGACTAAGCCTCTAACCCAATAGCAGCAAGTAGGTGAAGCCGAATTGAATCGACGATCCTACAAGGCCGAGCAGAGGGTACCCCACAGGGACCAAGTGGCTTGGTTAGATCAAAGTGCTTATCAACGTCCCAGCTGGGCAACAGGGACACCCCTAAGGGCTAAAGTCGACGTGACACTCGATCATGGCCAAAAGGCCGAGAAGCGATATTGCTAGAATGGAAAAAGATGTTAGTTTTTTTAAATACTTTATTGCACAGCTTCGGGGGTTTTCTTCCGTCTTGGGGGGTCTTCTCGCTGGTCTCCTTCGCTATCTTCTGCTCTTTCACATCATGGCCAAAAGGCCGAGAAGCGATAATGATAGAATGGAAAAAGATGTTAGTAGGGTGTATCGCAGTCTCGTTCCATGCGGGGACTAAGCCTCTAACCCAATAGCAGCAAGTAGGTGAAGCCGAATTGAATCGACGATCCTACAAGGCCGAGCAGAGGGTACCCCACAGGGACCAAGTGGCTTGGTTAGATCAAAGTGCTTATCAACGTCCCAGCTGGGCAACAGGGACACCCCTAAGGGCTAAAGTCGACGTGACACTTGATCATGGCCAAAAGGCCGAGAAGCGATATTGCTAGAATGGAAAAAGATGTTAGTTTTTTAAAATACTTTATTGCACAGCTTCGGGGGTTTTCTTCCGTCTTGGGGGGTCTTCTCGCTGGTCTCCTTCGCTATCTTCTGCTCTTTCACATCATGGCCAAAAGGCAGAGAAGCGATAATGATAGAATGGAAAAGGATGTTAGTAGGGTGTATCGCAGTCTCGTTCCATGCGGGGACTAAGCCTCTAACCCAATAGCAGCAAGTAGGTGAAGCCGAATTGAATCGACGATCCTACAAGGCCGAGCAGAGGGTACCCCACAGGGACCAAGTGGCTTGGTTAGATCAAAGTGCTTATCAACGTCCCAGCTGGGCAACAGGGACACCCCTAAGGGCTAAAGTCGACGTGACACTCGATCATGGCCAAAAGGCCGAGAAGCGATATTGCTAGAATGGAAAAAGATGTTAGTTTTTTTAAATACTTTATTGCACAGCTTCGGGGGTTTTCTTCCGTCTTGGGGGGTCTTCTCGCTGGTCTCCTTCGCTATCTTCTGCTCTTTCACATCATGGCCAAAAGGCCGAGAAGCGATAATGATAGAATGGAAAAAGATGTTAGTAGGGTGTATCGCAGTCTCGTTCCATGCGGGGACTAAGCCTCTAACCCAATAGCAGCAAGTAGGTGAAGCCGAATTGAATCGACGATCCTACAAGGCCGAGCAGAGGGTACCCCACAGGGACCAAGTGGCTTGGTTAGATCAAAGTGCTTATCAACGTCCCAGCTGGGCAACAGGGACACCCCTAAGGGCTAAAGTCGACGTGACACTTGATCATGGCCAAAAGGCCGAGAAGCGATATTGCTAGAATGGAAAAAGATGTTAGTAGGGTGGATCGCAGTTAAAACAAATTTTTTCCTCAGTGTAGGCCGATACGTATTCTTCTACATATTTTTGGTAAAAAAAATCGCAATAAGCGTATATTGATTGGTTTGCGCAAAAGTTATAGCGTCTACAAAATAGGGGATAGATTTATAGCATTTTTTTATTTTATTTTTTTTTTACTAGTAATGGCGGCGATCTGCGATTTTTATCATGACTGCGACATTGCGGCGGACATATCGGACGCTTTTAGACACATTTTTGGGACCATTCACATTTATACAGCGATCCGTGCTATAAAAATGCATTGATTACTGTATAAATGTGACTGGCAGGGAAGGGGTTAACACTAGGGGGACGCTGCAGGGGTTAATGTGTTCCCTAACTGTGGGGGGAGGGGACTGACTGGGGAAGGGGACCGATCGGTGTCCCTATGTACAAGGGACACACCATTGGTCTCCTCTCCAGTGACAGGACGTGGATCTGTGTGTTTACATATACAGATCCACGTCCTCTGTGACGCCTGCCTAGGATCAGCCCTGTGTGTATAGATATATATATCTATATACACAGGGGGGTGGGGGGGGCTCTTTTGTGATATGTGATAGCGGTGGATGCGACTTCCAACAGAGCCTGGAGCTATCAGAAAGAGCTGTTCACCGGCCGAGAGCCAGGGAAAGACTGCGCAAGCCGTCCTCTGCTGCCTCTATTTGTAACCCTGCGGGCCTTGTGACTGCTCCTACTATCGTGACGTCACGTGTAACGGTCCATGGAAAGGCTGCGTGACGTGGGCCGTCATCTGCTGCCTCTATTTATAACCCTGCGGCCCTTGTGACTCCTCCTACTGACGTGACGTCACATGTAACGGTCCAATGATAGTAGCTGGTCACCATGGCGATGTCGGTGTTGTGCCGAAAGTGGTTCCCCGTCGAAATCTGTCCCCCTGGCTCTCGGCTCAGATCATAACTCCGCCTGTCCAGTCCTCTACCGTCCCCGTCCCCTGCGCGTCCACTGTACAATATTATTAGTCGATCTACACACACATATATATCAGGGCTCAAGTCCTGCGGGAACGTCGTTCCTGTACTTTTTGCACAGCAGGAACGATGATCCCGTTAGCAGCAGGGCCCAGTCTGGCACGCAGATGTGGCCAGTATGTGGTGTGCGTCGGCTTCTCCTCCTCTCTCAGCGCCCGGTCCAACTGCACGTGCAGCTCCACGCTATTTCTGGGTTTCCTCACACTGGGGTCGGCTAGGTACGGCAGTGGAGCGGGAGGCGGTGGGGAGGAAGCTGCTGGCGGCAGTACTGCGAGACTTGGCTGCTCCGGAGGGATGCATGAGACGAGAGAACAGGAGGCTAAACCGGGAGAAGGCAGAGGGTGAGCTGTGCGAGGCATTGCTGCTGCTGGGGGGAAAGTGAGGCTAGTGTGATGTGGATGAGCTGAGTGCTGCTGTGCACGGTGTGTGCTGTGTATTATATGTATACTGGTCACACTGCTCCCCTGTCACAACTGCCCCCCCCTCCCTGTCACACTGCCCCCCC